>QLNU02015270.1:116723688-116761366 GCA_006491805.2 Dysdera silvatica | reverse complement strand
GTACAATTATTGTATCCAATCAAGGACAAATCTGGAAAACATTCTTGGGGAGTGAGATGCAGAGCTTGAAAACTAATGGAGACCTTGCGATAGACCTGTAATATGTGTATATTGGTTTTCGGGTGTCGGGGATGATCTTCAAGCATACGCCTTATTTTTACCAATCCAATACTGGAGCCAATGGAACACCAACGTTCCACCTTCCTAACCTATTTTTTATCTTGCGTTAAAAGGTGAAAGTAGAATTCAGGAGTTAGTTTGAAGATGGAGTGAGTTAAGATATATGATAGTGATGGTCGAAGGGTGGGGAGAGAGTGAAGCAGGGAATTTTTGAGGAAATGGTTGGGGGGGGGGTTCAAAGAACGGGAAAAAGACAGTTAAAGAGCAAATTAAGCAATTGAGTCATTTGAAAATTGTGGTAGAATGTGGTTTGGACTTATTGCCGTGTAACTTTCGCCATTGAGTTAAGTTTTTTTTTTAGATAATCTACTAATAAGACTTTTGACAGGAAGATATTTTTTTCAGCGATGTACTTGAGATCTGTGACTCGCACAATCATCTGAGCATGGTTCTATTAATCGCTGACAGTAACGTAGTGTAATGGCTTAAATGCAATTAAGTTAATAAACTATAATGTGCTCGTTTTGACATGAGTAGGAAGAACTAGGTAGTAGAAGCCGCGAGGACGGTTTTGCGTCCTCCCGAAAACGCGAGTCATAATCTGAGATAGCAGCTATTATGGGGTTTCGTGATTCGCAGCTTCGTGATAGTAGCTTTCAACTTGATATTGAATGCATTCTCTTATTCTCGTTAACTAATATAATAAACAACCAATTACAAAAAAGTTTTAAACCATCTGCAAATGTGTTTTTTCCCCCCCTGAACGACAATTGCTATATGTTTTTACAGGATGCGACCATCCCTTGCATCCTTCCGATATTTTTTCCGTTTTCTACTTACTAGGATGCCATGGTCTGAATCTAAAGGGTACCAGTCTGGGAATCGTCGGGTGGCATATGAAAGCGCCGTACCTGTTCCACGAAGGTAAGTGTTGTGCTATGCTGGCGCAGCATGACCATTGTAGTCTTTGAGCCGTAAAACCACAAAACAAACAAAGTTTAGTGCTCAGGATCTGGCGGACCTCTCTTAACTTTAAGTGGAAATACATGCGTTAACTAATGCTTCATCCTGCTCTATATCGCAGTTTCTCAAATGAGGCCATAAATCCACATAAAATAAAGCTTTGTTTTATAGTGGATTTAGATATAATGAAATTAAAAAATTTTCTTTTCTCCTGTTCTTTAATCTTATGAAAATAAATATAATTAATATAAATATAATCGAGGAAACTATTGATTTATGTAATACGTGTGTGACTAGGGGAGAGCCTCGAAACAAGCTGTTTCTTCTGCCCGCTTCTATTTCCAACCCTATTATAATAATATCTGAATCTCAAAAATTTCTGTTGTAACATTCGAATAATCTTGAAACAGATGTATTGAAAGTGACTTCATATAGGTTGAATAAATTTCTTACTCTTAAAACGAATTTCCGAGACTAATGTTCCGAGCTAATGTACAGAGTTCGATTTATGGAGCTAACTGTTTCTACCTTGGGGGGTGGGGGGTTATAACCGTACACTTAGGATTGCGCTCTAGGATATTCGGGATACGCCGAAAAGGTAGGCATACCCTAGGTCGCTTAAAAAACAACAACACTTATGGCTTTGCGGTGGTAACGCGTTCGTTTAGTATAGAGCCCCTAGAATTCTAGGCCGACGCCTCAGACGCCATTTTGTATAATTCCGGTTTGGCGAACTTTGGTGATGAAAATTTTCCGCATTGGCGCAATGATCGCTATTTTGTCATAAAAATAATGAATGAACAATCCGCGATTATCCGACGAATGTAAACATTGGCGCATCTTTTAAAATGTCGCCAATAAATGCAATTTGCAACCACCATCACGTGATACAATGGCAACAAACTGACGGATATGCGCCAGTTCTCGTTTTTAGGAGCCTTAGCCTAGCTTGCTGTTGATCCAGGTTCGACTCCCGACGATGGAGGTGGGGAGAGGGGGACTTGACCGCTCACTGTAGTCAGGAGGTTGGTTTCCTAGGCGTTACGAGGTTCGGATTCCTCGGAAAACAGTAGGTCCCTGCGTATAGGACTCCTCGGGAATCTGTAGGTTCCGGCGTAAAAAAAAACACCTATGAGCATCGCATCGAACATTTATCGTATGTTTTATAAAAAGTGATTGCAACTTGAAAAAAATTATTATTAATAAATTAAATGTGCTTTTATTGTAATTTCTGATTCTTTTTTAATGTAAAACTTTATGCGCCCTGATTGTTTATCGTTTCATTATATTGTTTTGTAATCCTATCGTTAGCCCTTATTTCTGGCTTACTCTAAAAGTTTTAAATAACAACTATTAATTTACAAACGCCCTTTCGCCATAAAAATACAACCAACCAATTTACAAACGCTCCACTTACGTCAAGGGAACAAAACGTAAAACTTTTTCTTATTCCATGCAGAATGAGCTTTGCTATTCTTGCGTTGTAAAATTTTAACGAAGCAACCTATTCAAAAAACCAGTAATAGGGAATACTGAGGTTTGATACATAATATACCAGATATGAATTTTTTTCCCCACAGTTTTTTGTTTATTCGGCCTGTCTTTAAAATGCAGAATCTAATGCTTTCTACTGTAAATAGTTTTTCCTCTCGTTCAATCTGGTTTTTGAAAACACCATGTGACAATGTAAATATGCATATAATACAATGATATGATATAATCAGGGTGTAAACTGTTATGGAATACCTGGAAAAGTCAGGGAAATTTGAAATTCATTGTTATAATAAATAGCTTATTAAAATAATTTTCCTGAACTGTACTGTCCACACTGCATTGCATACTAAAAATTGTGAAATTTTTGTGCTTTTAACTAAACCTCCTTTAAAAATTACCCTTTTACACCAAAACTAAGGTGATTTATATAAAATTAACAAGTCCATAATATATCTTAGGAGATGTTGTTTGCGAAATATATAACTAAAAAAAAAAGAGTAACGGCTTTGCGATTATATAGTTAAACTCTTTTATAATGAACTCAAAAAGGGCTGAATGAAAATGTTGTAAATATTTAATTAATGCAAGTTTTTAAATATAATTTTTGTATTTGTAAATTCACTGTACTTGAGTTGTAAGCGGATTGTATGGCCTCGAAACTTGATATTATTATGCAAATTTTAATGCACTGCAATATATTGTTTATTCGAATGAGTGACTGGAAATCATTAAAATTTGGTCTGGAGAAGTCGGGTGAGTTTAAAAATTGAATTTGGCCCAGCACTATATTTTGAAAAAATTCACAAAAATCTGGCAATTGTGTTATCCCTGTGAAGGGTAATAATATCTTACGCTATATTTTACTGTTATTAATTTATCCCTACTCAATTATAGCAGTATTTCATAATTTTTCCCCCCTGGCTTCTAATGATGGTTGAAACATTAAAGTCGGGCATGAAATGTTAAATTATGCGGGGTCAATAACGAACGTTATGACCATGGCCCAAATTTAAGAAGTCTAAAAAACTGCGATAGTTAAAATTCAATTTGCTTCTTGTTTATTATTATTTCAGTAACTTTATTGATTAACAGAATGTTTCGTGTGTATCTAAATTTGCGAAAACGACACACCTAGAACATTTTTTTTTTACTGGTCTGGAAAACCTGGAAAAGTCAGGGAAGTTTGAAACAAAATTTGAGTAGACATCCTATATGTCTAAATGTGCATATAATGGTGTAAGAAAACTGTTTTCTGCAGAAAGATCTACTGGTGTACCGTTGTAGAAAATAAAATGATTTATTATTTATTCAGGGTTCCAACCCACCCGGAAAACTTGAAATTATCAGGGAATTTGACATCGTCTCGAAAAGTCAGGGAAAAACGGGATTCTTTAGTCAGACCTGGAAAAAATAGGGAAAGACATCCTTAACTTCTGTTCTGAATAGCTAAACTTATGCCAACGTGAAGCTATTTACCCTGAAACCGAAGTTCAATTCAAAGTTTTTTCGCGATTAGTCAGGGAATTTTGTGGGAAAAATCTGGAATAGTCAGGGAATTTTGTCGGAAAAACTTGGAATAGTCAGGGAATTTTGTCGGAAAAAATTGGAATGGTCAGGGAATTTTATCGGAAAAAGTGTGGAATAGTCATGGAATTTTGTCAGAAAAATTTATCGGAAAAATTTGGAATAGTCAGGGAATTTTGCCGGAAAAACCTGGAATAATCGGGAATTGTTTTATCTAATGTGAGTGTGAACCCTGAATCTAGGTTCGAATACAAATGGTAGCGAACCCTTGATCCTTTTTTCCTATGGTTTCGTATGTAACGAAAGTTCGCATTCCACTGAAGCTAGTAAGCGTGATTGCACTTGTCCTTGCCCTGTAAAGATAACTTTTACGGAACTAATGGTTTGCGATCTATAACAGCAGGAAACTACATATGCAACGGGCATACACCTAATATTTAAAACAATTTTTTTTTCCCTCGTGCATCTGAATTTATTATGAAATAGACACCTATTATGCAATGGACAAGCATTTGTTACGTAATGGGCAAGCATTTGTTACGTAATGGGCAAGCATTTGTTCCGCAATGGGCAAACATTTGTTACGTAATGGGCAAATGTTTGTTATGTAATGGGAAAGGGAAAACATTTGTTGTTAAATAGACCCAACATTCGTTATGTAATGGGCAAATATTTGTTAAATAGACCAACATTTGTTATGTAATGGGCAAATATTTGTTAAATAGACCAACATTTGTTGGCAAATATTTGTTAAATAGACCAACATTTGTTATGTGATGGGCAAATATTTGTTAAATAGACCAACATTTGTTATGTACTGTGTTTCAAAGGCAGGGGCGAGTGAAAGCCCCGTACGTTTACCGGTAATCGAAAGTGTTTATTTCATGCATTGATTTAACTGTCCGTATCAATTGTTTAACACGCGTTTATTTGTGCATGTCAAGAAAATGGCAGTCGGGCGATTGTTCGCTACATCTCTCCTTAATTGTTGACGGGTTCCTTACGCCTGGGTTCGAAATTAACTTTTTAAATCAGGTGCACAAGTGCACCAAAGTCTTGTAACTTAGGTGCACTAAATACTAGTTAAGTGTACAAGTAACGAACGGAATAGAAAGTAAACCTCAACATTAAAAACGGGTAAAATGTAAGTGAAATAATTACGTTTAAGCATGTAAGGTAAAAAAGTGCAAATTTTCAAAATAATTGAACATTCGTATGTAATAAAAAAAAATTCAAAGCAAATGCAGATACATTGAGAAAATTATATAAAATTAGTCCATAGGTCACTGTTCTTGAAACATAAGCATAAGTAGCCATAGTTTTGAATAGTTAGGTGCACTGCATGCACCCAAATTAAAAATTTACATGCATATGTAAAATTTCATGTGCACAGTGCACCCAGGAATATCGAATCCTGCTTTACGGTGGCGTCAAGGTAACGCTTTCGTCCATTGTGCTTCTAACTCGGGTTCGATTCAGTGGTATCGTTGAATGCGCACCATTGTTTATTTGCTTATACTCACCGTAGTCCGAGGTTTGGTTCCCCAGGCAACTGGAGGCTCTCAGAATGGCCTTCACTGTCCAGCTGCTGTAAATAAAATACGAACTAGCTGGTGTAGACTTAGCGATCAGTAGCTATCGATGATTCAGCCACACGGATCGATGACTGATCGATACGAGTTGACGGCAACTGATCGATATCGGTTGACGGCCACCGATCAATGTTTTTCTTACGCCTTTAATCTTCTAAACATCTCCCCGAACTTCGTTTACGAAGTGCAGTGGCAATAAAAAAAGCACATTTACGGCATCTTATCCCCGTTTCCTCATTTTTTTATACGTGTTTCTAAACTAAATGACGAAGCGCAAATTGGAAACGAAGCAATAATATCTGTCAAAAATGTAAAGTAAATAGCTAGTAAAATGTGTTTTTCGGCTCGATTATTTCCTTTCCCAGCTTATTTATGGCCGTTGGAGACGTTTATAGGGTCGACGACGGGGGGGGGGATGATGGTGAAGACTACTTTTCCTTTCTCCAGGACTAGGAAACCTTTAATTTTCGAGGTTAGAAATGATGCTGTTTGTTTATCTTCCGCCATGCTCAGATCGTCAATGATTCAATTTTGCCAAATGACTTATTCTAAGTAATTTTATACATTGTTCGATTTCCTCTTGATGCTGTTCGTCTAGGAGCTTGCTTACGGCGTCAGCGGCCCTGGGCTAAATATATTTTAGCGGCTGTCAAAAATGTTTTAACGTAACAAAATGATAAAAAAAAAAATATTGGGGTTTAACCCTTTGCACTCCAGGCTATTTAGCCAAAGGAATTCAAAGCCATATACTGAATGTCGCTCCAGCGGAGCCTGTGGAGTGCAAAGGTTTAATATTACAAAATAAAGTTCTTCGTTGGTCCAAACGCCAGAGGTAAAGAGCAGATAATGAAGTTAAATTAAAAAGAGACATTTCTAAGAAAAGTTAGCTAGGGATGTATCAATCATTTGGCATTTCTTACTTAACTTCGATGTCGTGGATAAATGAAAGGATTTTATTTATGTCTATCACCGCATTATAAACGCAAAGAAAAAATCAGTACAATATAATTATAAATTTCTGCTTCTGTTAACTTTGCGGTTAGTTCTTTTTTTTTTGTTGGAAACCTGGTCTCTGTGGTGGCTATGATTACATCACAATAAGCCTGATAACGTTCATAGTCTACTAATTCTAACTCATTTGACTAATAACGTGTATATTTATTTTGACCACCATTTAGAAGCTGTATGAGCATTATGAGAAATATGACATCATACACAAAAGGTCAATTGACCAAATACTATGTCGAAAGAGATATAAGTGCCGCTAAAAGCCTATTTCTTGGCGCTTGCACGGTATTTTTTTAGCGGCCCTTCGCGGCCGCCAGCTCACCATCCACAAAGTATGGCCCTGTGTTCATCGTATCTACAAGAGAATAATTCTAAAACTTCTGTGTTACATTTTTGAACTTCTAGAGTGCCAAACTGCACATGAAAGTTTTGATGTCGACCTCGTGTATGTTTATGAATTTTGTGTATACAGCGGACCCATGTTTTTACTAGCCCCAATTTATGAATTACACGGGTCCCAAAATGCAGCCTATAGAACTAACGTTAATTCCTATTTAAATTTTTTTTTATTTGGGGAGGTAGGTAGGAATTCGCAAAAAATCCAGAGTATTGCATATAGTAAGGTATGTCTAAAATTTGCCGCCTCCATTAA
The DNA here is from genome assembly GCA_006491805.2 of Dysdera silvatica. NCBI lineage: Eukaryota > Metazoa > Arthropoda > Arachnida > Araneae > Dysderidae > Dysdera > Dysdera silvatica. Next base: position 116,754,013 of record QLNU02015270.1, on the reverse strand, counting down.
GCAACCACCTCTCTTAATGATAAATTTTTTTTTTCGAAACTGGTTTTTGTTCACATAGAATTTAAAATACTCTACATAAAATACAGAATTTACAGGGTTTCTTGGAATTGTCGTGTTTTACAAATGGCCTGTGGAACCCGTGGACAGTCGTTGTGATACCCTGGGGTTTCACTGAGCACACTTTAAGGAACACTGCTCCGGATCGTAAGCGGTTCGGGTTCCTTGAAAAAACTGTGGGTTCCGCTGCATGACCTTTTCTGTGCTTGCGCCGTAAAAAACAAAAAAACAAACTTCGGTCTATATCAGCGGTTCTCAACTTTTCTCCGTTACGGAGCACTTTTCAAGAGAAAATTATTTTCGGAGCACTCTCGTCGCCCTTATGTCAAAGGCACGTATGTGCATTTGTGCCTGCTTTTTCTTAACGATATTTTTCGAGTTGTTAGTCGACATTTTATTGGATAAGGGTAAAAGCACTTTTTTTTTATTTTGAATTTTAAATTGCTTAAATTTGAATCTAAACTCAATTTCTCCAAGTCATTAGAACCTGGCGCTTGAAATATAGTTTTCTGAAAACATCAGTTATGCAAGTACTTTCTGATATGCTTTCATTTATTTTTTTAAGCATTTCTCTTTTCATAAGGGCGACGCTATTTTCACCAACATAGGTCCTAAACCCAATGACAGCAGTATTAACGATGGAAGGTATTTTTGAAGCATTTGGGCGCGTAAAACGTCAAGTTTTATTTTATTCGAAATATTATATTCCTCACAAATATTACAGAAATGGGGAACTTAACTATTTTTAGTTTATGTTTATATAGTTAAGTAACGAAAAAAAAAAAAAAAAAAAAAAACTTTAGGTTGGAAAATCTCGCTTCAGTGACCAGCGGGAAGGTTTTATAAATCTGGCCCCCCCCCCCCCCCCCCAAGCTTTTTAGCAGGAAATCCAGCATTTTTTTTGTAAATTCTGGAGACAACGGAGCACTTTGAAAGGTTTCGCGGAGCACAGGATGACGCTCTCACCCAAATCTCTTAAGCGCCGATCGTTGCTAACCCTCTCCGCGATAACGACTAAGATGAATGTAAAGTTCATGAGCGTTAATTGGCGTTACATGAATGATTTTAAATCCGTAATCGATAGGAGTTGATCGCTTCCTCGATAGTACAAAGAAAGATGGGCTCTCGACGACAGGGAGTGTGCCTGCACTCATTATTCAAGGATTCGTTCGATTCCGAAGAGACGCGTTGAGATTTAGGATAACGGTGAATAATGTTACGGTTCTCTAATCTCGTCTCGCTGAGGGAACGAGATTTAGTGGTTCTTTTGACGCCGTCGGTCTTAAAGCCGCCCCTATCGTGCGTCCGATCGATGGCGTGCTTCCGCCGAGGGGAACCCGCCGATGACGAAATAAAAAACCCCTTTGAAATATCTTCCATTCGGCGGACACACGATCGAAAAGAATCGGCCATTGCTTTTCGTTTTCAAAATCCATTAGCCGGCTTCCGCTCCTTGAAGGTCGAGAAATAAATCTTTTGTCTCTCCATGCAGTAATGCATGCCTCGGAGATATTGCGCACTCGATCCCATCATACCACCGCAATAAAACAGGTCGCGCGGATAGTTTGGATCTCGGACGCACATGGAAGTGATGTGCATAGCCGGGCGGGGATTTAGGGGCGATTGCCCCCCCGAAATTTTCACTTCGAAAAGATACAAGGTAAAGGTCCAATGAGGTATCATTTTCAAAAATCAAGTCATTAATCGCCACCCTTGAATGACCTCTAAATCCGCCCCTGCTCATAGCATGCTATAGTCTCGTTAAGTATACAGTAGCATTGTTAACGAAGTGTGACATGGAATGAGCACATACTGTTGGGGAAAACGGCGTCAGTGGACGTGTTTGATGGAGGGTTGCCACAAACCTTCAGTGTCTAAGGAAGCGCAATATCAGCGAAACGCAATGAAATGACCTATGCCCTTGAGTCATTGAAGTATATAGGAAAAGGCTATTCGGCTACTATTTAACTCGAAAAGTGGAAGCAAAGCGTGACTTGCTCTCGCTCAAGTCTATCGTTGATAGATAATGACGTCAAATTTCTCCTAACTCTATATCTGCGATGTCTTATTAAAATTGGTTGAGGGCCACAAAAATTACAAATTTGTGTCAGAGGGGACGTGCTAAATAAACACTGACGGGCCGTATATGTGTGGCCCGTGGCCCTCTATTTGGACACCACTCTTTTAGCAATTCGAGATGTCACAGTTTCGGGCGTACCCATTGGTTGAAGGATATATAATCTATAAAAAATATTTTAGTAAAACCCTTCTTAACGGACGCCCTTCAGGTACGATCACCCCGTTTTTGCAGTCAGATAAAAATTTCTCGTCAACACAAAATTTCACAATTTACGGACAAATTCTGCTGTCCGATGAATGTTTGTTATATATAATCATGGATTTTACCGTATAAACCGTCTGTGCAAGGCGATGGGTGCCAAATTCCATTTTGTGTGAATTATTAATCGATGCAATAAAACCTCTTAACGGACACCCCCTCATATACGACCACCCCGTTTTTACGTTCTGATAAAAATTCCTCCACAAAAGCGCCTTCACAATAATAATAGCAACCGCTTTTGCGGGAAAAAAAAATTCAGTCCGGTGAGTGTCCTCTAATAAAGAGGTTTGACTGTACCAATTCACGTTTACCCTGTGGTGGCCAAGTGGTAACGCGTCTGGCTTCCATGAGAATAATTCAGGTTAGATTCCAGTGTTCACTTTTTTTTTCTACAGATCCAGATGGTCCTGTTCCCCATGCGAAAGAGTTTCAGATTCCTCATGGAACGTATGGAGGTCCTGGAGCAGTATTACCTTCACAATCTTTGTGTCATGAGCACGAAGGTGTATAGTAGCTCACATTTAATATGGCGACAATTATTTATTTATTTATTTTATATGTAATCAGCGTTAGTGCTTTATCCTATCCACAATGTCTGTCCATAGGAGCGTCTTGCATTTCTCAGATCTGGTTCATTTATTGTGAGGTCCATGGAAACGAACGTTGTGTAACTTTGAGGGCAAATGAACAGCAAGCCCCATGTCTGCTCGCACCCCAATAGTTCACTGCTTAAACAGATGGTTCCACGCCCACTGGGTTTAGTTCCAGAAAATACGCTTGAACATTTCCAAGTATGTTGCCGACCGGAGCTGGCCTTAAGTTGTCACTTTCGTCACAGCAAATCCATCCAGCTGTTTTATGAGGAAATACTCAAGCTTGCTTGTCATGCGTCGCGAAACCGTTGTTTGCCACTTCATTGATCAGCTGATAATTAATAAGTCCTATCGCATTGCACTCATCCGTGAACAATTTATGAAGCTTGAAATTATTTAAAAGTTTAAACACAAAATTGCAAGACTTGTAGAATGTAATCAGTGAGTATGTAAAGGGGAAGAGCGCCTTCTTAGCTCATCTGGGGGTGGCTTTTTACACAACCTTTAAATTGTAAAATTTTTGCAGTGAGAAAAATATATCATAAACACAATGCCAATTTTGGGGCGTCTGGTTGAGTTGGGGCTCCGGCTCACTTCGTCCACCCGTTAAGAAGGCACTGGCTGGCAACCTTCCCAACAAACGTTAAAGTGAGATGTAATCGACATAAAATGTACAAGTTTCTAAAATCGAATTATTCGGAAGAAGGAATTATTTTAATGGTGGACCTTGCTGCTGCTCAGTGGTCACTAGAAATGAGACGGACTCAGCACGAGCCCATTAGACGGATGCAATTGAATCTGAAAACTGACTCTTCTATATCGAAATTCTGCAAGGAACACAACTACGTGATTCATGTTTTAGGATTGTAGAAATACGTGTATAGTTCGTTCACGAAAAGTAGTCCGATGGTACCGTTAGAAATAACGGGAGTTGACATCACAAACGGCCTAGCCGATTACAGCAGAGGGGAGGACGTCATTTCAGAACTGGTTTTTGGTTCGCTGACAACCACTGCTGAAATGATGTCCTCCTCACCGCTGTAATCGGCTAGGCCGTTTGTGACGTCAGCTCGCATTAATTCTAACGGTACCATCGGACTACTTCTCGTGGACGAATTATATATAAAAATTCGAAGGAAATAGTGTATCTTTTTTTTTTTTTAAATTTAAATCGTACATTAAGGGGTTAAAGTTATATTTGAAGCTTTGGGCTCGGGTCCAAATTGCCACAAAATATTTCGGATTCAGTAGCGTTCAAATTGTAAACCTTCGGGCTCGCGTCATGAAAAATGAGCCCGAACTCATCTTTAGTGGTAACACATCCACCCAGTGTACCGTTCATCGTAGGTTCGCAACGGCCAAACCAGTTCTAACTAGAAAGAACTCAAATATAAAAAAAAGCCATATTACTATAAAGACGGTACAAAACACTTGGAATACGTGTAGCGAAACGTTGTTCCCAAGTTTAAAGAAAAGTGTTTAAAATTAAATATGCACTTACCGGCGATGTCCTCAGTAGCTCCAGTTCTGTTCCATTGTAGTTGTTTTTTTTAATTTTATTATTACTATTATTTTTTTATCAGATAAAAATTATTTGTGATTAATTTAGGATTAAGACTCATTTTCCCCTACCGCTGTCATATATATACATGATCCAAATATTTGCTGAACGTGTCAGTTTCTTTGCTGAATGCAGACACTAGTTAAGTTATAAATCTCCTTTTAGTAGGGTACACAAATAAAACAGTTTTTTCTGAAGGATCTTAGAAAAGAGTGGTCCCGTTTATTCAATGTTTATACTCGTATAATCCCATTTTCACTCTAGTTCTATCTATCCGATATTACGACAGCCGTTTTCGTGTTAAAACAGGGTTGTCCAACATACGGCCAGCGGGCCACAATCCTGCCCGCCACCGTTGTCAATCCGGCCCGCCGACCAAATGTTTGGAAAAAAAAAAAAAAAAAAAAAAAAAAAATTAAATTTTGTTTTCTGAAATAAGAAAGCGTGGGTAACCCTCCCCGTATATTTAAAAAAAAAAGAAAAGAAAGAAAGAAGAAGAAAGAGCAGCAAGTGGAAGAAACTGACGGGAGGCTACAGTAAGGTTTTCTTTTTTTTTTACTCTCTGGCCCGTGAGATCCGTCAAAAAAATTTTAGTGGCCCGCTACCCAAAAAAGTTTTACAACCCTGTGTTAGAGGAACTAAATATACAGTAATTTCTATAAAATTTATTGGAATTTAGAAAGAGGTTCGTGTTAACGACGTTCGACTGTATGTATATATGCACACTCACTCAATGGCCAGGATATTAGACCAAATATACTAATTTCCTCCTTTAACTTTGTTCACAGTCAATACGCTTCTGGGCATGGACTCGATGTGACTAGAAACCTGTGTTTTACAGTAGAAATTATCTCCGAAATACAGGTGTGCTAAGTCGTTCATTGAACGAATCACTGAACCATTTTTCCCATCGATCATGAACGAGTTGACTCGTTCAGTGATTCGGTCTTTGAACGATGTTGCACGTAACGCTGACGGCACTAGGATCTACGATTTACCGAGGGATCAGCATTTTCGTTCGTTAGGAAATATAACTCGTTGGAATGAGCTAAGGGACAAAGAGATAGGTACTCCGAGTAATCGTAATCGATTACATTTTCGCGTAATCACATCTGTAATTGTAATTGAATGTTTTGAAGTAGCTGTAATATAATCATAATCACATTTTTAAATTTCATATGATAGTGATAGTAATCATTTTTTGAAATTCTTAGGTAGTCGTAATCATAATCGCTGTGATTATAATCGTAATCGAACTGATTATTTCTGATTGCGTGCAGGTAATCGTGATTAAAATCTGTAATTGCAATCATGTTTTCTATGTGTATGCATAATCCTAGTCAGAATCGAAAAATGAAAATTGATTGTAATCGTAATACAAGTCGTATACAATCGTAATTAAAGTCATAATATAAATTTTGATACTTAAGTAATTGTAATCTTAATTCTACTACGGTAATTGTAATCATATAAGCCGGAATTATGAGGTCCTATAGGTTATTTTGTTGGACTAACGCAATAATTCGTTAAAGTGCGGCGTTGTTCGTAAATTGGAGGTTCGCCAAAATGCGGTTCCCCCACAGCGTGTATGTGTGTGTGTGTGTGTGTATGTATATATATATATATGTATATAATATAAAATTTATTTTACATTTTGCCGATGCATATAAAAGTCGGGTAATATGTTTATGTCACCATGTATTAATTGAACAATAGGTTCAGCATTAAACAAAACCCCATGTGTAATATGACATAACGCAGTAATAGTGTCAAATCTTAATAGAGGTTTCGCTGAGTTCTAAAAGACTTACACAACGGTTCCCTAAGGGTCTGAGTAATCAACTTTACCATGCGGTGTTAAAAAAATAAATAATAATAACAGGTTCTATCCAAAAATAATGTAACAAGCCGTTCAACTTGAGCCGGTCTAATTCACCACTAAGTACCACACTTCAGCAGTTGAGCTCGTCAGGCCGTAAATGCCGGAAGAGCGGAAACAAGCGCTGAACATGTAATTACGCACTGTGTGCCTAATTAATGGGTGGATTCGTTCACGAACGCGGCTGTGAGCGATTTTGATCACCTCCACCACTGCAACAGACGAGCGCTCATATGGCGCGACTGGCCTGTTCAATTCTCAGCGGCTTGGATTCTCTTTTGCGGTTTGGAGGTCACGTTTGCCGTTCTTTCTGAGGAGAAAAAGTTTGAGAATCACTATATATATATATATATATATTGATAAGCTAATATTTAAAAAAAATATATTTATTATTTACGATTATACAATCTTTTATTTATAAATGCACATTAAATTATAATCATTTTATCTAGAGGAAGAGAAGAAATATTTTTTTGTGACATATAATTCGCTTCATTTTAGTACTTCAGACGTCTTATTGTGTTAACTAATCTAATTAAAGGAAATTTAAATTAAAACTAAATCTTTTAAAAAATGCATGGGTTATTCGATTTAAAATTTCCGAAATCCCTACGAATTTTTCAAGTCGGCGCATATGATTACTATTTATCAACAACAAGAAAGCAAAAAACGTTAGCTTGCTTATCGATTAATATGAAAAACCACCTTGCGAAGGAATACTGAATTTACTTTACTTGATTTCTATTTCCAACCGCACTGCTGTGAAAAAAGCCCGTTGTCAACATCGACTGTCGTTTTGTTAATGACGCCTGGAAAGTGTTTCCGTTCTAGAGCTTTCCTGAAAGTCATGAAATTGAAATGGCAATTTCCCCACGCTGATACCAGATCCATCCGCGTGTCTAGTGGGGAGTACCTGATATTGTAATATAAACAATGTAGTCATAGCCCTTTGTCTTTCAATTCTATAATTTGTATTTGCAGGCAAGTTAAAGTAGTCGCCTATATGTCATCGCTATTGGCGACAGGGACGTGTGTAAGGGATGTGAACTTGGCGGCCGCCCAGGGCCGCCAAAAAAAAAAAAAATTAGTGCAAATGCCAAGAAATTAGTGTTTAGTGGCCCCATATACTTTCAACAAAGTATTTGGTTAATTCACCTTTTACGTGTTACGTCATACTTCTCATAATGCAGCTTCTAAATGGTGGTCAAAATAAATACATATGTTATTAGTCAAATGCCTTAGCATCAGTATCCTACGTAAGGTATCATGTTTATTGCAGTGGTCATACGGGTATGACAGACCACTGCACGAACTTCTGGTTTCCGACACTTGGCTGCACAAAGAACTAAAAAATTACTTTTTAAGTTCTAATAGTATAAAAAAGCGGCTTTGTTCATTGAATTAGCTTTTCATTAATTCGTTATAATTTAATAATTATAGTAATAATTTAATTAATAATAATTAATTAATTTTATCCTCTATTTTCAATTTAACTTCATTATCTTCTCTTTATCTTTACCCACAGCTTTTAGACCAGATGGAAGAACTTTATTTTGTAATGCTAAACCCTGTTCAATCGTTTTTCGTTGTGTTATGTCAAAGCTTTTCTAAGGGCCGCTAAACTCTGCTTTGCCCAGGGCCGCTAACATTGTAACCACGGCCCTGATTGTAGAAACAGGGCAATAATTAACAAGAAACATTATTTGCAACATTGTCGAGTTTATAAAATTTTATTTTTAAGCTCTTTGAATCCGCCCCTAGGCGTGTGACTTCTGTGCTTACCTAGAAATCCGTCACCAGGTGTACCTTTTCTCTAACGCTAAAAGATTTCGATGTCTGAAAATTATCGATCATTCATGAATACTCATATAATTAAAAGTACACGACTTGGTGCATTCGCATTTTCTGCACAAATATTATTCAGGCGATCTGAGCTTTCTGATCCATTTGTGACTATTATTCTCTTCAAAATATTTCCATGATAAAATATTTATTTATGAAGAATGCTTTGAAACATAAAATGACAAATTCCAGGAGAAGAATCTTTAACGGCCCTGTATCGTTGATGTTAGTGCCCTGCGGTTCAGAAACACTACTCCAAACTATTCGGCCCGTTGTTCTCATGAAGTTGCACTCCCCTCCTTTGGATAGACTAAACCAGCGGTTCTTCAACTGTGGTTCGTGGACCCCTGGGGTCCGCGGAAAAATATTAAGACGAGAGTATTTACTCTTTAATGCTAAGAATAAATTATGAGGGAACGAAAAATTCCTTCCTTAAATGGTGAAAATTAGTGATGAAACACTAGAAATAAATATGTATGATGCAAATTCCGGGCTTTAAACTTTGAGTTAATTCTTGGGGGTCTGCGAGGGCGAGTGATCTCTGAAGAGGGTCCGCGGTCTAGGAAAGTTAAAGAACCGCTGGACTAAACCGTATGTACGGTCGCACCTCGTTTGGAACGAAATAACCCGTGTGTCCTTGCGCCATAAAAATACAGCCACAACCAATCTGGATAAACTACAGGTGTGCTGGATCGTTCACTGAGCCAATCAATGAATACTTTTGCCCGTCTATTGAAAACGAACATCGTTCTGTCGTTAGACGATTTGTACTTAACGTTACTCGAGTGAGTGAGTGAGTGAATTATGCAAGAAGTGTAATGGGAAAGGTGGCCGCCGAATGGGGCAGCGCTGTATTCCCAGACAGGCTTTTGTCACATAAAATGACGACCAGTGGACCGAGAAGGGACACTGGGGGGGAGGGGGCATTGCAGGGGATTGTCGATCGAAACAGGCGTACAGAGACGCACAGCTCACATGATTGTCGTCATTCAACGTCGACCGGAGACCACCCACGATCAGTCCGCCCCGAAGAGCGGCCGAAATAGATGGATGGCGCGGAAGAACACCCCGGGCCGGCCGGTATTCCTACAGGAGACCACCGGACACCGTTGAGTGGGTGTGGTGCCGCGAGCGGCAGCGAACAGGCGAAAATCATTCCCCGCAACCAGGGCGCACGAGACCAGAACAATCCGGACAGGCATCACATGCCAAAGTATCATCCACTGTTTGCGAAAGCTGGCCCCCAAGCGATCGCAGCGGACGAAAACGATGACTGATGCCCGCCATGGACAGAAGGCCAAGCACGGCCCCAGCGGACAAGTCCTAACCGAAGCAGAAGCAGGCATCCATCCACCTCCGCCCGGCGGCCAAAGTGAATATCCCAAACACTCCGTCTTAAGCGAGCCGGAACCAACACCCGCCAGGCCTGTTGAGGAGAAATTCAGATCCGCACGCCACCAGAGCTTCCACCGAACTCCTAACGTTACCTCAAGACTACAGATTGAGCGCACGTCAATTAAACGTTACCGAGACTACGTAAATTGACGTGCGCCTCCAATGGTTTCGCCCCCGGCTCGGGCCCATTGGGGATGCCCCCCGATTCTTAAAAAGCTTCAGGGTGTTTAAATATGTAGTGGCTCGTAGATCACGTTTAAACGTCGGTCCCTTTCCAGAGCGCAGCTTTGGGACCTCAAATACATTATAAACAAAAACTGTGAGTGAAATGTAGTCTTGTTTTAATCTACATTTTAAGACGACTCTGGAGAGGAATAATCCGTAATCGGTGTGCTAGGGCTGTGCTGTAATTGTGTAGGACTCCATTTTGCTGCACGGAGAGAGTACACCCTCATATCCGATCCCATATCGCTAAGTTGCAAGTTAAGACGCGGAAGTTCCCTTCTCTGCGCGTATCTTGATCTCGGATGCGGAAATGAGATGGTGCAGGTGCCGGAAACGATCCTGAGTTATTTCGCCAACAACTCCATGAGCAAGCATCCTTAATGTGGGCTTGCCAATCGATGGAACTTCCGCTAAGTGCTCTGAAAAACGCACTCAAAAGTTTAATGGGCGACTGATGACGTCATTAAGTGTCAATTGAATTCACGGACGTTCTTTGGCACCTTTCCCATTAGTGGCGCGTTTTTAATTTCGAACAGGCCAATCCATTTTCCAGTCGACCTGCTAATTTGGCGCTATTTCGGCCATGTGGGGACGTGTGGCGCAATTGGACCTGACTAATTGGCGGTGCTTTCATTTAATTCTATGTTTACCGGGTCTCGTAACTGTCTTGGCTTTGATCAATGGAATCTTTTCAGCCTCGCCCGTGTTTACTTGGAGGACCTCTTTAAGGGCGACCACGGTCGGACGTGCATCCCCAATTCACTTTCCTTTGCTGTACGTATTCTTGGTAGAGAGGAGCCTAGTGGAAGTGGACACAAAACGATCCATTTTGATGGCTTTGTTCTTTCATTCCTGGTCTTTTAAAAGAACGGGTTTTGAGACCCATTCTTGTTCTTTTGCGTTACTCATGGAATGAATAAGGAACTGATGCTTGTATATTATAGGTCCCAAGACTGCGTTTGAATTACTTGAGATGGAACCGGTGGCTTAACGCTACCTCCAAATCTTAACGCTACCTCCAAATCTCAATACATCTACCCATGACAAGTACACACATCTGCCCATACTATACATTTACTAAAATGTACATCTACCCACATGTTGGCATTCCCAATTGCTCTTACACTGTACCCAAAATCAAACAAACATCTACATACACTGTACCCATACTGCATATCTACATACACTGTACCCATACTATACATCTACCCACGACCAAGCCTACTCGAAGGAGGTCATAACTAGTACGACGCTAATATGGGAATGTGATCGTTTTCGTGAGTGACGAATGATTTTTCTTTTGCGTGATGATGATGATCGTTCTTAGTGACGAATGATCATTTGCATTTACCGTTGCACCTCTAGCCAGTGATATACGGATACGCTCTCCTTACGCTTGGAATAGATTCCTATCGTGGTTGCCAATACTACTGTCATTAATCGTAAACATATACTAGGTATCATGGGCGCCCATATGAGTACTTTTAGGGGGGGGCTGAAAAATTATTACTTTCTTCTTAAGGCTGTCAAACATTTTAGTGAATGTACAAGATACTAAAATGCTACAAAAATAATTAATACTGCTTGGCAATTAGTAATGAGCTAAAAAGTATCTTACTTTAAAATGTGCTTGTAAATTTTTAAAGTAGATGATTAGCAGAATTGGGCAAATCAAATTTTGAACGGCTAGTGGCGGAGGGGAGTTAAGCCTCCCCTGCCACTTATGGCGCACATGACGTATATATAGGTGTGTTTTATATACTAGGTGTATATCTGTTTTATATACTAGGTATATATGTTTTATATACTGGGTGTATGTTTTATGTTCTAGGTATGTATGTTTTATGTACTAGGTATATATGAACGAAGCAGAGAAAGATTGTGCTCATGTGGCAGCATTTAGACTAGTTCATCGGTAGATTCGATGAATGTACATTTTTTTACAATTACCTACCCACTTTTTTTAAAAATTATATTGAATAATAAATTTAGGAATGTAGTATGAAAATTATTAGGTCTTATATTATTAAACGTCATAGTCATTGAAAGTTAAGCCGATCGTGGTATTTTGCTGATGTAAAAATTAGCGGACAGCTGTTTTTAAGAAGTTCAGGCATTACTGACTCATGCCATTACCCCTGCTAAACTGTAAACAAAGAACAGCGCGTTTGGCCATTTTAAAATGCTAAAAAAACTTGCAGGTGGCTTTGAATATTAGCGAAATATAAATACTGGAATAGATTCACACATACTGCTCGGCCATTCATTATCTCAGCGAAGGCTGGTGCGATCATTAGCTGTCGCATGTCCGTACAAGATTATCCGGACAAGAAGAAATAGTTATCCGGTTTAATGAAGGCCATCCTGAACAAATGGCGGTTACTCCGACCTTCTTCATTAATATTTCTATCAAAATCGTGAACTTATTATTTATTATTTTTCGGTAACTCGGCGATTAAGCACTAGCGAACGATGTGATATTTGTAGTTTTAAATAAAGATGGTATTGCGTCTATGCTGGAGAGCTTCCTCCATCATTAGCGGTTTTTTTTAGTTCCTTTTGCTCTTCTAGTGCCTTTTAAATTCCTCTTTTTTTCTCCAGAAATCGATTTTCAGCCGTTGTCGCCATTGCGGTGTCATCACTGGTAATGAATTGCTGCTCTCCGGTCACAGCTGCATGTAATTGATGACCCGTCGAATGAAATTCAATCTTCGTTTATTTCCTAGCTGTACCGTGGCATGTAGGTGACGCTTTGGGATGTTCATGTTTATGTGGCGCAAGGACATCAAAGCTAATGCTGGTCGCAGTTTTCCGAGGAATCCGAACATCTGCTGCCGAAGGAATCAGACCACGGAATACGGTGGGCAGAAAGACACACTTCACGATATCATTGGGAGTCGTTCGACACAAGGTTAAATGCTTACCGTGGTCTGGGGGTTGGTTCCCTAGGTTTTAATAGGGTAAGATTCGTCGGAAAACTGGAGGTCCCGATGCAGTATGATTCTTGCTGTCCCTGCGCCTTAAGACTTGCAAACATCCCCTCTCCCTCCGCTAGATTGATATATTTCGCAAACGACTCTTTGTAAGTTTTCCAAGCCGACATAATAATATTTTTAATATTCTGCTGTTGTAGGTTCAAGTCCCGAGGTCCTGTCGTGGGTTAATAATAATGCGTTCGTTTACAATGAAGAAAACCCGAGTTTGACCCTCAGCGGTATTCAGCGCTTTCCGACTGACCCACTGTCTTGGGTTTCATTCCCTAGCCCGGATTCCTCGGAAACCTGTAGGGCCTGGTTCATCATACTTTTAGTTGACCTTGCCCCATAAAGCAAACAAAACGCCTTTTGACGGACCCAACCTTGGATTTCATTTCTTAGCCAGGATTCCTCCGAAAACCGTAGGAGCCGGTCCAGCATAATTTTAGTTGTCCTTGCTCCACAAAGTAAACAAAACGCTTTTCGACGGATTCAGTCTTGGGTTTCGTTCCCTAGCTCGAATTCAGCGGAGACCTGCAGGATCTGGTTCAGCATAATTTTAGCTGTCCTTGCGCCACAAAGCAGAAAGAATTTTCGACGGGATCCTGGGTTCCATTCCTTAGCCCAGATTTCTCGGAGAACTGTGGGACCTGATCCAGTATAATTTTAGTTGTCCTTGTGCCACAAAGCAAGAAAAATCGATTTCCGAGGTAGAATTGCTGTCCAGAGCTCACGCTACATTGTTCCATGATCCGTCACGCTGTTCTGGAATGCGAAATGCAGTGATGACGGGTCACAGTTTCCGATGTGGTCGTCGAGAGAGCAAATGACCTAAAGGGCCGTTTCCACACAACGTTTTATCGTACGTTTTGTATCGTATGACAAATCCTATCATATAAAACGTAGGGTATAAAGAGCAAAAGGGACGTTTTCTTGGATAGGAATGAAGTCCAGATCGGAGATAAGACGGGAAAAGCATTTTACGAGAACTAATAAGACTTCTTAGCTACCTTTTGGCTACTTGAGCTACTGGAAGTTAGAAATGAAGTGGAAAACGGATGAAAAGACGCCACAGTGTAAACACTTCATGAAACGTACGTTTTATCGTGCATTTTGTATGACCGATAAAACGTACGATAGACGTGTGTGGAAACGGCCCTTTAATTGGAATGACATCAATTTCGAGTTCTGTGACTTCTGTTGTTCAAATTCTTACTGAACGAGAAATCCAACCACAGTCGCTATCTAGCCTCTGATTCGTCGTTGTCCTACCTGTCCGCCACTGAATGTTCTCGGCCTCGATGGTGCATTGATAATGTATTCGCCTAGCGTGCTGTCATTCCAGGTTCGACTCTGAACTGTGCCAAGAAAATAACGCTTACCCACGAACTGTTCACCGTAGTCTCTGGATTGGTTCCGTAGGCCTCGAGAGGATTCCTCGGAAAATCGTAGGTCCTGTCGCAGCATGAACTTTGCTGTACTTGCGTCGTAAGAACACAAGCAAAATAAGCAATGAGACGTTCTCCCAGATTTTAATTTTCTCTTCCATTCGTTGGATTTTCAGTCTTACCGCTCCTCTCGGGTTTTTACTTGACTCCCGTTTTTCCTTTGATTCGACACCTTCTGTCCTCTGCGTTGTACATACTGTAACAAACCTCTCACGCTTCCAACCAGTGGCGTAAGCAACGAGGGTTTCCGGGGACTCAAGTCCCCCCCCCCAATTTGATAGTTGTTCTCCTTATATATTGCCTCAGGGTTTCCACGCTACCTGGAGATCCTGAACTTATCCAGAATTGGGGAAATCGTTGCTTTGGGGAGGAAATGGAGGCCTGGCGATCGGGACTGGGAAGAGTCCGAGCTTTCTTAACGATTTTTGAATGGCTAAATTTCCCACAAACGTGAAGCCAATTTTCCGCAACCGAAACTTGGTTGACAATTTGCTTGATTGGTCCAGGGGAATTTTGCTGAAAAGGTCGGGGAAAAACGTAAAAGTTGGGGATTTTTACAATTTTAGTAGGAACGCACTTATTTTATCATTTTAATATATACCCTTATTATATTATTCTTCTCAACGTCGAATCATTGGATTTGTCTTTTTTAAAAGCTGTTTGAGAGCCCTCGTAATTTTTTAACTGCTACGCCTCTGCTTTCAATTATAAATAAAGCTATTTTTCCTATTTTCTTTGGTCTATCTGCACCTGCCGCAGCTGAACCTAAACTGTACGTGAAAGTCCCATTCTTCGTCACTTACGCCTAACTAATTCGGATTTGTTCATCACATCCTTTTCAAGATGGAACCGTCCATGTCGGTAAGAAATCCGTAATGTTACTTTGTTAGGATTACGTAAATTTTACGTAAATTGGGGCACTAATTTTCATAGTAGTATTTCTATAAACACTAAAATCGCGTCACTTTTTAATTTTTTTTTACATTTACTTAAAACATTAGTGTTGATGAACGACAATGAAAGTTTTATGTGAGAAAATACAATTTTTTGGTTAATTTTATGCATGCACTTTCGCATCCATTACCGACATTTACCGAAAATTGAAATCTCAGTGGGTTCCCATACAAAGATCGCCGATTGTATGACGTCAGATTTACCGTATTGGCTGAAAAAAACAAATGCGCATGCGCGTTGGCCTTCAAAGTGAAACTACGGAATAGATGATCAAATACATTTAAACTACGCCTTTTCAAAAACAAGGTACTTCCAATTCGTTTCAACGGGACTATGAAAGGCAAATGCAAACGGTTAGATTTCAAACTTTAATAACTCCTAAAATATTGATTTCTCAGCATTTTTGCATTAATGCTTTTTGCTTAAAATTCTTCGAGGAATCTTCCTATATACTTTTATTTCGGAAATTAAGAGACTCCGTATGTGTGTGTGTATGCATATAAGAGAAGGAATTGAAATACATATGTACAGAAAACACACATACTTTTACATTCGTATATGTAGATAAAAACAGTTTGGTAATCCAACACACGGCAGAATGTTGCATGAGATTTATACACTTCGTGTGCTATTAGTAGGCGGAAACTAGTGGATATGTGCCTTTGGCGCTAAAACTAAAGAGTATGTATTTGCCATTGTTGAAAAATTTTCAATTACTATCTTTACTATCTAGGTGTAGAGAAGGAAGAAAGAGCGCTCCTCTTTTTTTTCCCCAAGGTTTTAAAGATTTGTCGATTTCGGCCAGCTTTTAATGGTTTGGCGCCAGGTCAAGCTCAGAGAACGTTGGAAGTCGTTTTTCATCAAAATGGCCGATCTTTTCCTTTTATTAGGACTTTCGGGTGGGCAGAACCGACGTGGATGGGGGAGGGGGGGGTCTTTTTCATTTTACAATAACTCCATTTAGTAAGTTTTGTTCTTTCTTTTCTTAAATTTTTAGATAACGTGAGTTACGTCAGAGAGAGAGAGAGATCCATACGATTCTTGGCTTTTGGGTCATAGCTTTTTTTTTTTCGTTTCACTTTCTAATGTTCGGTTTTTTATTAACGCGCCATATTTAGAGATAATTAAAAATACACGAATCACTTCGTCTGTCTTAAGACAGTGTAATTTGCCTGTAATGATACCCCCCAACCTCCACGATGCTTACAGATATAATTATGTTCAACTTATCTATATATATATACTTGTCTCTATAGGCAGGTTTCGTTGTCTTTGGAGAGAAACCTCTTTATAATATTATTTCGACATGCAAATGAAATGCGATATACGATTGCTCCCATTGTATGGAATTTATAACGGATTTTCTTGCTGTTTTATGGCGGGAATTTTGCATATGTACAAGGAGGAATGGAAGAGCTTTCGAAAGGACAAGAGGCGATGAACTAAAAGGAATGGCGGACAACATAGACGGTAGTTAGGAGTGGAAATCTAAAAAAACTATGTGGGATAAGAAAGAAACCATCAAGTAGGTATAAACACATAGGCCCCGTTCCGAAAAATCTGTCCGAAATGTAGAAAAATGTTGGTAATTATTTCCAATGAAGAATGTTTCTACATCTATTAAAACTAATCCGTTTTAAGATCCGTCTTGTAGAGCGTATGCTTTGCGGATGATCTGAGTTGTATTGCCCTGAAATTTGTTGCGTTGTAGCTCTTCTATTGCTGCCCACAATGCGTGTCAGACGTCTGGCACCCCTTCCGTTTACAAGCGATTTTCGCCCACTATTCCGCTTTTCGCTCGAAATTTTTTGGCTTAGCTGCCATTCGTTGAAGATTTGAGACACTGTTGTACCAGAAAAGCCCAGAAGGCTAGCGGTTTTGGGGATACTGAAACTGACCTTTCTGGCATCTTCCACCATGCGGCGTTCAAACTCACCCAAATCACTTCTTTTCACCATTCATAGGCGAATTGTAACCTCCACTAGAGCTTTTATCAGCGAGTCTAGCTTATGACTTACGTACATATATATATATGGACGAGTCAAAGTTTGAGCGAGGGGTGTTCCTAATTCTTTGGCTACTCAGTGTATATATAAATAAATTAGTAGTACAAGCGAAGTATTAAATATCAAACGCTTTTAAAGCCTAAGGTAATGCTGTAACGAGTATTGCCTACAACGAAGAAAAGTTTCCAATTCCTTAATATTTGTTACAAGCAAGTTCAACTGTATTTTTTTTTTAAATGTCGTTATCGAAGATTACTTTTTTAGTTTCCTTGCGCCGTATCTATCACAGTTTACTATGAGTCAGTTGTGTGTTCGTCTTGTTTTTGAAACGTATTTTTTCAGTATCGTTTATCACTTCTCCCCCCCACTCATTTGAAGAAACGATTCCTTGTCATGAGCTCGACTGCTCCAAGGACGTTTTTGACGAAATTGATCGCAAGGAATAATGACTAAGAAGGATGGCTATTGATTGGATTTATGCATGTTCGTTTCACGTCAATGTATAGGAAATATTGCAGGCTATAGTGAGCACTTCCATGCGTTTGGTCGCAGGAAATATGTATCACAGGGTGTCTTCTAACGCAATACCTATATGGTCGCAGTAAATATTTATCTATCGTTGGCGGTAGTGTGAGCAACCTTCAACGTGGGGTGTTTGGTCGCCGGAAATACCATTGACGATAGTGAGCACTTCCAATATGGTGTGTTTGGTCGCTTTAGAAACTTATTTCTTCTTGAAACCATTTTAAGTGTTCCTTATTAGTAACGCTGAGGGTATCAGCAGAAATTCATGTCATTACGTTAGCTTTACAATACATCTTGAATAATGCCGTATCTCCAACTGTCATCTGTACAGATTCACTCAGCGTTCTGCAAAGCCTGACTTCATTCAACGTCTCGCATCACACTGGAATCCACAGAGTTCACAAACAACTTGTGGATATAAAAAAACGCACAGCGTATTGTGAACCTCTGTTGGGTTCCAGGCCACGTTGGTATCGCCGGCAATGAACAGGCTGACATCGTTGGGAAAACAACAGCTGCAGAATCTGAGTGTCTGAACATCCCATTTAAAGATCTTAACACTCATGTCTTATCCCATCTGTACAAAAAATGGCAGTTGGAATGGGACAAGCAAGTTTTTAATAAGCTTCACCTCATCAAACGTCACATTGAGGTGTGGCAATGTAACTGTAGGAGCGATCGTTGCAAAGAGGTCACTCTGGCTAGACTTCGCATCGGGCATACACGCTTCTCCCATCAACATCTTTTAAAGGGAGAAGATGTCCCGATGTGTGCCACATGTGGTGAAGCATTAAATGTTTTGCATATTTTATATACTTACCCCAATTTTAACCAGTAACGCTCATTAACTTTTAATTAGAGTAATTTTACCCTTTGTGACATTTTATGCAATTCTTTTAATCATGAAATCATTTTTAATTTTTTATCTGACATTGGCTTTTTCCACCTCATCTGATTTGTTATCTCGTTTCTTTTGTTAAATTTAGTAACATCACATCCAATATATCTTTACCATTTTAGTTTTAATTATGATCTCACCTTGATGATCACTTGATTGGTAAGAGCACCTTGGCGCAGAAAGACCATTGTGGTCCTTGCGCCATAAACCAATCAACGCTGAGGGTAAGGCTCCTGAAAATGAGAGTTGACGCATCAGGCATTTTGATGCTTAAGTTATGGTTGAAAATGGTATTTATTGGCGACGTTTAAAAAAGTTGCGCTAATGTTTTCGTTCGTCGGATAATCGCGGATTGTTGATTATTTTTATGCCAAAATAGCGATCATTGCGCCAATGCGTAAAACCTTTATCGCCAAGGTAAATTACACAGGAAGTGTACAACCAAATGGCGACTGATGTGTCGGCCTATAGTTCCAGGGGCTCTTGCTGAGGTTTACTGCCGTGTTACGTTTCGTTACCTCGAGCACAGGGTGAATGATACCCATCATCACCAGGGTTCGAGCCAGTGAAGGAAATTTAGTGGTCGAAAAAACAAAGCTGCTAGACATAGGTTAAAATTACCATATGTATCCTTCTACAACATGTATCGCATGGAAATTCAACTTCACAATGTTTGGGAAATTTTCATTTTCTTTCTATAGTATCTGCTTCCAAGTTTGAAGAGGAGGAGTGTGTTTTCGATGGAATCAGCAATTCAGCAGACTTTGTTGACTTCACATCTTGCAGGGCTGATGGCGAAGGAAAAAAGGAGATTAATGTTGTTTGCGAATGCGACAAAAAACGACCAAACACGTCCACGCAGAAAATAAAACGTCATAAATAATAAATACCAGTGAAATCGCTTCACTTCACCGCTGGTCAACCAAGGGGAATTTAAAGTGAGGAGACCATCTCCCGATACGACCACAATCCGACGTTTTTTTTTAAAGTTTTGCCGTTCAGTGTCTCCACAAGACATGTTTGCTTGCTTGTGTACAGGGGAAATTGGAAAGGGTGGCAGCCGAAGACTGCGCTGTAATTCCAGAACTACAAGACCTGAATTTGTTGCAAGTGTCTTTCTTACCAAAATATTGTGCAAACTGAACATGCAGATGGACATTTGAAAGAAGAAAATAATTAAATTGTTTGCATCGCGAGATACATGCACATTTGGGCCGGAAAAATTTTATCCTTGATGAACAGTAGCCTTAAAACCAAATTCACGATTTGCGTATGAAATAAACGGAAAACGCCCGCGCGTGTTTCAAATGACAAATTTGTCATCGATGTTTATGAATTTAACAACCATTGGTTATGAGTTGGCGACAATTGTCGCTTTGTCGCCATGCTGGCTCGAACCCTAATCGTTATGTCAAGGCACAACCTAAGGCACAACCCTTCGATATATGCCATTAATTGGTACCACGAGTGTACCGCATATATCGAAGTTAAGAACCAATGGAAAAAATGGAAATTCTTTCACGATGTTTTGGAGCATTCGTTAGAAGACTTAATTTTTACCTCTAAGTTACGTTTTAACCGTGTGTACAAATAGCAATATGTATATATAACGTACTACTAAATAATAATGAAATGCAAATTAGCTATAGATAATTTATAGACGTAGTGAAGACTTAAGGTACAAAACAAATGAAAAAGTTTTGTGCGCCCATACGGTACTAAACTACTTTCTAGAAAAATAATTGTCGATCGAAGTTTGGACAACGGTAGCTGCCTTTTTATCTTCATATAATTTACCATAACAGCTAATATCTTTTTCAAGGTTTTGACAAAGAACAATGCTTCTTTCCACATTTGGATCGAAATCTGTAATTTGTTGCTTAACAGTTTCTAAATTTCAAAATATCTGCTCGAGTTCCCTTAAAGAAATTTCCTTTGGAACACACTCTTCTCCTTCAGTCGTAATTTCTTCTTTCTCATGATAGGTACGCTGTTGCTCTAATTCTATAAGATCGATGTCAGTGAGTTCCTGCGAATGTGAACCTAACCATTCTCTTACATTGAGGGCATCAACATCTTCAAACCCAAGATCCTTTCCACTGACGCTAGTTTCTGCAATAGCATCATCAGTCTCATTTTCGACGTCACAAAAATCACTTGCGCAGTGCGGCAGAAGGCATTTTCATACAGCTCTTATCAGTAGATGTAATTTCTTGCCATCATTCATAAATATTTTCAATTGCTTGCCCAATATTAAAATTCTCCCAGAATTCGTTCAATGAAATTGTACCTTCCCCTGTCATAACTTGAACTGCTTGCGCTAAGGTTCTTCTTAGATAACAAGCCTTGAACGTTGGTATTATGCCCTGGTCCATTGTCTGCAGCAAAGACGTAGTATTTGGTGGTAAAAATACGACTTTTATATTTTTACACAGATCATTCAGTGCAGCAGGACGACTAGGAGCATTATCAATAATAAAGAGGGCTTTACATGTAAGATTATTTTGCTTGCAATAGCCTTCGACTGCTGGACAAAAATTAATTCTTAAACCAATCTTCAAACAATGCTTGCGTAACCCGAGCCTTTTTATTCGCCCGCCAAATTACAGGCAGTGATGCTTTGTTGCAACCTTTTAAGGCCCTCGGATTTAATGAGCGGTAAATTAGCATGGGTTTCAATTTGAAATCGCCTTCACTGCTTCCTCCCAACAGAAGAGTTAAGCCGTCTTTCGCGACTTCGTAACCAGGTTGCGATGCTTCATTTTTAGCTTGAAAAGTTCTAGAGGGCCTTTATTGGAAAAAAAAGGCCCGTTTCTTCAACATAAAAATTTGGCGGCCTTCGTAGTTATTTTCCTCAATTATTTTTTTTCAAATAGCTGCATCATTATCGGCACTCGCCGCTTCCCCTGTTAATTTGACGTTGTGCGTTCCAGTTCGAGCTTTAAACTCTTCAAGCTATCCTTCACTGGCAGAAAACGTCGTAGTATCCGCTTTGAATTTGTCTTCTTTGAGCGATGAAAACAAGCTAAGTGCTTTTGCCATCATGTTTTGGTACCAATTGGAATCCGTTTTTGATTACAATCTTCCAACCAAGTTATTAAAAGGTTCTCCATTTAAACCAAAATAAGATTTCTGTTCCTAGTGCACTGCATGCTAAAAGATAATGAACCGAACTTACCTTGTTCTACATATTTTTTAGATTTTGACAAAATTTTTCGTACCGTAGACTCATTTAGGCCTAGAGTCGTGCCTATGCGTACTTCGCTTTCACCATTATCAAATCGTTTTATAACGTCAAATTTCGTATCCAAAGTAATAACTTTACGATGTTTTTCACTGGATTACACTGGCACATCACTTTTCCTTTTGAACATAGTGAAATTTTACAGAGCGAGCGTGAAACGGTTGAGCCTCCTTTTTCCTACGCCACTGTTTCAGGTCGCTCGAAAAGTTAAAGGGCCTGGTGCTGTCTGATTTTAGTTGTCTTGCATCACGATACAAACATGAACTTTCTAACTATTTTCATTGTTTTAAGATTGGCATCTCTCCGTGGTATGATTGCAGCAATTGAGCCCACTGCCTAAGCTCGCTCCTCCATCTAGTAAATTCGATTGTGTGCGAAGGTGTCGTAGTTCGGAGGTCATGTTAAGCTAGCGTTTTTCAATCTGGATGCAGTGGAACCCTGGTGTGCCGCTTTCTCAACTGGGGTGTCATGGAACCCTGGTGTGTCGCTTTCTCAACCGTGGTGTCATGGAACCCTGTTGTGCCACTTTCTTAAACGGGGTGTCGTGGAATCTTGGTGTACCGTCAGATATCACTAGGGGTGCCGCGTGAAATAGAGTGAGCTTTCAAACATGCGGTTGAAATTGATCTTTTTCCTGTACTTGTCAATGAACTTCTCATATGGTAATAAAAGTATGAAAACTGTTAAAACAAATATCTGAAAAATCACATTTTCCGTATGAACTTGCATGTTCATAAATAACAAAAGATGAGATTAATTAACTATGACAGATAATAAAATTTCTATAGGGACTTCGCCAACCAGAAATATTATTTGAAAGGTGCTACAAGGCATAGGTGTACGCAGAACGTTCATAAAGGGGGGGGCGTTAGGCTCAGTGGGGGTTACAAGAGCTGCAACTCCATATATTCACGTGTATGTACAGTGGAATCCTGTAAAGTGACCACTCTTCGTAAGGAAGAACTGATAGGGACTTAGTTGGGCCTATACACAAAAGTCTGTCGTGTATAGTGACCACCTGTCTATGGTGACCATTGCAGTCCAGTCCCAAAGGTGGTCACTTTGGGCAGGTTCTACTCTATATAAAATTTCAGTGTTGATGGGGGCTGCACCCCCATCAGCTCTCTATGCCCAGCACCGCAGGGGTTCGAAGGTCGAGGAACGTTGTATTAATTCGTCAGTACTGTTCCAGCTGATGTCGGATACAAACCTCCATTTTTTTTTTAGTCTTCCCGGTCTCTGAAAAGGACAAGAACGACTGTTTCGGTGTAGTAAGTGACAAGGGCCGTATGTAGTTGTTCAGTTTCCAAAAGAGTACGTACTACCTCTTGCAAGTAATTTTTAAACAACTGCTGTGCCATTAGGGCATCAAGCGATGGCAGTTGCTTGCGTCTTACACCCTCTCTCTATTCACATTTCCGAAGTAAATTGGCGTCGTTGTTTTAGAGGCTGGTGCGGCGGGTAGATTGATTTAAATTCTCGTAAAAACTGTTCTGAATAGACATACCGGCTTTGGTTTTAAATAATTTTCCAGTGCCCACCTCCACCCCCTCCCCAATTTCACAGTTGTAGAATGAACGTGAGCCGCTTTCGCAGAGTTTATTGACTACGAGTCAATAACGCTTTTATCGTGTTGAGTGCCCGGGGTTGATTCTATCGGTACTGTAGAACGGGTGCCGTTTTCCTGTTCGCCGTAGTCCGGGGTTTGGTTCCCTAGTTAACAGGTTCGGATCCCTCGGGAAGCTAGGTCCTGGCGCATCGTGACCCTAGCAGTTTTCACGTAGTAAAACAAAAGCTGACTGGACTTTATTTTTTTTGGACGGGGCGGTATTGCGATTGGTAAAACCAAATCTCTGCTCACCTCTCCTTGCATTGTTCGGGAACCGAACTAGGCAATGCAATAGTCGCCGAAAACAAAATACCCTTTTCTTCCACCTTCGAATCCTTTTAGCAGCAAACGTTCTATTTATGTCACTGATAATCTTGGGTAACGGACATTTCTCTTCTTGGCTTCTCTTATAGGTTTAAGGGTTGCCCTTTCGCTCCCCGATCTTAAATTTATAGCCCATAAGCGCCGCCCCCAGATTTAAATTTTTTGTTTCTTTTATGTGGGGCATGAGGACGAGTCTAGCTTTATTGTCACCGTTGCGTTTTATCTGCATTGCGGATGGGGGCGTTTGCTGTGCCTGCATTCGAAACCGTGTAAGGTCATTTTTTCAAGTTTTCTCTTTCTGTCTGCCATACAACTGAACACACTATAGATATAAACTTAAAAGTGTGCTGAATGAGCAAGGAGGTTCCTTTCTTGACAACTCATTGCAAATGACTAAAATTGTGGGGAAGTTCGAGAGCCAAAATCAGGTGTACGGCAGTCCATTTTGTGGAAATACAAGTTTGGTCTTTTTTTTTTTGTGTACTTACCCGGTTGAACTTCCATAACAAAACACCAGTTTAACTAAAGAAAATACGTGCTTTTATGCGTTTTATGTAGGTATAGATACGCCGTTAAGCGCGCCTATCTAGACAACATTAAAAGATGGGAACTTTTTCTTTGGGCTTAATATTTTATGCACGTACGCAGTTTGTGCAGTTATGCGATGTGTGTTTATGCGGATTCGAATGTATGTTCGTTCTGAAGTGCCATGCAGTTTTACAATCCGCTGAGGCCTGGTGGTAATTATGTATGCTGCGAGAAAGGTGGCTGATGGAGGCGACACTGTGTTCCCACGTGGCTGGCGTTGAGGCCTGCGCAGCGCCAAATTATTTAGGGAATCACATGAGGATATGAGGTCACATGAGCATTTCCTTTATTTCTATTGGTCAATTTTTTTAGTGTGATCATACGACTACGGTGGCGTGCTGTGAAATGCCATAGCGTCAATTTCTAATTTAATTCTCGAACGAAGAGCTCGTCGTGGTAAGGTGATTACGTAAACCGTATGCTATCGTTTCGTATGGCCTTTGTATCCGGCTGGAGATGCAAACAAAATAGCAACCATTTGATGAAACCTACAGTGCCTAACATCGCGCTTTAAAATTATCTTTTCCTTATGGTAATTACGTAAGTTTCAAAGCACAGGGGAAAGAGATTATGTTAAACAAATGCGATTAATCGATGACTTGAGGCTACGATAATCGGTGAGCTGCGGGGCCTATTAATCAACGTCGAAGCTCCGTTTAGTCGATGACTTTAAAAGCTGCGGTATAATTCAACGTGTTCCGATTGTTTCTTAAAATTAGCGCGGCTTTTTGTAATTTTCCCGGATCGGCGCGTTTCGTAGCTTTGTCAACGTTTTATTTTTATAATGGATTCCCCCTCTTTACAGACCATGCTTGTCCATTTGTTTCCACTTTATAGTTTTCACAACAAGTCTATAAAATTTTGCCCCTGTTTTTTTTTTTTTAAACGAGCAGCTCAATTTTTGAATTAACCGGTTAGTATTCTCATTCCGTCGCAGCCCGTTATTAGGGAGTCCACTGTATGTGGAAGTGATTTCTAAAGTGGTCGAAGTTACCATAATGGCATGGGGTGGCACCTTCGAGTATTGAACTGACATGCGGCAGCACTCACCATAATGCTGGTCTGTGGGAGAGGAAAAGTGGTTTTCCCAACGTATTATGGTTCAGAGCTCCATGAAGCAAGAGATCCCATGTCAGATGGTCTATTAAATAGTCTTGGGGTGTAAACACTGTGTATTGTAAAGCCAATGAAACGAAGGTACAGTGTTTCCACGCAACCTGGAATTATCAGGGAATTTTAAAATCATACCGAAAAGTCAGGAGGGAAAAACGAGATATTTTGGTCAAACCTGGAAAAGTTATTATTTATGCCCACGGCACTGGACTTGGTTCGATTTCCAAGGTGGTCATAGAAGAAATATATCCAGGATTTTCACTGACCTGGGAAACCTGGAATAGTCAGGGGAAAACCTTTATAACTTCCGTTTTAAATAACCAAATTTCCTACGGGCGTGAAGCTATTTTTTTTTTTTTCTGCAACTGAAGTTCAGTTGAAAGTTGCTTGGCAATTTTTCCGGAAAAGTCCTGGGTTTTTTCCCCCAATGTGAGTGGAAATCCTGTCAGTCGTCAATTTGGAGTTTACGTTAAGCCATCTGACCCATCCGTCCGATGTGCATATTTCAGACCGTGAAAAATTCAAATAAACCTGTGTATATAAGAATCTGTCCCACAGTCGCCCGCTGCCAAGAATACCAGCACTCGGTAGTACGCCTCTTCGAGGCAGTCTCGTTAACGATCACTCCGTAATGGGTGATACGAGTCACGCCTTAGACTTCACGACTTCGGCTGTGGTGACCGAAGTTCGGAACTTTCGTTAAACTATAGGTCCAGCTTGCCAACTCGTCCGGCCAGCGTGGTGTGCTTAAGGCCGCTTCCACTGTATTTCTTTCACTGTACTACGTGTCTGGGTGATAAGAGAGAGAGAGAGACCTTCATCCTGCAGTGGATTGAAAATAGTTGTTGATGATTTAAGGATCTGTATACGTAACCGTGAATTCCGTGACGTATTTTATTTTGAAGGGGCGGGAGGGAGGGACGATAAATACGTGAAAGCTCACTAAAAAACGCGAGTACGCATTTCCTACATGCGCGTTGTGTTTGAAAAATGGTGCTTGGGATGGAACTCTGTCTCATTAGTGTCTCAGTTCGATGGAAACTTGAAAGGTCCAGTTTTTCTGTTAATGAGGTGTTTAATTAAAATAATTTTCCTATGCCGAATTAAGCCCTAATTTGGGATTTGCCTTTGTTCATTTGTACTTTCCATTTCTTCAGTTTCATTTTTTTTCCCCTCTGCAGTTGGAAAAAAAAAAGAGAAGTGTATATTAATTAGTTGAAAATATAATACTGTGGTGATTGTGTGTGTGTGTGTGTGGGGGTTGTTCTTCAAATGTGCGTGTGGAACTTACGTCATTTAATGTCAGGGGAGCATGCAAGTTAAACGTTAATGGGAGAGGGGAATTTAAATCTATTGCTCAAATCCGACGTTAGGTTCCATGTTATAACATTAGAGATGAGCCCCTGAAATTGGTATGTAAATTTATCAACGCGACGTTGCTTGCTTGCATTGCGTTATAAGCGGAAAAATGGGAGCCACGCTGACATATTGCGCTATAAGCGTAATCATGTTCTATCGGTGTGTGTTATAGCGAATGTAAGCCACACGATCTATTTTGAACCGCCCCGGACATAAAATTCCAAAGAAATCTACGTCTGTAGCACAGTTGTGCTTAATTATTCGCAGAACGAATCAATAAACGACTTTGCCCATTTATTTTAAAGGAACAGATTCTCGGTCATAGAACTATATTTATGTTTCTTTTTAAAGGTAAATGACATAACTGAAGCTTAATGTCTTTATCACCCAATTACTTACGTCTTGATGCTGTGTTGAAAGTCGTAATATCTGAAAACGAGACTATGTACTGCTCAAGGGAAACTGGAATTCTTTGATCAATGCAATATGAAGTTGGAAGTTGTTGTCCTTCTCAGGGTCAGTACAATTGGCACGAAAATGGTGGGCAATTGACCATGAGCATGACAATACTTCAAGTTGCTACACTTGTTTAGCTTAGAATGATTCTTCGTGCCCTGGCACCATAAAAATACAACCAACCATTGACCTGGAAGAGTTAAGCGATCAGAATAAGCTGTGGAGCTGCAGCTCAACTCCTAAACGTTAGACAGTACATCAATCCTCAAGTGGCGAGGGAAGGGCAGCGTATATATGGTTGGTAGCAGTAATATTACTGGCACCCACAAACCTCTCTCCCCGCCTCAAAAAAAAAAAAGAAAAAAAGAAGGTATGAATCTAAAATATACGCTTATGATATTTCTAGAATAGTGTTGCCCAAAGTGGTTTTGCGATGGCCTTCTAAGAATTCCGCAAACAATTTGTAGAATATCGCTGAAATATTCAAGAAAATCTATAAATTCCGCAAGTTTTCCCCAGTCTCCCTTAACTAGTTGTAACCAATAGCTTGCAACCATAGGAAACTATTACTTGCCTTTTTATAGAAATTTTTTGCTAATTTTTATGTTTATGCCCAAATAGTGATAACTTTTTTTATTTATTTTTTTAAATACTATTTATAGAGGGCAGAGGCGGGTTTAGGTCAGGTAACGCCCGGTGCTAGCCCAAAAATTAGCGCCCCCATTCCCTCAATATTATTTACAAAATAATTCCTTTTGTGGCACTTACATGACGATAGTAAGCGCTTTGATGATTAAATTGGATTTGGCCTTGTCTACACTTCGGCGTTGTTAGGCCATTTTGGCGCCCCTCCCCCCTGGCCTGACCCCCAGTGCGACGGCACCGGTTGCACCGCTAAAGGTTAAAATTCACGGTCGCCACTGGCCCCAGGGCAACTAAATATTGGGGAATGGTGATTAAAAATACGACTTCAGTCACCATCATACTCGTCACTTTATTGTTTCCCAATGCAATCCTGTCTGTTTTGACTGCAGGGAGGTTACATTCTGAAACCGCAAACTACTTACTATTTTTTTATGAAAAATGTTGATCAAACGAACCCTTCTAAGGTTGCAGTATTTAAATGTTTTGTGGCCACGAGAAAGTGGCTATAACTTAAATGAAGTGGCCTCTATTAAAAAGGGCCCTGCTGGCCAGTGACGATTAATCAAATATGTATTAGTTTTAAGCTTTATGCACTGCCCTTAATCCGTTACTAATTGGGGAGTTCCCTGACAAGGCATGTGTGTATGTGTTAAGAGTGGATTCTGCAGGATCAAGAGTTTGAAAACCAATAGTTTGAAACTTGGGGTCATTTACAGTTGAACTTATATTTAGCGGGCGTCCATTTTTCGAATATCTCTATTTAGCGAACCCATTGGTTGTTCACTAAATTATGAATGCTGTATTTACGAAGTTCAATGTATTTTCCATATAACGAAGTTTCTGGCAGAACCTTATGACTTCGTTAACTCTCTGATTGCTCTTTTTTTTTTTATCGAAGTCGCTTCAAAAATTGCATACTTGTTTTATTACATATTTCAAATCAACATGTATTTGAGAGTTAAAATATGTAGCACATTTTTGTAAACAAGATTTTTTTAATATAAATTTCGTGCATAAGAACAGGCTTTCATAAAAATCAATTTTAAGAGTAATCGTTTAAATTCAAAAATTCTGAAAATAAATCTTGATTAAATTACGGTTTACTTTATAGAATACAAATATAAAGCATGTATACTAATAAAAATCACTCGCTGAACGTTTCCTACAAGCCATATTCTGGATATAAAAAACGATAACAAAGGGAGCGCTTGCAAAATCAGTTAGTGAACTCTATGCAAATACGAAAATTTAGGCGACAATAACGCCATTTGTTGACCAAACTACGACTAGAAGTCTAAATATTGTAGAAAATGCATTACCGACAGTTAAACGGTGGAGAAGCGGGATGCGCTTTTAAATAGATGGAAAAATTGCATACCCGCGAAAATCGCGGGATGAAAAATTTTGTTACTTTCATGTTGCCCGTGGAAATCGCGGGATAAGCAGTTAGAGGAGTAAAGGCCCGACTGTATCTGAAATAGAAGGCCGAGGAATATCAATCGATTGCCTTCTATTGAATGGATTATTACATGCAATATACCTTCTACTACATGCAATATACCTTCTACTACATGCAATATACCCCCTACTATATGCAATATACCTCCTACTATATACTACATGCTATAGCGCGTCCTTAAATGTTGGGGAAAACTTCTGCAACTTCTGTATCGAATAGCTAGATCTCTCACGAACGTGAAGCCATATTCTTTACAACCGAACTTCCGTTGAATCCACATGGAGAAGTCCAAGAAATTAGTTGAGAATTTTATTTGTTAATTTGAGTGGGAACCTCGTTCCTGGTTGCGTCACTAAACGGTTAATTACTGTCGGTAATTTACTATCTAATCGTAAGGATTAGTAATTAGCAGGGTACCTTCATATATGACGTCATGATGACTTTAACGACTTCGGAAACATTACAAGCCATCTTGTCTTTTGCGTCTCTCCCGCAGGCGGCAGACAATTCTGAAAGTGACGGAATTAGTTCCCCTTTGAATACAGGTTAATATTGTTTTGTGCAATGGAAACTTGATTCATATCTCTTTGCTATTTTTATATAGTTCTTGACCAATTTAAACTGATATCTACACTGATGGGACTCCCTAGGACGGGTGGTGACACGATTATCGCTGTAAGCGTAGGACTTCGACTGTGGTGGCCGAGGTTCAGAACACTAGTTAAACTCTAGAATCAGCTTGCCAACACGTCTGTCTAGCGTGGTGAGATTAAGGCTAATTCTTCTGTATTTCTTTAACCATACTATGCGTATGGTGTGATACCACAGC
>QLNU02015270.1:116668417-116723588 GCA_006491805.2 Dysdera silvatica | reverse complement strand
TCACCAATGCAAGAATACATAAAACATTCGCACACTTTCACAGTGCCTGAGAATTTGATCTTTTGCTTCCCACAGTTTTCAGTACGTCCTTCGGTTTGTCGCGGATGGTTTTCCTTCAATATTTCAGTATAGGATTGGGAAGAATAACTCATCACGGACCAAATATCCTCCGCCAATGAGACTCTTTCTAGGATAGCCAGTTTCTGGTACATGTAAACCACTTCTTTCACTGTACTGGCGTCAACACCTGAATTTTCTTTTATGGACTGTTGTTTATGCCATGTATGCTATTGCTAGAAATACGTCTAGATACTGGTTGATTCACAAGTTTCTTCAATAATTTTGCATCCTCTACGAACAGCAGGTCGGTAGTTCATGCTACAGCTGCGTAAAATTTGATCTTCTCTGGTGGTAGTTGTAGGCAGTTTGCAGTTTCTGCACCCATGCACGATGGATTCAGTTTTTGATAGTGTCCAAAGTAAGTTATGACAGTTCATTCATTCATTCATTCATTCATTCATTCAGATATAATTCCCGGACAATCTGTCGCACGCCTGATCTATTTCGCCTTTTCTGAAGTATGTTCTCGCATACCTGCAGTCTCCTGACCTCTGCCCCTTTTCATGTTTTGAAAAATGTAGATTTTATACTGGCCCTCGTTTCCATATTGTTGATTGCGTAAGGCACAAAACTGGGAGGTGGGGGGAAATTCATTTTCAGTCGAGCAACGGCTCCCGACAGTTGGGTTCACGCAAATTTATTGCTATACAGTTTTAGGAGGAGTAATGATTCTAAGCGCATGCCCTAAATTCCTATTACAGTATTTGTACTTTTCTTTGGGGGTTGTAAACAACAGTTCAATTACAGTACCTTATCTAGTAAAGAGAGAGATACCCTTATAAACGCGGAAGAATTTGCTTTTTTACCGTTTATAACAACCACGCATAGGGTGCACATAAACTTATTGACCCAGGTGAAGTGTACTTTACTGCTTAGCATCCAAGGAGTTGAGCTCCGGAAGTTACCACACCGGTTGGAACAGCCAATTCATCAAAATAGGGTACGTGGACTTTCGTTCATCCTGTTTGTACACAAAATGATATTGCTATGTATATCGTCTGGTTTTCCTCGCCCCACACATACACACACGAGGATGGATCCGTTTCCATTGACATTTCCGCCAGGGCTCAACTCCCGATTGTTGAGTCTATACCTAACTGAGCTCGGGCAATATTCAGACGTGTACTCATTTAACGGCGGGATGGGTTTGGGGCTCAAGGGTGCCTAGAGTTAGCGCCCTTGTCTATCACGTAAAAAATATAGCCTTGACTTCCAGTGTTATAGCCCCCTTGCTGCCGCCCCCACCCTTCGTATATAATGATCCAAATCAGTGCCGCCTTAACGGGTCGGCCAAGGTACCGGCAGTTCGGTGCCATGTTACGTGCGCGGCAAGGACAAATAGAGTTCGTATGGTTTAGATTTTTTAAGTAATTCTTGCATCGCATGTTTTTAGGGAGCTATATTTTTAGCTGGCTTCTGCTTGGATTTCGCCCGCAATACACGTACGTGATGTGCTCCTCTAAATCTGATCATTGCGGAAGCACGTTCCGTTCATGTTCCTGAATATTGGCTCGAATTAGACTACTTTCTCTTGTTTACAACTCCATGGTAACTTCGATTAAAAAATATCGATATACGATTAAGCTACGTTCATGATCGATTACCACATATATTTTTTCATTATATGGTTAGCATATTAGTGTAGTTACTGCTAACCCCCTTTACCTGGCCTTCAGAATCGATAAGAATTGGCTTATCGGAAATATTGGATAATATGAGAATGTGCAAGATCATGCACACATTTGGAGACACACCGAAAGGGGGGGGTCGCTACCCATTATTTGGGGGGAGGGGGGCAAAGTGAAAGTATAGATGTTAACCTAAACTTGCGTGGGTGTGAATAGGTCCCCACCTTAATGCATTCGGTGGCTTTGGTCTCGGATTGTTTTTTTTGGTCCCCTTTTCCACCGACTTTTAAATTTCCAAACTTTTGCAGTCAGTGAAATATGTTATATGATAAAAAACATACACAAAAGTCGCCACTTTGGGGCCTCGTTGGCACTTCCCCCTCATCGAGACGGTCTTGGTTGGTTGTATTTTTATGGCGCAAGGACAGCGAGGGCTATTCGGCGCCTGACGAAGTGCGACTGTACATACTGGCCCTGGGTCTACTTTTTAGGGATGTTTCAAAGTGCTGCTGCAGCTTCATTCTACGTATCAGCGCACGCTCACCAAATTGAAAATGTGTAATTTACTATTCAACTATTAGTAGAAATAAAGTAGATACTTTGTTACGTTTCTCTGATATATTACGGAAATTCTTGAAGTAGTAGTTGTATATGCGACATCCAACTGCGTGCCACTGAAAATTGGCTTACGTGCTATGTGTGGCACTTGTGCCGCAGGTTGCCGATTCTTGTCCTATGGGGTAAAGTTTCGGCTTCTCTGGAAGACCTCGTGTCCCTAACCTCGCGGTCAGTCTTGGTTCGGGACAGAAGTGTTCGGAAGTGAACCCAGCGCTTCTTGGGGAAGTAAAATAATTTCTAAATGCTGTGGTGAGAGGCTGGTATTAGCTTGCCCTGGGACTTTAATCAACTTAAGATACTTTGTACCCGTTTCGTAGTTTCGGGTTTGTTTCTTCAGGCTGGTGGTAATCGGTTCTCTAGCAGAGTGTTTCGCGAAGTGTGTACCTCGGATCTGGGATTATAGCGCCGCGTTGCGCGGCCACCCCTCCCACGCTGCATACTACACTATGGGCCGCGGAACCACGGGGTATCCACGACGACGCCAGGGGTTCCGCGAGCAATTTGTAAAACATCGGCGAGAATTGTTTGTTTGTTTTTTGGTTTTACGGCTCGGAGCGGTCATGCTGCGCCGGGACCTACAGTTTTCCGAGGAATCCGAACCTCTTAAGGCCTGGGGAACCAAACCCCGGACTACAGTGAGCAGTGCGATCTTTTATGAGATCTCTGAGTAAGCGTTCTTTTTGCACTGCTGGGAGTCGAACCCGGATTAGCCGCGCAATAGGAGAAACGCGTTAAGAAGAAAATCTGTTAATTCTGTTATTTTCCCCCTCGACAACCACATGGAGCTAACTTTAATAAATAACGCAGATAATTAATAAATAACAAATACACGGGTAACGAATAACCGATATTCAACAACCGTAGATAAGGGTTACTTAATTTTTTATACTGATATGTATTTATTGCTTATTTTTATGTCTGGACAGTGATAAAGAATAGTTTTTGGGGTTACCTTGAATATTTACCGAGAGGTTCCGTGGGTTAGTACTGTTCGTTCACGAAAAGAAGTCTGATGGAATAGTTAGAAATAACGGGTGTTGACGTCACAAACGGGGTAGTTCATTACAGCAGAGGAGGACTCCAATTTCAGAACTTCTTGTTGGTGAACGCTTGTCGGCGCCAAAATCAAGTTCTGAAATTTTAGCCCTCCTGCTGTAATGGACTAGCCCGTTTGTGTTATCGCCTCCCGTTTTTTCGAACTGTTCCATCGGACTACTTTTTGCGAACGAACGGTGCGTGGTAAGAAAAGGGTTTCTTTTGACATAAAATGTTCGGAAACCACAGCTTTAGCAGTTCGAAAATTTTATGCGGTCGTCGGCTATGCCATTTCGTGGGAAATTTCCTGCGTTTCTGGGATTTTGTTTTTCCTAGAAAAAGGGAAATTTCCTTGTTGTGGGGATTTTTAAACGTCCCTATCTTTAAACCTTCGGTTCATTTAAATACACGCTAAACGAAGTATTCTAAGTCATGATCACGTGATTAGTGAAACTTACTTTATGACGCAAGGACTGCCGAATTTCTGCTACGGCCAAACCTAAATTTCTAGGGGATCCTTATCGCTTGGGGAATCAAACACCGGACCACGGATTAGTAGAGTAATTGTTGTACCATCGATTCTCGATACGGTGGATGAACGCGTTTCCTCCCTACTGTTTTAGGGGAAGAGTGCAATCGCCGGAAAAAAAATGTAAATGATATACATACGTATAAATAGGATAATAAAGGTATGAGTAGTTCTATTCCAGGAGGGGGGGGGGGATGCTGAGAAAAATTACCTCTTTCAAGGTTGTCAAGCATTTTTTAGTACATGAACGAGATACTGAAATACTACGAAAATAATTCAATCTTCTTGATAATTAGTAATGAGCTATAAAGTACTCTATTTTAAAAGGTAACTGTAAAACTTTTGAAGATAAATGTAGAACAGAATCGGGCAAATACAATTTTTAAATAATAACTTGGGGGTCAACCAACCCCTCTTACGAAGCAATACATGAGTAAAGAATCGAAATACTGTTAATTTTAATTGAGGAATTGGGTGCCTTCCATTTTTTCATTGCTTTTCGTTCAAAGGGTGATACATCCAAGAGAAAACAGTGCTTGGGCCACGTACGTGAGAAGAACAGTAGCGCCCTGGTAGCAGAACTCCATAACGTGCCGAGTCATCAATTAATTTCACACGTGACCGAAACGTACGTGATTGATTTTGCACAGCATCGTGTTGTTAGCACGCATCTTCTGATGGCTTTTACTTACGTGACCGAGCCCATACCCAGAATTGACGAATAACGTAAGTTCTTTGCTAACTTACATTCGCTACATTAGATGCTGCTGAATAGATTATTTATATGTCTGTCTGCGTGCCTGGTGTGCCCTGCCATTGGAGATGAAATGAGTTCAACCCGAACTCGTTAGACAGATTCAACTGAATTTGAAAATTGGCTTTTCTGTATAAAAATTCTTCAAGGAATGCAACTATGTGAGTCGTTTTCGAGGATTGTTGAAGTACGTGTATATGAAAATTCGAAGAAAAATGACGTAATTTAGCAAATTTTTGAAATTTAAATAACACGTCCAGGGGTTAAAGTTATATTTTAAGGCTCGGGCTCAAATTCCCAGAGAGTATTTCGGGTTCGGATGGGCTCAAACAATAAGTCTTCGGGCCTCGAAAAATGAGCCAGCTGAATTTCATCTCTAGCAGCCATGGTATAGCTGGCTTACCGATGTATAGTAATCACTCAGTGACATCGCTTTAATCAGTTGCTGCTTCTGTTTAACACTGGTGTTTCGAAGTACCGTCAAACGTTTTATAGAATTGCTTACATTCCAATTAATGTATTTTCCTGTTAAGCAACATGTTTGCTCCTTTCCTAGGAAGTTGTTCACAAGAAAGATTACTGTGTTTATTCATGCTAAAGATTCCTTCCAATTGTTTGCTGGCTTCGCGCGATTCCTTGAATTAAACACAATATACTATTGCTTCATGAAGTGGGACATTTTTACGCGTAGATCTTTCGTCACATGCGCATTATTGGCTCAGGTGCGCCGTCAGAAACAGGGATAACAATTGAGCCTTTTAAACAGAAGTGCAGGTAACGAGCTTCTCTCTTCTGTCGGAGTTCCGATGATGGTACTTCATCGGAATCAGATCGAGAACCTGTATGGTATAGGCCCAATGGAGGTTACAGAGCTACAATTCCGTGTATTCCTATGTTAAATATACAAAATTTCATTGCAATGGGGAGGTTAAAACCCCCATCAACACCCCCCTGCGTACGCCCGTGTACAGACAGTATCGTTATAGACAGGTTTCACTGTATTTAATTTCTTATTCTGTCAAAAAAAATTAATTACCTTTCGAAATGTCAGTTACATTGTTCTATTAAAACAATTCCAAAGTGACTGGTATTTAGCGTTTTGTAAACCTTCTTTTCATTTAATGCCAGAACTTCGTGTTGTTCTTACTGTTTTATAAATTACCCTTCAATCGCCTCCCTCCAAACGTTGGACAAGCTCCTCAACCGTTTAATTCATTTAATTATAACTCAGCTGCGTACCATTTGTGGTTCTGTGTTACGCACTGATCTTTCATTTAGACAACATCGTCCACCGAACTTGGCGAGCTTTCAAATTATGTCCATTGACGTTCCCAATTCCTTTCTTATTACATTCAGTACTGCAATTTCTTTTAAATGATCGATATGCTCGTCTATGAAATTATTTTACGTGGCAACGCGCCAAATTGGCGACAATTCTGGGGCCTGACTCATGGGTTATCAATGTTGCGCGAGTTTTTGCCCTTTGAAGGGGTTGGACTCGAAGCTCACGTGTTCTTACAACCTTAAAACAAGCTTCTTTGGCTATTATCTATAGAGTCACATTAAAAATTCTTATGTAAGCTATTATTACCCTTCTCAGGGATAACACAATTGTCACATAAATGGATAACTATTATGTGGTAATTATTATAATGGATAACTATTATGTGGTATAATGGATAACTATTATGTGGTATAATGGATAACTATTGTGTTATCCCTGAGAAGGGTAATTACGTGTCCTTACGTGCAGCATTTATAAAGCATCCGCTTACGTCCTTATATGCGGAGAAAGCGAGCATTGTTCCTGTCCTCGTTCGTCTAGCGGTCAAAACACTCCGGGCTCAACGGAGGGACCTGGGTTCGACTCCAGGATCTCGGCGTCTCTTTTTCTCCAAAATGAAAAAGCTCCAGCTTGAGCGTATACGTGGGCGTCAAAATATTAAGTACACAAATTCTTACATTTGACTTTGCGCGCCCCGCTGGTCATTCCCACCGCTTTCCAATCTACTGGGTTTGTGTTCGACGCTAAGGAGTTAAGCACCGGAAGTTGACCACCAATTTGAGACACTTGGAGCAATTAACTGAGCAAAATAAATACTGGTACGGGAATCTTTGTGTACCCAGTTTCTTCACAACCTGCCATGTATTCCGCGTGGTCTTCCCAACTCCCCCATGAACAAAATCGATATACTTTGATTGACAGTTTGGAGCCGTTCAAGTATTACGTAAGCATCTTTGGGGGGCTGACATTTGCTTACTTTGCTGACAACGGGTCTGAACCATACTTACCTAAGACACAAAAAATAATAAAACTAACACACAGTCACAAAGCGGTAACCGCCCTAACAGAACTGCAATACTCGAATGTATGGTACGCTGCGTGTAGAAGATATAAAATATAAAATAAACGTAATCGCAGTTAAATATTTAATTATTTAAACCAGTGACTCTCATCCTTTTTAAGCTCGGGAGCTCCCTATATGCGTACCCCGTGGCCCCCCCTAATGTTTTTAATAAATGCATTTTATCAAATCCACTTCTTATATCTGTGGTCACAATGAATGACTAGTTAAGTATAAAATCGCAATTTTTCAGGGCAGCACTTTTTTTTAACCTAAAAAATTAAATAAAAAATTTAAAAATTTGATTGACATCAATGTGACTCAAATAGCTTTCTAAATTTAATGATTTGAAGAATAATTAATTTGCTGTAACCTTGTGCACTGAAATCACATTGCACTTATTTTTGCAATTTATTGATTTGACCACTTTTTCTCTGTGACCACAGATATATTTATTACACACTATCTGCTTACAATGTAAGAAATATTAACAATAAAAATGTAACAAAATACTTTCTTGTGCCAAAAAAATAGCAATTAATAGCGTGTTAAAACTTTTTTTAAACGCGATAATTTATTGTGATTACTCTCTATTTATAAATAAGCGTTTAATATTATAACATACTTACAAATAGGTACTCAATATTATGATAAAAATGAAAATAAGTACTGTAATTTGCATCTCACATATTGCAGTCTTATTTTAGAAACTTAACCAACCATTTGGAGAATCGAAGTATTGAGTGAGCATGAGGGGGTATAAAATTGCCAAAAATGTTCTTACGTAATATTTGAACGGCCCCTTTGGTCAAAGTCCACTTTTGAGCATTCAACAGTAGTTGGCTGTGAATGTATAGTGTGTCGGTGCCCATTACGACTGACAGTTATCTGCGTTCATCTGGCTGTTTGAAAATTATCAGACATCAAAGTGGGCAGTAAGATCCAAAGATAATGGGCATTTGCAGGGGGGCGGGGTCGACTCCATTTTTCTAAGGGAATCCTTTAAATGTAGATCATGAAATTGAATCCACGTTTGAATTCAACACAAAAAATATTTGTAGAAATGTCCTTTTTAACCTTTTAACTCTTGGAACGTTTAATTTGTGACTGGGCCCTTCTCTCCCATTTGTCGAACACTACGCCTCTTGAGGAAGACCTATGAGAAATGATTGTTTTCCTAAGTCGTCATAAAGAAGGATTTTAATTGGCTTCGACTCGTGCATGATATTTGATGTTTATTTGATATTTGTGAAGTAATCCATCTTGTCATTTTCTGCTGAGGATCTTGAATTGCACAAATAAATAAAATACAATGACCCTATTCAGGGTTTACACTTTTCTTCCCATCTCCCAATTCTCGCTAATTTGGGTCACCATTCCTCACTTGTTGATTTCTTTTACAATATTTGTGGCGCAGTATAGCCCAGATGCTCTTGCGCCATAAAACACCTAAACAAACAAACAATATTTGGTTTCTCTAGCGTTTTCTCTCCGGATGCTGTTATTAAAGGTTGGAGTGCGGAAACAGCTCCTAACTAGCCCAACAGTTCTCGGCTGTTTTTGCCTATACATTCTTTTCACCCAGTGTGTCATTCTCCCTTTCGACAGTGGCGCAGGGAATGGGGTCTCAGGGGGGGGTTCAAGGCCCCCCATTGGTTATCAAAACACATTATTTTCTCTAACACTGCATCGTATGTTCTGCTTTAACACTATTCAAGCCCCCCTCCCCCCATAATTTTTGTACTGCTACCCAAGTGTTCACTCTAGACTTATTTCTCGGGGCGGGGCGCCCTGCCTGCCCTCGTGAAATTTGCACCCCGTAAATAACGTTTGCGCCCTATTGGAAATCTGCCCTTTCCCCGAAAAACACCACCAAAAATATATCTTTGGTTTTGTATATCTCGCCTGCTTATAACGAATGATTTTTTTTTGGTCTCGTCTAATTTTCTGTACTTACCATGTCAACGGGTACAACGAACCTTTGGATATTACGAACCAAAAGTTCGGTCTCTGGAGGTTCGCTATAGCGGGGTTCGACTGTAGTTTAAATGCAATGGTTAGTCAAGTCTCGTTTTTCATCGAGAAAAAATAAATAAAATGGTCTGCTAAAAAAAGTTTTAATTAGTAATCTAGTCAACTAGTGTTAATTACTACTAATTAAAGTAGGGTTGTCCAACTTTTTGACTTCCCTGGGCCGCATTGAAAGAAAAGAATTCTTTTGGGCCACATGCATAAAACACACTAACACTAAAGATAGCTGATGGGCAAAATAACGTAAAATATATGATTAACATGTTTAAGTTATTGAAACTTCATTAATTTAGGGATTTTTTTTTATTATAAAAGCCAGTTCATCAACATGAAATTAGTGAAATGTTTGCCATTGTTTTTTAGACATTAATGCTTCGATGTGTGGTTCCATTGAAGTAGTTGTAAATTCTCAGTAAGTTCTCAAGATGCTTATCAGATATTTTAGTTCTAGTTTTATTTTCATGTGCTTCATCTTTAAAGATAGCTGCAGACAAATATATAGGTGCTTCCAGATAGCGATGGCATGAATAAGGCCTGATTGTGAAGGGTGGGATATTTTTTCTAGGAAGATGTATCTTGCAGAAGTCCAATAAAGGCACATGATCAAGTTTTTCTTTAAGTTGAATGTCAGATTGTAGCTCTACGTATTCCTGTCCTCATTCGTCTAGCGGTCCAAGACACTCCGGGCTAAACGGAGGGACCCTGGTTCGAATCCAGGATGGGGAAAGCGTCTCTTTTTCTCCAAAATTACATAAGCTCTAGTTTGAGCTGTAATTAATACGTGGGTGGCAAAAATTATTGTATAATAAATTCCCCCACGAAAACTCACAAAAATCTCGCCCCGGAGGCTTTCTTGTGTTGACCATATTTGGCAATTGTGTTATCCCTGCGGAGGGTAATAATATCTTACATCTTTACGTATTCCATTTAAAAATTGGCAGGTAATATGTATATGTCGACTGAAAATGGAGTCACAAATATACCAAAAGATTGATGATTTTTACGGAAATCAATAAACCTTTTCTCAAATTCCTGTATCAAATCAAATAGCAAGGCTATATATATATTTCGTTGTTCACCGGACCTTCTTTAGCCAACGTGTCAAAATGCATAAAATTGTTTGCCTTAATTTGAAATTGCCATAGTTTCAGTGTCATTTCGAACGCTGTTATAGTTTGCTCTTGCGCCATAAAAAAGCCAAACAAACAAACAAACAAACAAACAAACAAACAAACAAACAAACAGTATGTTGAGCACTTGGTTTTCACCTTAAAGACACATGTCAAAAAGACACATTCAAATTAAAGATAACTCAATAATAACAATAACTTAAAGACTCAAATTAAAGACACATTCATATGAGCGGTCAAGTCTACTAAAAAATGCTGAATCTATTAGCCAGTTTTTATTAAGCTCTGGCACAAATTTCATTTTTGATTCCATAAAGGACTTGATTTCATTTTGCAAATCATTTTACAATTTTGGGATTCTCTTGAATCGTTCCATTGCCGTCTACAGAATTCGCCCTCGAAAACCATGCAATCAAGTTTTAAAAAAAAAAAAAAAATGTCTTGTATAAGTTTAGAATTTTGCGTTGGGCCGCACTCATAGCTATTCTGTGTGCTATATTATATGATATAGGACAAACCTGAATTAAAGCATATGAGGATTTTTTGATAAAAGTGCCCTAAAATATCACATGATACCAGTTTTGAATTTTTTTTAAAATCATTTAGAAGTGCTACAAATTTTGATTTTAAGGTTGAAATTCGGACAAGTCACCCAGTTTGACGGTATATAATTTATAAACAGAGTTTCGAACGTGAAATTAAATCAAAATCAAATATTATAAAAATTTAGTTCTTTACGTGTAGCATCTATAAGACATGCGCTTATTACTTGCGCATGTGCTCAATGTACATAGTCATCCACTTGACTACGTACACGGAATTCCGTTGTTGCGTTGATGTGTACTTATGCGGTTTCGACTGTATAAGATTTGGGGGTGGTGGGGGGGGTGCCTGTTTAAAAGACCTATGCAGAAGTTTTCATTCACTCACTTGCTCAAAAAACAAACGAAAAAACTAACTTTAAAATATTGTATGAACAATTTTTCTACCAAGAAAATGTTACATTTGAATCAAATTTCTATTGTGAAACGTGTTTATATCGTTTGTATACAAATGCAGTGTTACCTTCTTTAAGGGGTACCACTACTTTAGGGACAAATGGCCGGTCCCTTGGGTGCCCTGTATTGGGAGGTTATGCTGTACTTAATTCGGCATGGAATCTTCGTGCAGTCTTATTAAGAAATACTGGTATAAGGTCTTAAAACATTGCTGGAATAGCGCAGGGTTCTCCCCCGACCTGGAGAACTCGTAATTGTCCAGGAATTTTCTAATGGACCTAAAAGTTTAGGGGAAAAGGAGTTTTTTTATGTCAAACTTGGAAAAGTCGGGGAAACCTTCCTAATTTCTCTTTTGAATTGCTAACTTATCCGCAAACATGAAGCCATTTCTACCACATCCGAAGTTCACTTGAAAGTTTTGTTTGCAATTAATCAGGGAATTTTTGAGGGAAATGTCAGGAAAAAATCGGGAAAAGTAATGGAATTTTTTTCTCCAATGACAGTGGGAAACCCTATAGTTGTAGCAACTCCACAAGATTTAAATTATAACCAATTGAAAATAGTAGTACATGGGCGCTGGTGGGGGAGCTCGAGCCTTCCCTAGCCGTTCAAAAATTCGATTTGCTAGATTCTGCTATACATTCTTTTTTATAAAAAAAATTAGTCACATTTTAAAATAAGGTATTTTTTAATTTATTACTCGTTGTCAAGCAGCATTAATTATTTTCGTAGCATTTTATTTTCATGTACAATAACGATAAGGTTTGACAGCCTTTCAGCAGGAGGTAATATTTTTTCTCAGCCCCCTCCCCCAAAAGTGCACATATGGGCGCCACTGGAATAGTATATGTATATAGTTGGATCCGCTTATATTTATTCGTAGGGCAGGAATAAAACCTCATCATTATGGCTTTGCCATATCTTTTATGGAAATACGGGCTGTAGACGCTACCAATTTTTACGATCACCTTTGCACGCAGAAGAAGAAGACAGTATCTAAATTAGACGACTTAATAATTATTTTACGGTATCTCCTAATCATAACGTATTTTAATAAAAACATACGCTAATAATTGCCATTGTTCATATTATAGATTGATCTCAGACATTTGCGCTAAAAACT
This sequence comes from Dysdera silvatica, assembly GCA_006491805.2. NCBI lineage: Eukaryota > Metazoa > Arthropoda > Arachnida > Araneae > Dysderidae > Dysdera > Dysdera silvatica. The sequence goes on along the minus strand of QLNU02015270.1, from coordinate 116,711,277 downwards.
GCCAGTTCCTTTTTTTTATTTTTTTTTTTAAACCCTTCGTAAGAATTCTTAGCTGTCGTCGGCACATCTGGTTCCTGTTGCGAATTTAGTGAGTAATTGGGTAGCTTCGAATCTTTTGCTCCAAAACCACAAAGAGATCCGGTTAGGATGTTGCGAAGAGGATGATGGAAACGTTGCATGTTACCACGTCTCCGTCTTGAACACAATTGCACTTTTTCCTTCTTTCAAAGATAACAAAGTCCGGGAGGAAAGTCTGAATTTCGATATGGAAGCTGGCTGGTTGCTTTTAATTCGTTATATGGGGAACCCCCGCCGTTACGACCTCGTTGGAACGATCGTCGTACGCGTATTTGCCTTTCACTCTGAAGCGGAGTTGTTGACATGCAGATGTTGATACAAGTCTCCAGACTTGCCTTTAGTATATCCAAACGCAATCGTATATGTGAGGGTTGGTCGTAAGAATACAAGTTGCATTTTATTGTGCGGTCCGGGGATTGGTTCCTAAGCGTAACAGGTTCGGGTTCCTGGGCCTTAACAGGTTCGGGTTCGTAGGAAAGCTGTAGGTCTTGGCCCAGCACGGCCTTTGTCGTCCTTACGTCGTGAAATACAATCTCTGTATGGCTTTGCCGATTAGTCTTCCATTCTGAGGACGAGCGTAAAGTCCACTTATATTACATCTTTCACACGTGTTATATTTTTCGCGTATTGCAGAAAACGTCGCTTTGTTTGGTGTACAGTAACTGTTAATGCACTTGCGCCATAAAAATTCAATTAACCTACTTCTAGGAAATATTAAACAAAAATCCAGTAAAAAATAATCAACTTTTAAAGGGGACGGTGAATAAATAAAAGGAAAACAAAAAACCAAGACACCCCTCTTTTGGTAAACAGATTGAACTTAAAATAAAACCGATAATTATTCACATTACAGTGTGTTCAGTCATCTCTTTTGGCGCCAAATTACCTTCTTTTCTCCCTACGCCATAAAAATACAACCAACGAACCAAAATGTGTACAGCTGTCTCGTAAATCCGAACCCCTCTAATCCAAAAATTCGGTTAAAGGAGCACAGGAGCAAAAAAATGACGAAAAAGTGATTTTTTTTTAGATTTTTACATTAAAAAATTCCTTATTTCATTGCTCGTATATCTGTGGCCTTAGTTTTAAAATTTAGATATTTTAAGATGCTGGATAATGACATTTAAAGTGACTCGCTTTCATTTGCTGTTTTATTATTATTTGATTATTATTTGATTATTATTTGAAGTTTTATTATAAAACATCATTTTTCTCAGTTTCGCTTTTTTCGCCTTTCGGGTTTATGAGAAACGTTACTTGAGATTCAATTTTTGATGAATTGTTTTAAAACTTAGTAAATATGTTTGCACTTATGATAGAAAAAAACACTGTAGCATGGATTTGGTTATTACACGAAGTTTTCTCGTAACATTTTATTCACGATGATGCACGGAAAAAAAAAAATTGGTTGAATACTCAATCGAAATTTTTTTTCACTCACTATTATTTGAATTTAAAAATCCACCCTACATTTTGTTAGTTATAAGTTGAAACATATCACAGAATTTTTAAATGAAAATTAAAAAATATTTGAATCGCAAGGAGTGTTTTTGCTAACGATTAAAGATTAAAAATGGGCTAAAAATACATGAAAATTATGAATATCTGAAAAGCTACTTCGTATAGCGTCACAATATTTAGTATATATATTGCATACGAGACTTTCCATATTTCTGTCAAATTTGAAAGAGACGCGTCAAAAATTGCAAAAGACGATGATTTTGCTCCTGTCTCCCCTTGATCACAATTATTTTTTAGTTATTTGATGTTTTCTTTCATCAACAGCAGCCGACTGCTAAGACGTAAACAAACTTCGCAGTGTGTATTGCCAACTAATTGAAATGAGATAAAAGTCATGAAAATGAGAAATCCATTAAGGAAAGGGAAATGTTCTGTTGTCTGTTATGCGTGCGCACCCAAATATCAAGTAATTGAGGAGTTTGGTATTAAAGACGTACAACTCCATTTCGCATTTTTTTTTTCAATAGAGCCGAAAAACTGTAACTTATTGTTACCTGCACCAATAGCTTAGTTCTATTTTGGAAAGCGATTTTCTTCACATGCTGACCTATTTTGAAACTAAAGGGTTTCGATTTGAATTCAGCGTGAAAAATCGTGTAAGAAAGCATAAATAAATCAATTTCGAAAAAGATTATACAATAATTTTTGCCACCCACGTATATGTAGCTCAAACTAGAGCTTTTTTGTTTTTGGAGAAAAAGAGACGCCGTCCTCATCCTGGATTCGAACCAGGGAGGACCCTGGTTCGAATCCAGCATGAGGACGGCGTCTTTTTTGACACAGCGACCTCCAGACAGGGGCGTGCAATTAAAAAATTCGGGTGGGGAAGGCTCAGGTAGTTTAAAAAAATCACGTGATTTGACTTAAAAAAAAAAAAGTGGTGTCCAGTGGGGAGGGAGGGGCTTGAGCCTCTTCACTTCCCCCTTTTCAACGCCACTGCTTCCAGATAACCGTTGCTAACCGCTTTGGTAGCTCATTTGAACTATTCGCTGGGTAGAAGATCCCTAAGTATTTAATTAATTAATTAATTTAATTAATTGAAGCAAATAACAAGCAGAGTGTTAGTGAATTTCAAATTTGATTTTTGTTCATTGTGTTTTTCAAAAATTGATTCGATATCCTGTCTTTTTCAGTGTACGGAGCGTCATGCACAAACATCTGGAAAAGATGGCCGAAGTTACCTTCGATAAAATCTTCAATCAAAAATTAGGTATGTCCCGACTTTCTTTTATTAACATTGAAAATGTTTTTACGGAGCTTGAGTATTAAAAACGGTCACGTTAAGCCTTACTGATCGTGGGAGTTTGCCTGTTCCGCAGAGTGGCAGTCAATTCAATACTAAACATCACACTTGCCAAATATTGGTGTATAATGTATTTTCTAATACTCGACTGATGTTTTTACAACATTGAGCGTTCTAATGTGAGGTGTGGGTCCATTTGCAAGCCAGACAACTAAATGCTATCTTTAACCATCGTAGCTTCAACTTGTTATAAAATGTGTGCAAAAATTTGTACAATGAATATTAAATTTAAATTACTGTTATAATGTTACATTGAATTTTTTAGAGAATACAGTATTTGTAATCAGCTGGGAAAAATGTGTTCTGCGTTGAAAGAAACAAAATTTTAAATTTAATTGGAATTTAATATAATAAATATACCTTGGCGAAGGCAGGGAGAAAGGAGTGAAAGAGGAAGTTTCGTGTCGCTGCGAAACGTTATCCCAGTATGTAAAAAATAAATTGTTTTCATTTTCGTTGCAAATGAGCTTTATTACAAAGCTCTGACAACTTATAATAAACATATATTAATACTCAGTAGCTCACCTTTGACAGTGACATAAGCTAATGTACGGTGCGGTAAGGAATCAAAGATATGAATAATAGTGTTCCAGCTGCCACACAGTTGTTCTGTAATCGTTAACCTAGTTCTCTCGCATTCCGCAATCTCTGCAACTGTCTCTCCAGCGTATTCTAGGCGTTCTTAATTGACATGAAGTCTGCGGACCTGGCTTGCTATGGATGGCACGGACCCCACGGATGTATTAATTGATAGTCTCGCCCTGTGAGGTCTGGCATTATGATGCTGGTAAATGGTTCACAGAAGGCTTGATGGCATAGGCAGTATAATTGGCTACAGAATGTTATCAGTCTACAGGTGGTATATGCAGGGCCTGATTTCCGACTAGGCCCCCCCAGTTGGAAGGGGGTCCCCCCTCCCTTTTTTAAAGCTGACTTTTGGTTGTTCACTTTTGATAGGTATCTAGAAAATTTTTAGGTAAAAGCTTACTTTTTTTGGGCTATTTTAGATAGTTTACCAGAAATTTGAAGAGTTCCAGAGTGGGTATATGCAAGTACTTATTTTTATATGCTTTCAGACCCTTTTTTAAATCTGTCACCGTGCGTAAGGGATGGGGGCTCCAACCAATGCTGTGCCTATAGTCCCCATATGCCTTAATCGGGTCCTGGGTCTGTGGTATAGTATCATGTGGTAAAACCTGAGGAGATTTGTTGTGGTGGGTAGTTGGCAGCCGAACCCTGTACAGACAGAAATTGTAGTTGCAGATGTGAAGGCCCTGTGTTATTTAGCCACTGTAGCCGAATTGTAGCAATGCCTATTTCAATTATAGGGTGATCACTTACGCCAAGAGGAGAAGCGGGTTTCGTTGCTTTAGCGTCCATAGGTACAGTGTAAACCTTTGAATAGCGAACACCTCGAATCTTGAGTATCTTTTTGCTATTCGGGAGGATTTTGGTACAGGGTCGGATTAAAGTTCCGTGGGACCCTAGACATGTTTTCCACTCGAGCCCCTTGTAGTATAAATTAAGCTTGTGTAATTACAGTAGAATCCGTATATAACGAGCGTCTTGGGACCAATTACAATGTTGGCTATATCCATTCTGGAATTTAAATTTTAAACTTAGAAAATAAAGTCGGTGCCCCGGAAATCAGCGAAAATTCGCGCTGCGATAAAATTAGTGCCCCAGTGATAAGGTCTATAAGTATTGGCAAAGGAAAGGTTTTGTCTTCATTGCGCCGGCCCCGAAAAAAAAAAAGAAAAAAAAAAAGGCCCTAAATATTTGTCTTGTCTGTGTAATAATCCGGCCCTGTTTGGGTATAATAAGTAAGCATTGTGACTTTGAATCTGAAGTGTTCGTTAAATAGAGGTGCGTTTTATAAGGGTAAGTATCTGTTACGGAGAATTTACTGTATACAATTACGCGCTTCTTTGGCGTTATCATGGGCGCAACTGTTCCAGCCATGGTGTTAATATGTGGGTTGAATGGGAAAATTAAAACTGAGAGTTTTATCGTTTGTGTAGGGAGCCTTTACGTTTTCCCCGTAGACATCTAACATATGGTTGCGTATTGAAGAACATCAGCTGACCTGGAATGCTGCGTACATCTAGCACACGTGTGGACGTAACATTTATAAAATTAATTCGTATTATCTTTGGTCACTAAACCTATGTCACGTGACCGTTGCGAACTGCCCTTTCATTCGTCGATTACTCCGAGTGGGTGTCAATTCCAACCGTGGGTAAAATTTCACCTTTTTCCATTACCATCCTCTTCGATATTCACCATCATGTGATTGGTCAGAAAACGGCGCCGTATTTCCGTTGCCAGGTCGCGTATCCTTCCGTTTGCTTTCGGACAATTGCCTGCTGTCAGTGTGCGCCCGACATTTGATTCTTGTTATTTAAAATTCGGTGTATTCATCGGCGATTCCGGTAATTTGCAAAACCAGGGTAATTGCCACCACATTTCTAGGTAAAGAGCGGGCGCGTTTCTGGCCTATATTCATCATCGTCCGTGAAATCCTTTACCTTTGATGTCATGTTAAAAGTTACCCCGTTTAGCGTTCTGATCCGTGCGTCATTTTACGTAATGCTGTTCATTAGTAAAGGTCTTGATTAAAAATTGGAAAACAAATAATTAAAATTGAATGTAAAAAAATTTAAAGTTGTATATAATAAACTCCCTCATTAAAGGACGTTCGAAAGACGGAAAAAACACGACTTTATACAGGAAAATGCGATGTCCGGAATATTGTATATAACTACTATTATATATAATATAACTATTATTGTGAATAACTGGTTTTTCTATTTTTCGCTCGATTTATCTTCACACTTTCTGACTTCAAACCCCTGACTGCTCAATTTTTTTTATCAAAAATTGCATATTCCGCTAAATCGCTTCAAAAATTGCGTATTTTTTATTAGATATTTCAAATCTACATATATTTGATAGTTAAAATATGTAGCACATTTTTGTACACAAGATTTTTTTTAATATAAATTTCGTGCATAAGAACAGGCTTTCATAAAAATCAATTTTAAGAGTAACCATACATAAACCTGTGGAATAGAAACATTATTTGCTTCCCATAATTGTTTACACGCGTAAGTTGTCTATAACGGCTCGTCGGGAATTGTTTAGACCGATCAATTTCGAAAATAGGATGTACCCTCCACTTTCGAAAATTGACTATACCGGTCAATTTCCAAAATGGCTGCTGCGTTGACCAATTTTGAAAATGGCTTGCAACTTCTTTTAATCACTTGAAATTTCTTCAAGCGTTTCTACGCATGCTTGAGTACGTCAATTACAACCAAGTGGGGCCGGTAAAGAACCAATTGTAATCTACGTCATATTGGTGAACGCTGACGTCGGTCCGTGGACGACGAGATGGACCGTTTACATGGACGTTAATCGTTCATATTTGAGGTACCTACGTGAGTCGCGATGAGGACGGATGGACGATCTTGCAAGTTCCGTCGGTTACTTTGGTGCGCCCCCCCTGTTGTTATTAATTCAGAACGATACATCATCATTCGATATGTTTGCCAACCTTGTTGTTGTCAAAAGGTATTGCCTCTTCCAGGAATCCCCAGGAGCGTATGTCACTTTCATTTTGGACGTCAGATGCCACATTTCTCATGAAATAAGCATGACGTGCACTTAGATTTCATTTTATTTATCTTCCCGGATAATATCCTCTATCCGTTCGTTCTTTTGAAACTTCCAGTGCGGACATGGGGGGGGGGGGGTTATTTTTTTCCTGTGTGGCATTAAAGAAGGGATCGTGTTCTTACAGAAATCTATTAGGCTACAATAATGGGATTAGTATATGTGATGTTTTTGATCGGTGCTACGTGGGTAGTAATAAAAAACGGATTTCAAGTGGCCGCTTTTCTTCTTTTATTTCGTTATGTCTTTATTGGCTTTTTCGGGGCGTGGATATAGCCATTTACCGTGAAGTTCTGTTGCAGTGTTTTGTTTTTTATTGGATGTTCGACCATTTCATGTATTATTTTCCCGGCTAGAAAATGTAGCCGTTTTATTCCTTGTAGCTACTTTTTTCTTCAGCCGTGCGTGGGAGAAGCTCTGTTATTACACTTCTTAGCCATTTTGGACAAGAAAAGGGGTTCCCAGAACTGTATAGCAAAGCTGATTGGCATCTGTGGACGACCTACGCTTTTAGGGAACGATGGTTTCTTTAACATTTTATTTGAGATTTTTGACACGCCTGGCCCTGCAGTGGTGTAATGGCAACACTTTATTATCCCGGGACTCCTAACAATATATCGAATATGATAAAACAATACGCTATAACGATACGATACGAAAACGTTATAAAGATACGAAAACGATATAACTATATGAAAACGATGTACGATGTAACGATGCGAAAACGATATACGACTGGTGGTCCTCGAGACGAGTCAGTATTTAAAAAAAAATTATTGAAAAAGTTACTTACAAAAATTATTATTATTAAATGGTAATATTAAATAGTAATATAAAAACGAAACTCATGGTATATTTTTAGTATTCTCTGTTCACCCAGCTTCATGCTATTGCATGGTGCTTCGCCTCGAAGTGTCGTAAGGTTTCGGCAATACGCCACTGTGATTCCTACCCGATAGAACTGCTTTGTTTGGCTTCACTGTTGGCAACACTCGCTTTGTTTATTTCATCTTCTATTAAGGTTTTGTAGCCAACTCGTGCAGGGATGGATTTAGGGAAATTAATGACTTGATTTTTGAAAATGATACCTCATTGGACCTTTACCTTGTATCTTTTCAATGTTAAATTTTCATTCAAGAGGGGCGATGGCCCCTAAATCCGCCTCTGATCTTGTGAGAATTTTTCGAAGTGGTCCTCAGGTAAAATTGAAGTGGAAAAGTGGTCCGCGGCTTAAATTGAATTGGGAACCACTGCTCTAGACCATCAAAGGTTCGGATTCCGAGGAAAACTGTAGTTTCCGTCACATTATGACCCTTGCTGTCCTTGCGCCATGAAACTCAAAAGCCAAGAACTATGTAGTGCCCATGGAGTCTTGTCCTTCTGATTCGTTTATCTGGATAGTTCAGCAAGCTTCATTGAATTCTAATTGTGGAGCTGTACACTAATGGTAGTATCGCTGCGCAATTATTTTTATTGGTAATTCTGTGAAGGGATTTTTGATTAATATTAATTTAAACTAATATTAATTGCGATTAATGATAGATATTAATTCCGAATAATATGATAGATATTAATTTCGAATAATATGATAGATATTAATTCCGAATAATATGATAGATATGTATCCATTTCATATAATATGATAGATATTAATTCCGGGTAATATTGTTGGATTTAATTTTATATGTATACTAGTAATGTAGAAATGGCGGTCAGTGTTTAGAGAAAGAAAATAGGCAGGCGAAGAATATCCTGCGAGAATTTTCGAGTAGATGCTTGCCCCCCTTGTTGAACTGACCAATGAAAATCCATTGGTGGGGTGGAAAGAACGAGGCGAGAGAGCATAAATACGGAGAAGACAAAAGGTCTCAGCGCAGTTTCTGGTGTCGAACGGAACGGGGTCAATCTGCAGCCGGAGTTTTCGAGTTTTCCTTTGTGAGAGAAAAGTTCAGCTGAGTGCCACCAGGGGAGGCGTTGAAAAACTCGATCTGTCCCCTGCTTTTCGCCGATCAAACAAAAGGGATCTGTAGATCTCTTAGTCAGACGCTCGGTGGTCGAAACTCATGAATTTAACGCATCCTTGAGTTCGTTCTCCGTGGCGGGGCTCCACACCTTCCTCTCCGGGGTCGTTCGGTTCCTGTAGGTTCTTCGGCCGACTCTGGCGTGTGTCTGCAGCCTTGGCCGTTCTTTGTCTGGCAGCTGGTTTCGGTGTGCGTTAAATGACTTTCACATGAGCATGCATCTTTGTGTGCCATGTTGGTCGTCAATCCAATTCCCCACTTCCACCGCCTCGGCGGCTGAGTATGCTATTTGAGCTTCCTGTCTGGGATTACAGCGCTGCCTCCGGCGGCCACCCTTCCCATTGAATTCCTTGCACAATACCTACCTGAGTTCGTTCAACGATAAGCAATTCCCTAGTGCTGATGGAGGGAGTATGTCTGGCTGTGTAGCGCCGATGCAGGAATGGGTTGTATAGTCCTTCCCGCCATCGTTAGGGTTCCTAGTGCGACTGGACCGCCAAATAGAAGAGAGCTCGCTAGTATTAGTGCTTTGCAGTAGATAGACTGACTTCCACAGCGTAAAACCCGGGAATACTTCTAGTAGATGACGTCGATAGTCTTCTGTAGGCGGCTTGTGATCGTTACTGGCATAAGGACGACGATAAGACGGAACCCTCTTTTTAGGAGATGGAACTTCAGAGACTGATGAGATGACTAGTTAACGTGTCTCTGATGATTTTTTATTTGAACTGTGGTAGAACTGTCATTAGCAGTATGCATCTACGGACTTAATTGTAAATTGATTATTGCACCAAAGGGCCTATTGTTCTATTGACGAACTTTCATTTGCAAACCTCTAGTTTAATAGTCAGTTTAATATTGGTGGTCTTTGAAATCCTTTTAAACAGTGAATTGTTATCTGTATGCAGAATTGAATTGAATTGATCATGGGCCGTTTAGAGTGAATTAAAATTATTTGTATAGGAACATGTGTCATTTCTTGTTGATAGTTGCACAACAATATGATAGATATTAATTCCGAATAATATGATGGATGTTAATTCCGGTTAATATTATTGATATTAATTCCAGCAAATATGATTGATGCTAACTGCCAATAATATGACTGATGTTAACTGCAATTAGTATGATTGATATTGATTCCGGTTAATATGATTGATGTTAATTGCAATTAATGCGATTGGATCATTTGCGATCGATGTGATTAATGTGATTGGACCACTTGCGATTGATATTAATTGGAATTAATGTGATTGGATCACTTGCGATTAATGTGATTGGACCACTTGCGATTGATATTAATTGGAATTAATGTGATTGGATCACTTGCGATTAATGTGAGTGATGTTCATTGTGATTGATGTTAATTGCGATTAATATGATTGGATCGCTTGCAATTGACATGATAATGTTAATTCGCGTGGGAATATAACGTACGTGCCTGTTATTTTTTTTTACTATTGTCAAATTGCCCAATATTCGAAATGGTTCTCATATTTGCTTTTCCGGGACACATTTTAATGTAAAATTATCCTTTGTTTCACCTCTTTCGGCGCCGCATTACCTACGTTGTCCTTGCGCCATTAAAATTCGACCAATCAAACGACCTATCCAGGGCAATTTACGGGATAAGGAGAAATGTTCCAATCTCATTCTTCATTTTTTCTTGGCCCAGAATGATCTTTGCCGATTTTGCGCCATAAACAGCCAGCAACGATACCTTTGAAAATGCGAGGCCATACGACGCATCATCGAGAACGTTTTTTTTTGTTTTTTTTCCGCTTCGATCATACATAATCCAACGCCACTATCAGTTGGCTTTGCATTTCGTAGGTCCCCCCCCCCGGGCCCCCCATTCCCATAACACTTGGATAAAAACGAGGCAAACGTTAAAATCGATTCGGATTTGGAAAATTGGTTTTTGCTAAACTCAATTGGAGAGGGCGCTTGTGCGAGTGAAATATGCTTTCGTCGCAGCATATTTCAATCGCATGCGAAAATCTTTTAAAAATTCAACTTTTAATTTGTTTTGGCGAAGTATTACCTTCACTGACCTATGTTGTGGAACTTAATTGATTAATTTACTTTTTCGTGCATTTGTTTTTAGGGTACCTCTTGTTCAAAGACTTTTGTGAAAACGTCTTCGACGAGCCAGTGCCACAACTAAGTTTTTATGAAGAAGTAAGTGTTTTTTTGCAAAAGCGTAAAATATATTTGTTTCATTTGGAAAATTTTCTTTTACGAAGGGCAATTGAAACTATGTTTTACTATTTAATACAACTTCTCAATATATTGTTCTTAAATATTGAAAAGCTCGAAGGCGAATGACTAAATTGGCAAACGCCTGGCCAGTTGTAACAATAGTAATAATTTTTAATGTCTTTTCTGTGTATTTAAACGTGTTTTTAAATGCAAATTTTTCTTCATTTTTTTTCTGTAATATCATGAATGTTTTTGTACACAGGTCTTTAATGTCTTTTAACGTTCAATAAATAATTCGTCGTCTTCAACGTCATGTCTTTAATACGTCATAACTTGTATTAATATGTAATCTATCTTTAAGTATTAATATGTAATCTATCTTTAAGTATTAATATGTAGTCTTATCTTTAAAGCCATGTCTTCTAATTCATCATCTTTAACGCCATGTTTTCTACTACATTAGTTCCAACGTGATGTTTTATAATGTCTTCTAAGGTGCCACCTTTAATGTTTTTTGAAGTTACTGTCTTCAGCATGTCTTTAACGTCTTTTTATTCTCGATAATCCGACGTTGTCCCCGTCCACATCACATCCGATTATTCAGACTCCGCTATATTTTCCCCTGTTTATGCGCAGCACGTACAAAAGACTTTTCAAGCAGAGTGCCAAGCAAGCCTTTCTGATTCGCGAATGGAGTAACTACGTAAAATAGATTCGGCAATGTCGAAACGTGACCTCTCCTTACATTGCTGCATTCAGTACTGAAGTATTTCACTATAGGGGTCGCGCTAAGCAGTTGGCAAAACTATTGGGGGGGTGAAAATATTGAGTTTAAATACGGGGGTGTTGAAACTGCAGCCAATCCCACTTAACCAAGCCACGGATAATCGAATACTCTGCTTATAAGAATGAAATCTATGAGAGACAAAATTGTTCTCATAGAATTATTGCTGAATTTTTTCCGCTTTAACGAATAATCTTCACGGGTCGTCCCCGGATAATCCGACAAAGACTAGACAATTGCAGCATGAAAATCAATGCTCAAAGAAGGAAAATAGTGCGCAAAGGTAAATTTCTCTTTATAAATGACCTCCCTTGTTAAAAGATTTTCGAGGTTGCCCCATTGAGAATTGAAAAACAAAGCTTGTTGTTGCCTTTGAAGCTTGTTACCTCTCACTTCTCCTCAGAAGTGAGGGTGGTTGTCTGCTCACTTCTGACGACTCCAATCATTGGGTGCCAGTCATCGTATTGTTGCGTAGTGGAAGACTTTAGCTTCATGAGGACATTTAACGTATAACATGTTGAATGCAAAATTTCACGATTTGTGCTTGTGTAGTGAAGGGGATACCTTTCGTGAAACTTACTTACTGTCTGTTTATGAAAAGAAGATCGATGGTACAGTTAGAGATAACGGTAGGTGGCATCACCAACTAACTATCCACTTATAGCAGAGTAGGACTCCAATCTCAGAACTTGTTTTTTGGCGGTCGCCAAAAACGAGTGAAGAAATTGGAGTCCTACGTCGCTGTAAGCGTCTAGCCGGTTTGTGACGTCACCTTCCAATATTTCTAACTGTACCATCGGACTTCCTTTCGAGAATAGACAGTAGGTACACCCTCTCTCAAAATCCAGATGCCTCTTGTTAAATTAAAATGTTTTTCACGTGAAATTGACATACCTAGTAGGAGTACGGGGTACCCGCGCAGTTAGAAAACCTGGAATTTTCAGGAAAATTAAAATCGTCATTAAAAGTCGGGATAAATTTTTTTTTTTTACAAACCTGGAAAAGTCAGTGATAACTTTCTTAATTTCACTTTTGGATAGCTAAATTTCCCACAGACGTGAAGCCGTTTCTCCGCCACCGCAGGTCACTTGAAAGTTTTGTTTTAGCGGTGGTCAAAACCATTCAATGACGTAATCACTGAACGAATGTGCTCGTTTATGACAGGTGGTCGTTTTGCACTATCAGATGAGATGAACAGCAGCGCCGCTGGTGGCAAATTGATGAAGTTAAAAATGTCATTTCGAGAAATAAAGATATGGAAATATTTTCAATTAGAAAGTTGTAGAGCGTCCTTCAGTTAGTAAGGAAAGATGTACGGGTCACATGCAATATGTAATATGCAATATGCAATATAATACTGCCACAAAGTGAGGTGTTCCGCAAGTTTCAATACATCGCTTTTTCAGTTAATGCTTTCTAACGCTTTACAGGTATGGTTGAAGTTCTTACAAGGGAAAAAAAAGTGGTCTCTCTCTCCTATAAGAACTTCAACTGAACTCTTAAAACACCAGAAAAAATTAACTGAAAGTATTGCCTTGAAACTTCTGGAACACCTCAGATTGTGGCAGTACATGTACATATTGAATGTGAGCCGTATATCTTTTCCTACTAACTGAAGGATGCTCTACAATTTTCTAATTGAAAATATTTCCTCATCTTCATTATTTTTCGAAATAAAATTTTTAACTTCCTCAATTCGCCACCAGGGGCGCTGCTGTTCATCTCATCTGATAGTGCATAGTCATTTTACTATATCAATACCTAACTTACGTTGCAAGAGATGTCTTGGTTCAAAAGTAATCGGCCACATTCGGATTTTCCTAGGAACATTCCTGTATATTAACGTTCAGCTTATCGCGGTGCCAGATTGGGGGAAAACATTTTTCATCAGTCCGGGAGTGATCCCTAATTTGGCAGCACTTGTCGGTTATTCCCGATTATGTTCTGGTAATTTTTCCCTTTTAGGGAAAATATTTCTTTGACTTAGATCCAGCCAGATCCTTTTTCGGCTGACGTTTTGAAGTCAGTGACTTTTATTAAAATATTTCAAAAATGATAATCTATATTTTCGGGAAGTGTTTTTAGTCACTTACTTTAAAGGTTCAGAATGGTTTCAGCAGCACCAATTACGACAGTTTAAAGTCATGTCGTCATTTATTTCTTCGTTTCCCCCCACCCCCTATTCGAATTTTATTTTCCCCATCATTTTGGTTTGCTAATGGTCTGGTATCCGACAGTTTTCTAAACTGACGGATAATTGTCCGTCGTTTCGATATAGGGGGCACAGGGTAAGCGACGGACGTCACCTCACGTTGTGTTTGCAACTAATCAAGCGTATTTGTGAGTTTAACGTAAACCCGGATGATCCGAAGGCAGCGGATATAATCACGGGGACGGGGCGCCATGTTAAAAATTGCATCATTCATATTAAGATAATTAGATTTGGTTAAGACTGGAGCTCTTCGGACCGCAAGAAAGAAAACGGAAAAAAAAGACAACGTCGCAGACTGGCTTCGATCCAGTGGTCTTTAGCTATATATCCTGCCTTTTTGACTGGTGCTGCGTAACTTTTGCTGTCCTTACACCATGAACAAATCTTTTTGTCAGCCAAACCATTAATAAATACACGGCTGACATGGCCTGCATTGATATTGATGATCGCACTTAAAACTTTCATAGGTCCTACAGTGGCGCACTGGTAATTACCACCGGGACAACTGAGCGCTAGGTGAGCTCATTATGCGCTCACCTAGCGCTCAGTTATTCCTGGTTTGACTCCCCCCAACAACAAAAGCACGCTTACCGGCTAATTGTTCACAGTAGTTCAGGGGTTGGTTTCCTAGGACATAAGAGGTTCGGATTCCTTAGAAAACTGCAATCCCTGGACAGAATGACCCAGGAGCAGACTCATGACTTCCATTTTGGGGAGGGGTCAAGGACAGAATTTGACCACAGTCTTGAAATAACACCCTTCATTTAGTTGGAATCTTTTACAGTGAAAAAAAAAATTTTTTTTGGGGGTCGTGACCCCACTCTTGTGTCCGCGCTTGGTCTGACCCTTGCTGTGTCCTTGGGCCATAAAAATATAATTGGCCAAAACTTTCCTAAGTCATAAGCAAGACAGAGATTTAAAAAATGCCACCTTAATGAAGTGATGGGGCAAGCAATTAAGTGACGCGCACACACACAAGGTGGGTACCCCGCCCCCGAGAATACATTTTTTATTTTCACTTATTACTTATCCAAACTTGGCAGTGCATTGCAAACGGAATAGGTTAAAGGAGGATGCCCAAAATGGCCCATGAGCGTACACGGATGAAACCTGTGCCAAACTGTCGCTTAGATGAGGGGAAGTAAAGTTGTCAATGGACACTTCGTTCTGGAATTGTGCGGTTCTAAGACATGGAACAAAATAGGTCCTAAGCTTGTTTCAGCCATTTTGCATGTTCTAACTTGGGCTTTTTCAGTGTGAAACCTGTAGAGAGGTACCGTAGACCGTGTTTCAAAGATATATGTACTATTAGAGGCGTTATAGCTCAGTTAGAACAAAGTTCCAAATAAGAAATGCTTTTTTAGTACGTTTTCCCCCGATTTATGGCGCATTTTGGGTAGTGGTCTATGTCGAGACGTGTTTGGGTCAGTCCGGTTCGGCCCCCATCTAGGATGGGTACCAGCCAGAACCCCCAGCTTGCTAGGGAAGCCACCCAGACCCAAAGAGTCTAGGGTTTACCGGTGCACCGTTGAGCACCGTGGCCCTCAAGCTGTCACCTTGGGGGGGGTCACCTTACGGTATCTTGGCCAAACCCCCGGTTTGAGTTGGATCCCGATAAGCCCTAGTTGCGTTGAACTATTCCAACTATATCTTTGGGTTCTAACTCAAAACAGGAATTCGGACCAAGTTCGACCCGATGTTAGCTACCTATTCATTCACGTCACAACAGACATCCATCATCTGAGACATCCATCAATTCAGACACGTCTCAACCCACACACGTCTTGACCCAGACACGTTTCGATATAGGCCACTGTCCAAAATGCGCCACAAATCGGGAGGAAACGCACCAAAAACGCATTTTTTTCATTTAGAACTTCGTTCTCACTGAGCTATAACGGCTCTAGTAGTACACATATCTTTGAAACACGGTCTACGGCACCTCTCTAGAAGATTCGCACCGAAAAAGCTGAAGTCAAAACATGTAAAATGGCTGAAACAAGCTTAGAACTTATTTTGTTTTGTATCTTAGAGGGAGGAGGAGGATTGTGCAAGGGTTTCATTGGGAAGGGTGGCCGCCGGGGGCGGCGCTGTAATCCCAGACAGGACGCTTGAACAGCGTAATCAGCCGCCGAGGCGGCTGAGGGGGAGATGGATTGCCGATCAACACGGCATTCATAGATGCACGTTCACGTAAAGTCGTCATTCAACGCACACCGAAACCAGCAGCCGTTGGAACCGTCACGGGGAACGGCCACGGCCCAGGCAGCAGGACCGGAGACACCCCCATGGGCCAGCCGAGTAACCTACAGGAACCGGCCAAGACCGGAAAGGAAGGTGTTTAGCACAGCCACGGAGGCAGCGCGAAGGCGGGGGGATCCAGGAGGTCGGACAGACCTGGTGGCGAGGCGAGGCCTAAACGGCGGCGGGCGAGAAGGAGCTCCTCCCTGAGGTAGCCGTAGGCCGGACACCGCAAAAGAATGTGTTCCAGTGTTTCGTCAGCACCTTCCTGACACTGGAGACACACAGGCGACGGGAGTTGCCTAATGCGGTGGAGGTACTTGTTGGTGAATGCACAGCCAATTCTGAAACGATGCAGCCTGGTCTGTGCCCCCCTTGGGAGACAATCGGAAAGAAAGTATGGCGACTTTCGCACCTCGAACAATGATCGGAAGTGCCCCGAAATGTCTCTTTTCAAGATTTATATCTTAGAACCGCGCAATTCCCGAAAGAAGTGCCCATTAACAACTTTGCTTCCCCTCACCTAAGCGACACTTTGGCACGAGTTTCATCCGTGTACCGCTCATGGGCCACTGCTCATAGGGGTTTGGGCACCCGCTTTTGTGTTCAAGCTTTACATACCCCCATTTACAAAAATTTTTCCGCAACGCAATGTCTGTGTAAATCGGGGGGGTACCTTTACAGGTAATGGCGTACCCACACGTACTTTTCTTTCCGCGTGGGCGTCGTTTACGTCATATGTCATAACAACGATGACGAATTTATGAATGAAAAGAAATCTATCCTGTATACCTTAATTTATTTTACTGTATATTTTATTCCCGTATACCTTAATTTATTTTTTGATGACGAATTTATTATGAAAAGGAATTGACCTGTATACCTTAATTTCTGAATAGAAATCCCGTATAACTTAATAGTTTTTTGAATAGAAATCTGGGGTATAAACTAATTTTTGAATGAAAATCGGGTGTACCCCCTTAATAACTACGTTTGCGATTCCCGCCCCGAGCAAATAAATATCGAAAGATAATTTTAATAAAATTTTATTTTGGGATTAAAGGTGAATGTATGTTGATATCGAATGTGATATACGTTGATTTATATCTAAGATAAAGTAACATAATATTATAATAACTTAATTCTTGCATTATTAGTAACTTAAATATATAAGAATGGAGTAATAAATTATATCTAAGGCAAAGGAACGACTAATAGCTAAAACGTCACTATATATAAAATTATTAAGGTGGCTCAGTGGTTATGTGATTACTATGTTGAACCCGCTAGTTTGTCCATCCGAGTCCACTAGTTTCCGATTTCCATCATGTCTGTGTGTGTATGATAGAGATCATACAGAGGTCACGTTCCAGGTCACTTGTTGGCGCAGTATAGCCCAGATGCTCTTGCGCCATAAAAAAGCCAAACAAACAAACAAATTTGTTGGACGCTAAAATTACAAGTTTCAACACTGATTATATTATTTGGCCAACATTTATAACAAAAATAATATATTTCAATGTTACTTGTGGTGTGATCAGTCTGAATTATCTATTTATTCATTATTAAAGTATGTGTTTTTAAATCGCCGCACATGTTTATCTCTTGCGTTAATTTTAAACTTTCCGAGGATTTCAGACCTATTTCATTATTAAGATGTTAAAACCTAAGTAAAAAATAGCCCTGCGGTGGCGCAGTGTGGTAACGCGTTCTCCTAGTGCGCCGCTAATCCGGGTTCGACTCCCAGCAGTGCAAAGAACGCTTACTCAGAGATCTCATAAAGATCGCACTGCTCACTGTAGTCCGGGGTTTGGTTCCCTAGGCCTTAAGAGGTTCGGATTCCTCGGAAAACAGTAGGTCCCGGCGCAGTAGGAAAGAGGAACCCGGTCCCAGAATAGCGGACTCAAACATCGTTGAAGCGCAATCCGACCGCCTGCAATGTCCCGTACACTCCGATATAGTCAAGTCCCTATTGCAAGTGACGAAGTTCAACGAGCGAAACTAAGGCCCTCCAGACCCTGAGCGCAGCAGAAAGACGTCCGCACGCCACCAGAGCTGAAACCGAACTCTTAGCTGGGGATGAATGGTAAGGATGAATCGGTACCCAGTCGGTAGGAGACAACCCAGCGGCTTTCCATTCTTTGTCTTTTATTTCCACAGGCGGCTTGAATGGAAGGAAGGGACAATTTTTTTCTGTATTCGATAAAACCTTGTCTTTTTTTTTTTTTTTTTAAATAATAATAATAATAAACCGTTTTAAATCTCTTCCAAAACGCTTCGAATTTTTCTAAGGAAGACAGTTTTGCAAAAAATTGTTGAAAAGTAAAAAATTAGTCTATCTGAAATTTTTTAGATTCCTTGAAATATACACCATTGCAATATATGTCACATTTTTTTAATTGGGGGTGGGGGTAGTTCGGATCCTACCTGCCCATATAATCCTACCCCTATGTTTTGGACTGTATCGTCAGTACATTGGATCGGTAAGACTGTAGATAATCTTCGTGAGATGTGGCCGTGAATTAAAGCTAAGACTAGAAAATGTTCAAAAACAGTTTTTATAATCTGTAAAAAGAGAAAGCTTGTTCACAACATAACACGAGAATAATTTTTTTTAGTAAGTAGGCTTAGAAGGAGAAAAAACTGTAACATTGTGCAAAAGTAAAAGCAATGAATTGAAGTTGATAATAAAAGTTATAACCTGTTTTGTTAAAATCACTGGCTATTAAGATCTCGTAGTTCGAAACTAAATGGGAATAACAGCCACATTTTCTCTGTAATTTAAAAAGACAAGCTCTTTTGGTATGCTGCGAGAGAATTTTTTTTAAGCTGGAACCTTTTTGCTGTAAATGGGTTAAGAACAGACACTAACGGATTCCAAATTGGCAGTTTTCTTGCTTTTTCTTGATTTGACGTCTTGTTTGGTTTGCTCGAAGAGTTCGCTCCTTATTGGAAAAGAGGGCGCTGCCTAATTCGGCCTTATTTGTGTTGAACCGTCTCCGACGTTGACATCGCTCTCGGTCATCGCCAATCCGGCATTATTTTGGGGTCTGTTGATTGGGAGACTTC
Source organism: Dysdera silvatica (assembly GCA_006491805.2). Lineage (NCBI taxonomy): Eukaryota > Metazoa > Arthropoda > Arachnida > Araneae > Dysderidae > Dysdera > Dysdera silvatica. Next base: position 116,692,171 of record QLNU02015270.1, on the reverse strand, counting down.
GGGTATTTTGCTGTGCTGTTTGATGACGGGCCCTGGGAATACAGTGCCGCCTCCAGCGGCCCCCCCCGCTCAATCTACTATTTTTGATGATGGGCCAAGCATACCGGCTCAGCATCTTTGAAGATTCAATAGTTTGGCATTAAGAGCTTCAGAAGTGGTTTGGAGGTCACGATGAGCGGGCGGTCCCTTCCTACATGACCCATAGTGCAATCAGTGAAGCTTAATAAATAAATAAATTTAAGTGTAATATAAAAATAGGTCGATAGAATTTTTACTCTGATGTAAAAATAACGGAAAACCTCCCGTTGTTTTTCATCTCGTGTTGTGGACTCAATGTTGTTTTTCGAATACATTTTTCCTTTAATTATTATTATTGATTATTACTATTTGTTTCTGTGAGTAATATAATTGAAGGATACAAAACTTTTTCTTCCTGCAGCTTTTATTTTTTAATCTCGAATTACACGTATACAATGTGATAAAGAACTTATTCTGTCTGTTCGGACCTTCATGTTTAACGAAGCTAAAATGGTCTGACATCCAAGCTATATGGCTCAAATCAGAGCTGAATGATTAATTATCATAAGTTATGTGGATCGTAAAGAAGAAGAAGGCATCGCCCTGGGCGGGAGTGGGACCAGCGATCTGTTGGTTTGAACTCGAGCGTCATACCAACTAGACCATCGAAAACCCAGGCGACGATGCTACACATTTTGCTTTCCCATTTCAGTTATTTAATATTAATCTTCTCAGAAATAACACGATTACCAAATGTGTAATACACAGCCACTAGGGCGGTATTTTGTAATTTTGTCGAAACAATCGAACTTCATTAATCCCCCCCATCCTCGAAAAAAAGTTTGGACGAACGTATTAGAGGTGTGCGATATCGTTATCTGACCGAATCAGTGACCGATTCTTCCCGTTTATAGTAGATGAGTGGAACACCTCCTAGAATGTATTCTCTATCTTCTTGTCTTCTATTCAGGAATATGTCTTCAGAATTCATTCTTATTTTTTTTTTGGGTCATTTACTTAATGGGAGTGGAAATTATTCAGCTTAAAAGAACGACCATTCTTACTCACCGCGATTGCAGTGCTTTTTGCTAACGCTACTTATAAGCGTTTTAAATTATAGCTGTGCTTTAAGATATTATTTATAATTTGATATTTTTTTTTTCAGATCAAGAGGTATGAAAAATTGGAGACGGTGGATGAACGGAGATTAGCGGCCCGAGAAATATACGACAATTTTATTATGAAAGAACTACTCTCTCATACCCACGTAAGTACCATCAATTATCTTGTGAAGTGCATTCCAACCGGAAACGTATAGTCCGTTCGCGCGGACTTGACGTCCGATCTGCGCGAATGGACTATACATTTCATGTACTACCTGTCACGAGAGCTTCTTTGTAAAACCTAGTTCATTTTCAGTAGTAGGTGAGGGGGGGTTGCTTGAAGGAATGTATTCCCTATTGAAAATGGATTGGGTTTCACGGGTAGCTCTCCTGGTAGATTGACAGTACGCCTATTTGGAAACTTCCATGCACCACGTCATTGGTAACTATCATTGAAACTGTCTTGCAAACTATCATTGGAAACTGTCTTGCAAACTATCATTGGAAACTGTCTTGCAAACTATCATTGGAAACTGACGTCAGGTCCGCGCGAACGGACTACACGTTTCATGTACTACCTGCCACTAGAGCTTCTTTGTAGAACCTAGTTCATTTTCAGTAGTGGGAGCTGGGTGGTGCTTAAAGGAGTGCATTCGCATTGATGCATTCCCTATTAAAAATGGATTGGGTTTCACGGGTAGTTCTCCTTGTAGATTGACAGTATGCCTATTTGGAAACTCTCATGCACCACGTCATTGGTAACTATCATTGAAACTGTCATGCAAACTGTTATTGCAAGTCCCACCTTGTTTGTCGCAGAATGACCCTCGCTGTCCTTGCGCCATAAAAGTACAAACAACTTGTTATTGGAAACTGTCATGCAAAGTGTCTTGTCTCTTCTCGCTTCATCTTATACACTTTGAGCATTTCTAATACGATATTACCGTGTGCGATGTCCTTTCCACACTATTAAGATGTCCCCCCTCCAACTTAGTGAGATGTCCTTTCCACCCTGTTTTTGGCTATCCTATCTGTCGCATTTGACAGTCCTTTCTCAACTATGTTGACGATCTTTCCTAACCATATTGGCGCCCTTACATTTTAATGATTAGTTTTTTGCTACCAATTGACTTGGTATCGACTAATTGGGTTTTCTTATGCTAATTATAATTAGTATAAGGGTACATGGGGGTATTATAATTAGTATAAGTACATGGGAGGGATTGATAATTATCAATTCCCCCTCCATGTACTAGTATTTTCTGACTCTACTAACAGTATTAACAATGTGGAACGCTGTGGTTTTTTAAAACTCGTCTTCGTGGAATAAATAAATTTTGGGACCCATTCATGTGTACGGTCTCAACCAAATTCGTAATGAACAATTCTAAAAAATTGTGGAAAGGGAGCCGTACTTCTGCTCTTGAAGTCCTCCCTTCTTTCTCTATCTTTTCTTAGTTCCGGAAGGCGCATTGAAAACTGTTTCAATGCGAGAATGATTTTGAAAGGCCCTTCGAAATTATGGAAGTCTTTGTTCTCCCGCAAAGTATTTTGATTTCGATCTTTCTCGCCTTTTATTTCTGTCTGGGCGAACAGGAGCACCACGGATGAAGGAGCTTCTGCTTCAGGAGTTCGAGGGTGGTTTGCGGGCTTTTTCATTCGCCTCTGAATTTCAATTTACGAATTCGAGTGGTTGTCAGAGGGTGACGGCGGTTTGGACACGTGGCTGCAGAGCAGTCATCACTGGAGGATGAGGGAAGTGTTCCATCCCGTCAGTTGGGTTGCTTGCTATTTTTTTTTTTTTTTCCAGGTTCAGACTCTCAACTTACCCGAGTTCAGTGCAAACTTACTTGTAGCGCATTTGATTTGATAATGTCCTTGTTCCTAATAATTTGGCTGAAATACAGATCCTTGGTTTGTGAATTAATTTTCTGAACATGGGGGATTTTTTGGAACAATTCAAGTCCTGGCGCAACTGCCTTTGCACCATGAAATACACGACTAGTAATAGTTTTTCAATATAGCTACATGTATCGTATATACAGGGTGTTCAGTAATCCTTCGATAATAATCTCACAGTAGTATTCTTGGGGTAATTTTGAGATATAAAAGTGGCCTTCATTTTGGTGATAGGTCAATACTTTTTGTGATATTCGCTAAAAACGCCTAAAAAATGAGAAAGCAGTCTGCATCTTTTAACACCTTCGCAGGTTAGTTTAAGACGAATTACAGAAAACTTGTTTCTGCATGGGTATGGTGTAAAGCACTAGCACCTTTAATTGGTAATTTAATTTCAAAAGCGAAATGCACGCGCAGTTTTTTTTTTTTTAAATAAGCCAGTTGGGTAGATTTCATGCCAGGACTAGCGATTTTACTATTCTAACCGTCCATCAAAGGCAGTGTTTCCTTCTGAGACGCTTATTATTATTTTTTTTTTTTACTCCTTTTATATATTTCACTTTTTAATATCTAAATTTTAACGAAAAGAGAAATATAGTATATAATAAACATACACACGCCAATTCTGACAATTTAGGGACTTCGTTTGAATGGGACACTGGACTTGTGACTAGTTGACTTACCCTTTAATACGTCACTGACTGTTGCTTCTTGAACACGTATTCTAACTTGCATACGCGACAGGCCCGAAAACCACTTTATTCGTACATAATTGGACGTTCTCGTTAAATTGTCAGTGTCATTTTTAACGCTTCCTCACCGGGGTTTAAGCTGGCTCAAAAAATGCTGTCACAAAAATGCTAAAATGTTGCAAAATGGTAAAAAAGATCGCTTTCGTCGCTCGTAAAATCGTACCAATAAAATTATTTACATCAACAATGCTTTGAATTACTGTAGAGGTCAATTTAAAAAAAAAAAAAAACGTAAATCAAAGTTATTAAAAAAAAAGAGCAAAGTTTGTTGACAGGATATTAAACAACTGTCACTATTTTGCGACGGGCAAAATTTTCTTTTTTGCATTTCGGAATAATTCGTCGCATTTTGTGAAAAAAAGCGACCTTATCTTTAACCTTGCTCCCCCACACTATCCTTATTCTTTCAAAACTCTCCTCTCAGCCGCTCAGTTGGATTTTTATGAAGCAAGGGAAGCGTAAGGATGGAGCAAAGATGATCCTTGAGCCATAATATGGCTCAAGGACAAAGGTCGTGCTATGCCGTGAAAAGGTTCATTAAAAATTGGTCCGAAGACGGGGTTCTGATATGCTCTTTAAGCAATCGTAGGTCGGATCTCTTATACGAGTCTGGCTATTGCACAAGTCGTTAAGAGATCCGTTTTTGCCTTGGTTTGCTTTCTGGTATGGTAGACTATATTTTGGTTCAGCAATTTTAAACGCACAAATAGTGCAGCAATGGTTTATTTTCTTTACAGCGTTGCTACAAGGCTCCCGCACTCGGATTGTTGACTTTCGCGGAGTGAGCTCAAGCAGCTGGTGGAGCTTTTTATATCCTGAACTTTCTTGTAAGTCAGGTTCAAATGGGACGGCGCTTGCTTCGCTATCGTTAAAAAGAAAAACAGCAGTAGATGTATGATAACAAACGGAAGTTCAGTCTTAAGTGAATATTCGAATGCACACAGGTTTTAATTTAAGTGCCCAACGCACCGCGAAATTCGAAAATCAGATTCATTTACAGCTGAACATGTCTGTAGTCTTCCCTAAATTATAAATTCCTAACTAGGGAGTATTCAAGTATTACGTAAGCAATATTTTGGCCATTTCACCCCCACCCCAGAAAGCAAAAATTAACATTGGCTAACATAGGAAAATAAGCACCCCTCCAGAGGTGCTTACGCAATACTTTAACGCTGCCTTACACTAGAAACCCGATTAATCGAAATAAAGGCGAACCCAATTTCGGATAATCTGAAAATTCAATTTTCAGTGTGAACGTGGGTTAAGAAAAACTAAACCCATTTAATTATGTACTAGGAGTATTTATTATGTACTATTAATTATATACTACGAATTAGCCTACATACTATTAATTATATACGAATTAGCCTACATACCATTAATTATATACTACGAATTAGCCTACATACTATTAATTATATACTACGAATTAGCCTACATACTATTAATTATATATTATTATACTACGAATTATATATTAATATTATACTACGAATTATATACTATAATTATACTACGAATTACAGTAAAACCTCGATTTATCCGTCAGACACGGGACCAGAGCCTTGACGGATAATTGAAAAGACGGTTAAGCGGAAACGGGGAAATTTATAGATGTATTTTTTTTAAATATTATAAATGTATATTTTTCTTAAAATTATACATTTAAAAAAAATTACATTGTGAAACTTGCTGAAGACAAAAAACGAAACATATTTAAATCAAAAGAACTTGCATTTAATGAAACACGAATATAAAACTGGAATATAAAATAACACCGGAAGTCCCGGTGCGGTATGTCCTTAGCTGACCTTGCGCTCGGAAACACAGAACTACAACTTCTGAATGACTTGGAAAAGACGCGTGTACCGTGGGCTAAAGTTGAACCGACAGTGTTCGTGTTGTATCATCCGCCGCCTACTAATCGGCATGCGCTTTCCCTTGAATAAGAGCAGAACCTTGGAATAGGGGATACTTCAGGATCTGTCCATTATTCTGGATGGTTATGAAGAAGTGTTTTTTTATTATTATTTTTTTTAATTGGAAAAGTGTAATTGGAAAAGGAGGTTTTACTATCGTTTAAGATGTAATTTCCCCTAGGTAATTAATTTATAGTCCTTTATAAGACCCTTTCTTTCTTCTTAAGGGATTACTAGCAATTAAAATTCCCCTATTCATCGTTTTTGGTTTGTTTGTTTTGTGGTTTTACGGCTCAAAGACTACAGTGGTCATGCTGCGCCGGGACCTACTGTTTTCCGAGGAATCCGAACCTCTTATGGCCTAGGGAACCAAACCCCGGACTACAGTGAGCAGTGCGATCTTTATGAGATCTCTGAGTAAGCGTTCTTTGTACACTGTTGGGAGTCGAACCCGGATGAGTTTTTGGTTTGTACAGATAAAAGTTTGGCTTGAAAGGGTATGAGTAGTAGTTAAAAACAAGGCCTCATATTTGGAAAACTGCTGTTGTGGGCCAATTAGCGGAGATAAAGGGCGATTGACGTCAGCTTCAAAATCCCCAAATTAATCCCTCAATTAATGGGTAGGGGAATTAGGTTCCGTTAAATTTCCCTTTATGGTTACTAGGTGGAGTGGGAGTCTTTGCTAGTATCCTCCTTCGTTAGCAGTTGTAAAATGGAGAAGGATAACAGAAGATAGGTTTCTATATTATATCTATTATATTCGCACATCTGCCCACCCCCAGGCCCAAACTCCACATAGCGCTATCTTATGCAGCGTTAGTCTATTACGGGGATCTTCAACCTTTTTCAGTCCAAGGGCCAATTTTGCTTATTCTCATAGGCCCGCGGGCCGCATTACATTATATCCGCAATATTGGGACTGATCAAAGGCGGTTCGATAGGTGCCCCCCCTCTCCGGATTGATGTTTTTCGTTAGGTTTCTATATTAGTTTTGCATGCTCACCCAAAAATATTTTCCTTATCCGCCTCTGGGACTAAATATATGCAGGGTTCCTAGGAAAGTCCGAATACACCCAATAACTTTTGAACCAAGACGGATATTAAGGTTGATTGGTGACGTAACACTACGCAGTATAGATGGATTTAAGAACAGCGTCTTCAGTTCTGATACGGCAACGCTTCATTTCTGTTTAATTTTAGATCACTCGAATTCCTGACGAGGGACGGCCATTGCCCGTCCGAAACGTACGTCGAATAATGTGTAGGGTTACCAATTGCAGTTTCTACATTTATAGATTTGGTTATCGTTCTATGACGGATTGAAGAACGATGGAGCGGTGATAGACTCCATAATATCACCGATAGCTTATAAGTTATATCAGAAGGGTTTTAGCTCCTGCGTCAACTCACGTGGATTGTTACCCTGGAACCTTATCTCAGTTAAGTCAGGGATACCAAGATACAGATGAACCATGTAGACAGCATGTCTCTACGTTACACAAATTATTTACAATCACATAGCAAAATAACTTAAATTGTTACGATTAAGAATTGACATTATTATTGTAAGACATTATGAATGTCCATCATGGGCAGCGTGACCATCTCGCTAAGAGTCCTACCGAAAGAATGTCTTTTATTGGTGTTCGCCTCATCGTCTCTACACTCGCAATCACTCTTATTGGCTGTTCACCCTTTTCATACGCAAATGTTCATTGGTTACCCCTTTAACACTAATTGATGATTTGCTGTTCCACTCAAGGGTTCGTGGTGTCACACTCGGAGGGTCGTAATCATCATGTCCAGTAGGGGTATTTATAAGCAGGAAATGCCTGTCAAGGATTTTTACGAAATACGATTATCTTTGCGTCGTACCGTGTTGTACACTAAACTCAATCGTCGCCTGCAGCTAATATCTTTTCCGTCGCCGGAAACAGAGCGAACCGCTGATGAGTCGGTCCATCTGGATTCTGGATGGGAAAAGCGTATATGCGGGGAAACAAAATTGTGAACATTAAATCATGATTAAACCTTTTGGAAATGTGGGTTCATGTATCAATGATCGTTGATTCACTAGTCTCTACAAATGTGTTAAAATTTTTTCTCCTACGCCTAAAACGTTCTTCTTAAATTCATTCAAGACAGATATTGCAACCAAAGTCAGGTATCGGTATAGTAAAATGACAATGCACTATCAGGTAAGATAAACAGCACCCCTGGTGGCGAATTGAGGAAGTTAAAAAACAATTATTTCGAAAAATAATAAAGATAAGTAAATATTTTCAATGAGAAATTTGTAGAGCATCCTACAGTTAGTAAGCAAAACATACGGCTTACATGCACTATGTACACGTACTGCCACAAAGTAAGGTGTTCCGAATGTTTCAGTACATCGCTTTCAATTGATGCTTTCTGATAGCTTAAAAGTTGAGTTGAAGTTCCTATAGGAGAGAGATCATGGGTTCTTTCCTTTAAGAACTTCAACTCAACTTTTAAAGCGCTAGAAAGCATTAACTGAAAACTGCACTGAAGCTTCCGGAACACCATTTCACTTTGTGGCAGTACATGTACTTAGTGCATGTGAGCCATATGTCTTTTCTTACCAACTAAAGAATGCTGTATAACTTTCTGATTGAAAATATTTCGCTATCTTTATTATTTTTCATAAAATTTTTAACTTCCTCAATTCGTCACCAGGAGCGCTGCTGTTCATCTCGTCTGATAGTACATAGGTTCTGGTATAGTAAAATGACTAACTTTGGTTGCAATATCTGTCTTGGTTCAAAAGTTATTGTCGCATTCCGACTCTCCTAGGAACCCTGTATGTTACAATGTAAAATATGTATGGAAGCAAAAAACATTTACAATACTTTTAGTTATTAATATGTAAAGCGAAATCAAACCTTTTAGCGAGATTTTTGGCACTGCTTATTTTCAATAATCCTGCTAATATCAGGTCTTATTTTTGATATTGCAACCCTAAGAGTGCTTACAAGGTGGACGTCAGTTATTCTGGTCCTAACTTTTCATTTTATCGACTTCGTTTTTGGAAACAGCTGTTTACAGATGCATTGGCGTACTTTTTTGGGGATGAAAGTTGTAATTTCCACTGCAACGAAATTTTGTGTATATACATGTGAACATATGGAGTTGTAGCTCTGTAACCCCCTCCTTTGTAAACTTATAACTCTCCTTATGAACTTTCTACGTCAGCCTATGTACTCCAAAACAATAACATTTTCAGAATATGCAGTCAGATGGTTGGAAAGATGTTCTTATCGACATATTTAAAATAGAATTCAGCGAGTCCTAAGTTGAATTTTTTTTAAATCACTGTTGCACTGCAAATCAATAAAACTACTCCTAATGCCCATATACGCTAGAAAACTAAAGTAAAACACGATTGAGGGAAAACCGCGTATTACTTTAGTTCTTTAACGTTTTAAGATATTTATTACGAAGTGTGAAAATGACGACAGAATAAAATACATATATTTCAGACTCGGGGGAGTAGGAACGTTGTTTTTGTGTGAAACAATTTGTATTTTTTCATGAGTTGGCGGGCCGCGGGCCCCTGGTGTATTATGACGCGGTTTGTAAATTAATAATAATAATTAAAAAAAACACATGTATAAGGACATTTTATGTGATGCGGTGGATTAACATGACAGACATAATTTTGTAAATTTTGTCCGACATCGATTTGCAAGCTTAACTAACATGTATAAGACTTTATACAACTCGTTTAACGCAACACTACCCTCGCTATCCTTAAGTTGTAAAATTTTAACCAACCATGTATTTGTTATACTCGGAATTCTCATAAAGAATCGAACTGCTCATCGTAGTCCGGGGTTTGGTTCCATAGGCATTAAGAGGTTTGGATTCCTCGGAAAACTGTAGGTCCAGAGGTTCGGATTCCTCGAAAAACAGTAGTCCCCGACACAGCATGACTACTTTAGTCCTTGAGCCGTAAAGCCACAAATAATGTATTTGTTATTGTGACACTGTGTTCCCAATTTTCTATACGTGTGTGTGTGTGCGAACGCATTATTTACTGCAGAAATAATGCGCGCATAGCCCAGTAAACATAACTGTATATACAGTGGAACTGCGTATATACAATAGTAAGTGTGTATATACAGTAGAACCTCCATATAATGAAATCGACGGTTCCATAAAAAAAAATTCGTTATATAGGAAATTCGCTATGTGGAAACGATGTGTATTCATGAACCAGGGCAGGTCATTATGATACCAAAATTAAAATCCTGTTTTTCAGTTAACGACTGTTCCTCATAAACATTCTAACATTTAACCATTTAAAATAAATGTTTTTTATTAGTGAAATACGTGCGTACGAAACAGTGAGTTGAACAATGCTTACCTTAAAATGAAAACGTATTTAATGCTTCTTTCACACACATTCATGCTTTTGTAAAAAAAAATTCTAATATCCTGCTGCACAACAAATGGTGATTTTGATATGTCATAAAAGCGTTTTCACTCCTATGGGAAACTTGCAAGGGAAGGATTTCTGGTAATGAAACGAGCAAAAAAGCGCGACAAGTACTATTATTCAAACAATACAGTGTATTCAAGGACAATTGGGGCCTGTTTCTAGCCTAGCAGTTTCCCGCTGTCTGGTGCAACCAGACACAGGTATGCGTGCTTAGGAAAGCTCTTTAATAAGGGAGTTTAAAGTCCCTTAGACGTGCCTCATTCTGTTTGTTTGCCACTCACATTAAAATCGCATCGTATTCCAACGGTATTAGGGAACCCAAGGTAGCTGACGTGACCACTTAATTTTCTGTTTTGGTCGTTAAAAATTTCGTTATATAAAAATTTATTTCGTTATATAGAAACACTTTCATATGTAATGACCATGGGGATTTGCCAAAACTTCACTATATAGAGAATTTCGCTATACGGAAGTACGTTATATGGAGGTTCTACTGTATATACAAGGTGTACATATTTCTTTTATACTTTACTGTAGATTAATTTTATGCAGTGCATTTTCTTAAATCTGCCTTGCGACAGCGCAATGGTATAGCGTTAACACATGTTCAACCTCCAACGGTATTAAAAAAAATCCCGCATATCGATTGACTGTATGTAGTCCGGGGATGATTTCCCAGGTCCTTAGCGATTTGAATGTTACCTGAAAAATATGTTGGTTGACTATCTTACGCTAGCGCAATGGTCCTTTGGCAGTGGCTACTCTTATGACGTCACTGTTCATGTAAACAAATAGCGTAATACGTTGTTTTAGATTCTGGGATTGCGATTTTCTGTCAAAATGCTTTATTTATCGCGTTTTTGAAATAAGTGAGACTGTAAAACAGCTTTACAAGTACTTTTAGTACTATGTTGCACAAATACAATTGTAAATTTTGTTGATAAGCTGTTGTTTAACGTTCCAAAGGACCAAGTTAAAATCGAAAAGCGTGGACTAACGCAGTGAAACGGGATGAGGAGAAAAATCCAAAATTATCCCATAAAACTTCTCCTTGGTGTTGTGAAGATCATTTTTCGGTATGCAAATATTTGCTTTCGTTTTAGTATCACTTAGATTAAAAGTAAACTATAAATAACCCTTAACACTGTTTCAACATCACATACTTGCATTGTATGCAAGTTGGAGATTGAACAATAAAAATAAAACTCATACTTAAGCTTGTACCTCAGAACGTTTAAGAATGTCAGAAACTTTAAGAATGTTTCTTAATTTTTTATTAAACCAAATATTGCAACAAAGAATGACACTTTGATTTATAGTTATTTCTTCGTGATAAAATCTACTGTATTGCATAAATATGGAAATGCTGTTTAACATTAATAATCTATAATAGTAAAAGCTGTTATTCCTTGTTGAATTTTGTTTATATCTTTGTGATGTAGTGAGAGGTATCTTTAAATCCCCTCCCCCCTACCGGCTACAGTTTGTGTGGCCCTCCACCATTACTTTTTATGGAGGGTAAGTCCAGGATTTTTGCCCCTTCCCATCCCTCCGACATCGTCAATTTTTCAGGAGCCCCTCCCCTCAATAATGTGGTGTTGCTACATATTTAGTAATTTTTCCCTGACCAATACAAAAACTTAAGGAGAGCAACATACTTTGTTATCCCAGTGGAGGCGGTTTGAACCCTCCCCCCCCAATCATCTTTTCCTACGCCTTTGTTACGCATTGTCTGTTTTGCGAATGAAAAAAAGAAATCAATCGTTTTCAGAAAGAGGAGCGATCTATTACACACTGATATTTCTGAATGGGGAGTTTATTGACCCTTGTCTTTCCTTCTCTTGCCGGATTTGCGGTTTTGTCCTATTTTCCAGTCTTACAGAACAATTCTTCTCAAAATTCGTTTCTGGGGAGGACGAAGATTTGGACGGAGTTTGTCCTGGAGCTTTTACGGTCGCACACATCTGTCTTTTAATGGACTTAATGGAAAAAGAGCGCTCCGGGGGGCTTCCTTATTTATTTTTCCCCTCTGCGCCCCTTCTCCAGATTTTAATGGATTACAGCTAACCGTAGCTGTTGTCCTGGAAAAGGAGGGCAATCTCCATGAATGTCCCGGAATGGTTTGAGCCGAGGCAAAAACCCAATTTCTGTTTGGGAGAAACGGAGCTCCCGCCGAGATCGTAATTCGCGACGAAATTTTGTTCGCGCCTCACTAAGCAGTTTCAATGTCTTTGAAACGGCGCATACACATTTAAATTACTTTGCCCGAATTGGGAACTATCGATGTGTGTCTGCTAATATCATTAAAGCTGTGGGAGAAATAAAATGACAAGGTTTTGTTTTCGATGGATTTTGCACTTCGATTGTGTTGATGAGAAGGTCGATGATCGCTCCCCGTCCTATGATTAAACTATAATGAACTAATCTAAGTAAGGTCCCTTAAACTAGTTCATTCAATAGTTCGTTGCAAATAAAAATAAACTAACGCGTTTTCGTTGTTTAATTTTTCAATTTCTTTGAATGCATACGTGTGTGTATATATGCAGAAGGCGTTTACACATATTTATAACGACTTCGACAGCGTAAATAAAATACAATAAAAAATTATTTTCTAACGTAATATGTTTGATAACCCTGTTTTTAAATTATATCACATCTAAATTTCCACCGTAGTAGGGCTTTTTGTAAAGTCATATGTGGAATTTTGTCCCATTCCTGCTCCACAGCTTTCCACGGTCCATCCAAGGTAGTGGGTCGGCGTTTTGAAAGAGATTGTTTTAAAAGTCCAAATGCACAATAAGCCATCGGTGCTACATCTGGAGACTGGGTAGGAATATGGCTAATTGGTGTTGACTTAATTCCAGTTTCTTGTCTCATTTTTTTCTAGAAATGCGGTTGTACTTTTGGAGGTGTGGCTGCTCGCTTTGTCCTGATGGAGTTCCACATTTTAAAAATCAGTAGGATACAATTTTGGAATATCTTCTTTAAAAATAGGAGTCAGAACATTATTTTGATAATATGTGTGGAGTTTATTTTTGCATTTATTCCAACTATTCTTATTTTTAATTTTCCACTAAGACATGCCAGTAATAGCCGTAAATCCTTTACTGAAAATTCCTTTGTTCTCTTTGAACCAAACTTTCGACTCCTTCAGGCCTTTTTTTCGATAATAAATTGATCTTTTTTTATTGCAATCATTTAAATAAATCTATGCTTCGTCAATTGCAATAATTTTTTCCCATCTATTTCCTTCGAAATGACTTTCATATAGCAATCTGCATCTGACCTTCTGCTCAGCAACATGCCGAGGTAGCAGACGATAAACTGCACTTTTTTTTGTTTTAATTAAATTCAAATCTTTATTAATTTATTTATTTATAGTTGAAGCTGATGTATGCAATGCTTTTGCAATAGTTCTTTGAGGTTTTGGATTTTCTAGTAAAACCGTAGACTGCACTTTAGAAATGTTAGAAGAAATATGAACCATTTTGGGATATTTCTCTTCTCCCCCACTTAATACTAAAGCATGATGATTTTTTCATTTTACATTAATAATATCACTTATTTTATATTTTGAAACTGGAAAACTATGCTTGTTGCATTGTTTTTTAATTATTGAATATGAATATTTCTCTTCGGAAAGGGTAAATATATAACCTTCAAGCCACAGGTCCCTTTTGTATGCCATTTCACAGCGCAAACTTATTTTTTAGTCTCAAACAATTTTTCACTTTTCAGGTAATAGTGTGTTGCCTGATTTTTTTTTTTTCCCCCGGATCGCTGTTAGTTTTTTAAAATTTAAAATAAAAGTCATTATAAATATATGTAAACATCTTTTGTATATGTATGTGCATGTGTAAGCATGCACACGCACGCATACGTGTATATATGTGTGTGTATATATATATGTGTGTGTGTGTGTGTATATGTGTGTGTGTATATGTGTGTGTGTGTATATGTATACGTGTGTATATATATATATGTATATATATATGTATGTATATATATATACATGTATGTATATATATATGTATGTATATATGTATGTATGTATGTATGTATGTACAGGAGGAGAACACCCATATAACGAACTTCCGTATAGCGAAGTTTTGGTAAATCCCCATGGTCATTACACATTGAAGTGTTTCTATATAAAGAAACTTTAAATAACCAAAACAGAAAATTGAATGGTCACGTTGGTGACATCAGGTTCCCTAATACCGTGGGAATACGATAACGATTTTAAGGTAAGTGGCAAACAAACAGAAGAAGCACATCTAAAGGACTTCAAACTCCCTAATAAAGAACTTTCCTAAGCACACACCTGTATCTGGTTGCCCCATACAGTGTGAAGCAGCTAGGCCCCAATTGTCCTTGAATACACTGTATTGTTTGAATAGTAGTACTTGTCATGCTTTTTTTTTTGCTCGTTTGAATACTAGAAATCCAGACCTTGCAAATTTCTCACAAGGGTGCTAACACTTCTATGACGAATTAACATCACCATTTGTTGTGCAGCAGGATATTATAATTTTTTTTTTTTTTTACAAAAGCATGAATGTTTATGAAAAAAAGCATTATATTTGCATTATAAGGTAAGAATTGTGCAACTCTTTTTATATGCATGTATATTTCACACTTAAAAACATCTATTTTTAAATGGCTCAATGTTATTTATGAGAAACAGTCGTTTACTGAAAAACGGGATTTTAATTGTGGTATCATATTCCCCCACCCTGGTTTGTGAATAAATACATCGTTTTCACATAGCGAATTTTCCATATAATGAATTTTTTCATGGAACCGTCCATTTCGTTATATGGAGGTTCTACTGTGTGTGTGTGTAGTTTTTTTGGCTTTACCTAAATTTTTTCCCATTTAAGAAGAAATGGTGGTGATTGTGTGGTGATTTTCACGTTTTTCAAGATTGGAGGTGTATGGAGAATTAACGAGATTGAATTTTCAAACACCCACATTTTACTGCTCATGCTAGAACACCTTGGCCCATTATTTCAATTAAGATAGTAGATGGTAATTTTTTTTAAAGAAAAAAAAAAGTACAATTACTATGGAGGTAGTTTGTTGACACATAGACTCAAATTGTCAGATTTTTGAGGGGGTCACCCTGGGCTGGAGTGTTACCATCAACCTGTTGGTTAGTACCGAAGCGGCTAAGATGTTCTAAGCTGTAAGTGAAGGTAATGTTTTAAGTAGCTTGTCAGAGGCTGAAGTTTCAGATATGCTGATTGACTGTGTTGTGCTGATTGAGGTATTTGAGTGGCATCTAGTGTAAGGTGTGTAGTCCCCCTTTTCTATCGTCGAAGAAATTGCCGATTTTAGTATTTTCATAAATTTCTACGTTTTTGTAAATACACCCACAATCATCAACCTTATCCCTATCCTGTATTTAGAGGTTGGTTCCCTAGGTCTTATGAGGCTCAAATGCCTCGGGGGGAAAACTGCTAGTCAATTTCCCCCTTCTTGTACTGTAAAACGGAAGTGAATTGACCCCTTTCCACACATTCTGTACGCACAACCAGGCCTGTAGCTAGGATGATGGGAGCCACTGGGGCAAGGCAAAGGGCACAGAGCACCCACGGATTGTTCTATATATAAATAGCCCAGTGAGGCAACAAGGGCATAGGCCTCAGTTGCCCCATTGGGCTATTTATATACATAGAACAATCCCCCGGCTTAGGTACAAGCTTGCTGAGAACAGTCAAATATAGCAGCTTAAGCTTTAAGTTATTCAAGTGCTAACTTACACAGATTTAAAAGAGAGGGGAGTAAACTTTGATGTTGTAAATCAAATGTGTCAGATTCAAGTCTAACAAACATGGGCCAAATGAACAAGGTTTAAGTTTATGCGGGCTGGAAAAAAAACCAACAAAAAGACTTCAATTTTCATAGGAACGTAGATTTATTTCCAAAAGTATAATATATAAAAAAAAAGAGAACAAGAAGAATGATAAAATTAATACTTCCTTCCTGACAATTGGCATCTCTTCTCTGCTATCAGCTTTCCTACTTCAGGGGAAATCTTGTTCGCAGTGATTGCTTTCAAAACTGACCTAAGGTGTATGTCAGTAATTTTGTATCTGACAAGAGACTGATTTCCTTTCATAATTGTAAATAACTGCTCAGACTGATAAGTACTTCCAAACATGGAAGTACTTTTATGTGTGAATTTTTGAGTATTTTCGAACTTGGAAGGTAAATAGTTGCAAAATCCAGGTTCGCCAACTTCATTGAATTTTGCCTTCAAATCTGAATTGCACTGGATCACAATTATCTCCATTTTCATTTGACTAAGTACTGATTCTATATTTATTGGAAAAAAAATGGAGAAAACAGAGAAAACATGTCTTCCAAACATTTAAAATTTGTAAACCTCGTTTGAAATTCATTTAAAAGTTTGAAATTTTTTTCTGCATATTTTCGATGTATTATGTTGGCTAAGCTGCAAAACATTTGTTGTGGCCCGTATTTTGGACAGTGGGGTGCAAGTTTGTCCTGCTTGTTGTAAATAGATGTAAAATTTTGGGAAATAAAAATTTTGAAGTCCTTACGATTTCTTTGTTTTACGTTATGCAATCTTAATGCAGTAATAATATTAGTTACAGAAAACAATGTTGCTTCCATTCTTGTAAATGTTTATGTAATTACCTCATTCACCATGCAGAGTACTTTCAAAGTATTTATTATTACATTATCATCGTTATTATTTCATCTATTTATTTTCTTAATGTGGTTTCGATTCTGCTTTATATAGGACTACTCCAAAGATGCCGTTAGCCATGTGCAAAAGTACCTGATGAAAAACGAAGTTCCAGTTAATTTATTTCAGGTAATAATTATAAGCATAATTAATAAATAGTACTGACTAGAGTTACATAATGTCATCACTAATACATATTCCTTAATGATGAACTCAATTTGGAAATAAGTAATTATTATGATTAATGGTTAAATTATTGAAGTACAGTTATATAATTTGTTTTCAGTATTTTAAAATGGTACTAATTTGGAGATTTTAATAGTAATAAAATATGGAGATTTTAATAAGCACAAATATGTAATATGAGATTTTAATAGTAATATACAAATATAGATTTCAATAGTAATATACAAATATGAGATTTTAATAGTACATACAAATATGAGATTTTAATAGTAATATACAAATGGAGATTTTAATAGTAATATACAAATATGGAGATTTTAATAGTAATACACAAAAGACATGCCAGTGATTAACTATATGCCAATTACCAGTTTTTATCAAATAATCAATCCATTTATTATAATCAACAATTGTGCAATAAAATCTGTCTACAACAATGCTCTAGGGCAGTGATTCCTAACCAGTAGTCCGGGAAGGAGTCTCAAATGGTCTACGAGACATGTTATTATTTAAAAAAAAAAATATTGAAAAAAAAAACTTTATAAAAATTATCAAATATTAAAATTAAATATAAAAGTAAAAGCGGATGGTGTACAACAATTCCCCAGCAAGAAGAGAAAAGCTGGCTATGCACTTTAATGCAGGGACTTTTGGTGAAATGTAGGGACTTCCCATAGTTACCACTAGTGATTTCACCCTGACAGCACTGCTTTATTTCACTCCACTGTTGGCAACAATGCTTTGTTTACTTTTATACATTTACGTCTTTCCTCCAAAAAAGACCCGGTCCCTGTTTTATTAGGATCTTACAGTCAACTCGTGCAGTGATGGATTTAGAGGTCATTCGGGGAGTGGAGGGGGGGGATTAATGATTTAATTTTTGAAAGCGATACCTTATTGATTGATACCTTTGCATATCTTTTCATTGTTAAATTTTCATTTGGGGGTTGATCGCCACCCTCTCTAAATCCACCCCCTGAACTCACGAGAATTTTTCGAAGTGGTCTGTGGGTAAAGTTGGCTTAAAAAAGTGGTCCGCAGCTAAAATTGAGTTTGGAAATCAATGTTCTAGGGACTGCGGAAAAGATATAGCTACAGACAAAGTGGAAACAAATATCTTTTATAATGGAAGATATTTAATTTAATGTAATAAATATTATATAAATCGTGAGTTAATAAATTTAAATTAATCTATAAATTAAAAATGTTATGTTGATAAATCGATGTAGTATTTTTAATAATTTGATGTTACACAAATTATTAAATAGTATTACAGATCAGACGAATGTAGACTACTTACAGGAAATCTAAAGTTACACCGTTATTGCTTCAATCATTTCACTGATGAAAATAATTTTTGAAAGTCATATTGAGGGGATGAAACCGTATTTTGTTTCTGAGCTAGAAAAACCATTCTATTTATTTCAGAATCATCATCATTTGTGTATAAAATGTTTTTCAACATCAATGATGTTTAAAAAATTATTGCTTTAAAAAGTCTTGATTTGTTTGTAAGCAGAATGACCCGTGTTGTCTTTGCACCATAAAAATACAATCAACCAATTTAAAAACCCAACATATGGTTAAAGTTGAAAAGTGTAAAATTATTATATGCATGTTCATTCGAAGCAAATTATCATAATAATCAAGTTCGACAAGCATTAATATTATGAAAAAGCTGCCAAGATCATGGTAAATATCATCATAGATAGGTTTTCCATGGTGAGCATAGATAGGTTTTCCATGGTGAGTATCATCATTATATGCAGAGTTGAAGTATATAAACTATCCATAAATCATTAATTAATGAATTTTAGTTTATTAATTTATAAATAATGACTATAAGTAAATTAATGTTGACTATGATTTATGCTTAATCTAATCAATCGATTGGCTAAACCTATAATTGATTCTTAGAAAACTTGGTCCTGATGCAGCATCACTTTAACTGTTCTTGAATTACGTAAAAAGACAAAGATAATTAATTGCAATTAAATATGTGATTAATTACTTCATTTGTGTAATGGTATTTTGAATTAATTACATTTATACAGTTAGATTAATACGAGCATTAAAGGCATTAATATATCTGGCCATGTTATTTATAACATAGGCATGTTTTGGTACAACTCCTTGCAGGAAGAAAAGAAATTTTCAGAAATTTGGTGTGGTATGATCTCACGTCTCTTCTTTGCCGGAGAAGTGTTCTAACCACCAAGCTGCAGGTGACCTGGCATTCCGCTTCCCTTCGGGAGTATTTAGGCTTTTCACTGTGAACCGATCATTCTCGGAAAATGGGCTATGCTGTGACTGGGATTTAAATATCAGTCGAAACCAGTTTTCTGAATAAGCAATAGGTGTAAAACACAACGTAAAAGCTTTTAGAAATCATGGTTAGAATGAAATAACGCAGTTTCTAAAACCATGTAAGTCGTGTTTTCCGACTATTGCATATTAAAAAAAAAAGAACAGATCTCAAATGATGTTTAATTCACAGTCATAGCACAGCCCATTTTTCGAGAATAACCGGTTTACAGTGAAAAGCATAAATATGCTCGCAGGAAGCGGATCGTACCCCACCAGTTTCTAAAAATTCTTTTTCTTTCTGCGAGTTGTTGTACAAAAAGTCCATACATTCATGGTTAGGATGAAAAAACATTGTACACAAACCAATACACATATTTATTTGCAAATACAGTAGAACCTTCCTAAAATGACCACCTTTACAGCTGGACCGCAATGGTCACTATACATGACAGACTTTGGTATGGGCATGGCTAAGTTCCTACCACTTTTTTCTTATAAAAAGTGGTAGCAGGTGGCCACTTTGCCAGGTTCCACTGTATTCATATCCACACCTCAAACAGCATGGGTTCTTTACCTATTGCCACCTAAGCAGGTCAATCCCAAGCTTAGTACAGTAATCGTTCCCATTAATGCATTTCAAGGGATGGGGAGAACGTCGTTACATAGAAAAAGACACTAATCAGAATGCATGATTGATATATTTGCCGAAACAGCAAAATACTGGGATGAAATAGCCATTAGTTAGAACATTATTGAGATAGGTTAGTGTGCTTAACCTCATACATTACTGTAATTATAAATTTGAATTCATCTGAACAAAATTTGTATTGTAATATATATGCATTGACAAGTATATATTTTTAGATAGAAGCAAATAAAATACAATTTTTATGGTGCAGTTATTTAAAATAGTTAAAACGATAACATTTCTGATATCTATTTCAATAGCGTTAAAACAGCTACCGTCGTCAGTGTTGGCAACACCGACCAACAGCACGGACATAAACAGAAGCCGCCATTCGCTCTGACGACGATAGCTGTTTAACGCTATCGAAATAGCTATCAGCAGTGTTATCGTGTTAATGATTTTAAATAACTGCACCATAAAAATTGAATTTTATTTGCTTCTATTGATTAGTGCAGTGTGTCGCCATTAAATTGTTTAAGTATATATTTTGTTACAGCCATATATTGAAGAAATTTTTAGTCTATTACGGGGTGACATATTTAGTAAATTTATTGAAAGGTGAGTTTTTATATTTATTTTAATACTTCTGCTACTATTAACGATAACCATTTCATATATATTCTGATAGCTTATTCGTGATTCACTCATTCACAGATTCTTTTTGTTAATTTCAAAGAATCAATCAGAATTGTGTTAAATATATTCTGAGGTATTGTAAGTTTTTTATAATATTACTTTTTTTATATGTGTGTACATATATGGATTTAATTTTAGTGAAAAGTATACAAGGTTTTGCCAGTGGAAAAATCTAGAGCTTAATATACAAGTAAGACCTAAATTTCTACTAATTACAATTAGTAAATAGACTATTCTTCTTCAGAACCTCAAATTAAGCACTGTAATAAGGCAACTCTTCTGTAATTCTAATTAGTAACACAACAGTCTATAATTCTAATTAGTAATACAATAATCCCTGATTGTAAGTAGTGATACAATAATCTCTAATTCTAATTAGTAATACAGTAATCTCTAATTCAAACCAGTAATATAATAATCTCTAATTCTGACTAGTAATATAATAATCTCTAATTCTGACTAGTAATATAATAATCTCTAATTCTGACTAGTAATATAATAATCTCTAATTCTAACCAGCAATAAAATAATCTCTAATTCTGTTAAGTATTAAGGTAACTTGTAATAATGATAAGTAAATACACCGTTTTACAGATTTTCTAATTATATGATTAGTATTAAGACGACCTCTAATAATTATTGGTAAATACACTTTTGTTTTTTTTTTAATAAGGGGTCATATATTAATTTATGCTTTTTCTTTGCAGCTCACAATGAATGATTTCAGTGTTCATCGAATTATTGGGCGAGGTGGTTTCGGTGAGGTGTACGGCTGCCGGAAAGCTGACACAGGGAAAATGTATGTCTTCTTTCTTTATACAGTAGTTATAATGAACTCATGGCTATAATGGTCAAATCATTTTAGTTAGCTTGATTTAATCGATATGTATGGAATATCGTAGGTATAACAAACTAATTTTTTCATCTCTAATTTTTGTTAGTATACAACAATGTGAAGTTTTCAAAATTAATGGGGTGAAGGGATGCAAACGCATATTATATACATTTATATATTACAATATACATAAAATTATAATTTATTCAAATTATGGGGTGGGCGAGGAGGGACAAAGGCTCACACATACAACTCTACACTTATGCCTTTATATTCAATGATTTCAGGATTTTTGTTTACTTTAAAAATAAAATTTTTACCATGAAACTTGAAGTGCAAACTTCAGATTTCGACAGCATTCGGATTATTCTTGCACTGAAATGGGCTTTTTTACTCTGATGCTCGAGATGAAGTTAGAGCTTATGGTGGGGCAGTGGTAACACATTCGCTTAGCAAAGCAGAACTGTTACCAATTGGCTGCTCACCTTCGTCTGAGGGTTAGTTTCTTAGACCTTGAGAGTCTGATTCATCAGAAAACTATATCCCAGCACAGCATGACCCTTACTGTTCTTTTGCCATAAAACCGAAACATATGAGATACAGTTAGGGGTGTCTGAGTGCTCATAAAACTGGGTCCCGAGGACCCACTACGTTTAAAAATGTGAGTATTTTTTGGAAAATGTGGGTCCCCAAAAAACAAAAAACCTTTCTTTTTCTTATTGAAACATTCATTAAAACTATCAATCAATGTTCGATAAAAAATATCGATCAATGACTGGCAATCGTTCTCCATGGACCACTTGGTGAATGATAGATGGTATCACAGGGTATTCCATTATCTTATTATTCTTTGTATTAATTCTTTTCTTCAAGCAAGGTACAATGCAGAAATAGCAATCGGCGGTATGGTTTGTTGGGTTATGCCCCACGATGGACACACTGAAACGCATGGAAACTTTTTTCCCAAGCATTCTGGGTGAATCAACAAGTTGTACAAACAATGTGGGGAGCCCAAGATTCATCCTGGTCTCCGAAGCGACACCCAAAGTGCAGTACATATGCCTTTTTCACTGCAGAAGTCAATGGCCGCTTTCTGGAACCACAAATCACATCGGCGCGTATACTGCAAAAATTGTCTTCCAAATTTATACAAGAGCGGGGCATTGCGGTACATTCAGTGGACCACAAAATTTACATAAAATGTTAAAATGTACAAAGTCACTCATGCAGGAAGTCACTAATTAAACAAATCAGTAAAAACAAAATCGGAAACAGATGCCACAATATGAAGTTCTCCATGCGCTGCTACGTACAAAACTGAGGCCATTGGATGGAACTGGTTTTAACCGCTCGATCACATGGTTCATGAAACGAAGGCCAGAAGCACCGGCGCCGAGTCAATAACAGCTTCACCAAGAATAACTGCCTATTTTATTTCCTTTCCCTTATTATTATTTTTTATTTCACTTATCGCATTTATAACGTCCCATAGCATTATATCCAAAATACAAACAGTGCAATTACTCAAAACTCTGAGCTAGGAGAGAATTTTAAGGGTGTTTTTTTGTTTTCAGCGACCCAAAATTTATAAAAGGTAGCTACTTTCATTTTGGTAAAAAACCAAAAGTGAAAAATTGTTGAACAGTGTAATTGAATAATAGTATAACGAAGAAAATCTTTCAGGCACTTGATGATATAACAGAGTTCCACTGTACATGTGTGTGTGTGCACCACAGGCCTGTAGCCTAGCCGGGGCCAGCAGGGGGCATGACCCAAGTTGTCCCATTGATCTATTTATATATATATATATATAGTATCATAGGTATAACTTGATATAGTGTATTAATATAGTGTAAACTGGGAGGTAAAAAACATTAAACCCAAAATTGTATGTGAAAAAGTACAATTTTGCCTCTTTTCTATTAAAAAAAAAGGGTGGGGAGGTGGGGCCTAGTGTGCCTCCTTGCCTCTGCCAGATTTTACCTATATATAGAACAATCCCAGGGTGCTCTGCGCCCCATTCCCTTTGCCTTGTCCTGGTTGGCTCTTCATCCTAGCTACCGGACTGGTGTACAAGTTTTGAATATGTTAATTTTTCAGACATTATATATGCTTAATTTCACACCCAAAGGAGTGAAGTTCCCTAAACGTATAGGCAGTCGTTTCATGCCAGTTCACTTTCTTTCATTTTGCATTTATGTCTTCAAGAATTGCCACCTTAATCTAAACAA
>QLNU02015270.1:116608550-116668317 GCA_006491805.2 Dysdera silvatica | reverse complement strand
GATTGCTTGTATGCAACCCCGAAGTTCATCTGTAGTAGCTATGGGACGAGGATCACGAGCGAGACGCCGACCAACGAAATCCCACACATGTTCAATCGGCGACATATCCGGCGAATAGGCAGGCCAAGGAAGAAGCTGTATCTGTTGTGATGAAAAGAAGTCTTGAACATTCCTGGCAATATGTGGGCGGGCATTGTCCTGTTGAAATACAGCTCCGGGAATGCCTTGAAGGAAGGGAACAACTTCGGGCTCCAGAACTTCATTGATGTACCGGTTGCTGTTAAGATTACCCACAATTCGTAGCAGCTGAGATCGTCCATGATACGCAATCGCACCCCAGACCATAACGCTGGGGGTTCGTCCATTATGACGTTGGATAATGCACTCCGGAAGGTGGCGTTCACCGGTATAGCGTCTAACACAGATGCGGCCATCACTGTACCCCAAATTAAAGCGGGATTCATCAGAAAACACCACTTGTTGCCAATCAGCACGCCAGTCTCTATGTCCATGAGCCCATTGTAGCCGCAGGCGCCGATGGTTTTGCGTCAGGAGGATCCTGTATAAAGGAACTCTTGCACGCAGTCCACGGTGCAGTAGACGCCGACGAATTGATGAAGCACACAATGATACACCTGTAGCAGTGCACCAACGTTCTGCCAACTGTCCAGATGAAGCAAAACGGTCCGTCACCGCCATGCGGACCAGGTGTCTATCATCCCGTGCTGACGTCACCTTTCGGCGTCCACTCCCGGATTTCTGAGTTGTCTGGTTCTCTTGAACCCACTGCTTCCACACTCGCATCACTGTGCTGCTGTTACGCCCCATACGAGCTGCTATTGCACGATAAGAAAACCCTCCTTCACGAAGGCCGATCATTCGTCCCCGTTCAAACTCCGTAACTTGCTGAAATGTCGCCCTCTTTCGTCGTAGAGGCATAGTGACGTCTCATGTAACGTTTACCACTAGCAGATAACCATACACGCCCCGCTACAGCCCTCTATTTATACGGATCCATCAGCAGTTCAGAGGGCGCTGCTCAGCCCACGCATGCGTGATGACTCTGAAATTCTAATCATTTGAATAGCATACCCTAATTTGCATTTCCTGAAAGTTTCAGCTTAATCACATGATTCCTTCATGGTGTTGCATTTTTTATGAACATGAGCAGTTTACCTCTCAGCAATTTGATTCATTCTGACATCACCTAAGCTGTGTAACTTCATGTGTGTTTTTGTTATCTTTCGTATTTTTGAAGTAAAAGTTTTCATTCCGATATTTTTGATACATCTTCTTTGCTGTTTCCCAATTCAGTGTCTGCGATGTGACATCAACACCTCCATTCTTTCCTGTCTAGAGGATTGCTGGTTGCCAAACCCGGTCAAATCCTTAAGGGCCTATGCTTCCATTAATAGCTTGCCCTGGTCTTCATATTCCTCCCTTACTGGTTTGCTGTATCCGTCATACTCTTTATAATAGATGTTTCTCATCTCAGAACATGCCTCCATCTTTTTACGCTGATCTTCTCTATTACACTTGCTGTTTACTTTTTTTTTAATGTCTATGATGTGCTTTCTGCCTGTTAGGTTTACCCCTAGGAATATTCTATGTATGCACACTTGTTGCATAGAGCCGCAGTTATTTAACGTCCCTAGACAGCGGACCCTCTTCAGAGATCACTCGCCCTTGCGGACCCCCCAAGAATTAACTTAAAGTTCAAAACCCAGAATTTGCATCATACATATTTATTTCTAGTGTTTAATCACTAATTTTCACCATTAAAGGATGGAGTAATTTATTCATAGAATTAAACAGTAAATGCTCATGTTTTAGCATTTTCCAAACCTTTGTGGAACACTGGAAGGATCCCGCAGACCCCTAGAGGTCTGAGGGCCACAATTGATGCAGCTGGCTTAGAAAATGTATTTTTAATACATAAAGATGTATATTCATAATTTTATTTTAATAAAAATACCTTTTCATATTTACTTACAAAATTTATGTATATTTTAAATTAACTTTTCCGTATGTTTTAAAATTTAAGTTTAGATACGGTTAATTCACATGTTTTTTTGGAACGCAACTCAATTTAAAAACATGAATTGCCTGTAATTGATTCCTTATTAAATCATTGGATAATTTAATCGTCATTAGAATAATTTATTCAGTATTAATAAAATCATTAATCAGTCATGATTTATAATTAAATTATACTTTCATTGGCATATAATTTATAATAGCGTTGATCTCATTTGTGAAATCTGTTATTTTTCAAGGTATGCAATGAAGTGTTTGGACAAGAAGAGGATAAAAATGAAGCAGGGGGAAACGCTTGCTCTGAATGAAAGAATCATGTTATCTCTCGTTAGCACAGGGGTAAGTTGCGTTTGTTGGCACTCTTTTTAAGCATTGCGTAGTGAAATCTGTCTATAGCGATATTCTAGGAACCAGGAAAAGATAACCCTATAGGCAATGGTGGACTTGATATGCATTGTATCAGTAACTAAAAAGTGCATAGAGACTTTACTTATATAAAATTATAAAAAACAGTTTTTGAGTATATGCTGTATGAAATACACACAATCCATACTTGAACAATGTTTTTTACAATTTTAAAATGCACTATGAACGTCTCCATGAAACCATTTACTTACATAATTAGAGCTCCACGAATCTGGTGGCCATAGCTGGCCAGTTTTTTGTGGCTATGAGTGGGTAGTGATTTTTTGTTAGGTTCCCGGATTTTGTCTTTGGAGGTGGGCAAATATTGTTCTTGCCCAGTGGTTCAATTTAAGCCGCAGACCACTTTTCCACTTCTGTTTTACTTGCAGACCACTTCGAAAAATTCACACGAGTTGAGGGGCGGATTTAGGAGGCATACACAATTTTTAAAATGAAATTTACATATAAAAAAAAGGCCTACATTAAAAAAATAATATTTTTCACATTTTCAGCCCTTTCTTGAGTAAAAACCATTGGTGTGCGATTGATCACAACTGAAATAAGGAACCACGGAAAGGGAAAATCATAAAAATGCTTACCAGCATTCTGAAGAATACATGTTAATTTTAATAAACATAAGACACAAGTACGTACTTAATTACTACTTCGAAAAGAAATCTTTGATTTGACGTTTGTTTTGGTTTTTCTTGGGAGTTGGCATTTAACATTGCCTTTTCGATTTTTTCAAATGCATCGACAAGATCATTGTTGACGTCAAAACGCAGTAAATTCTTTACACACTGTAAACCAATCAAGTTCACTCAATTGAAGCGAATGATGAAGTTTGATTTTCTAGCGGTAGTTGATCTAATTGAAATTTTACTTGCAACTGCATAATAATGGTAAAAAGGCATCGATAAAGCAAGGAAAACAAACGTTAAGTCGAGGAAAATATAGCATTGGCAGAGGTGCCAATCTTTTTGATTTACCCGAAAGAGCATCTATTTTTTTTATCGGTCTTCCGATTTTCCGATCGGAAAACGATGGCTTCCAATTTTCGGAGATTTCGTCTAAAATCCCCAGTGTTTTTTTTAAAACATGTTAAATACCTATTTTTCTTGATGCGTATTTATTTAAATTTTTGCGCATATGTGCATATTTAATAATAAATACGCTTAAACAAACGCAAATATTCGTAAAAAAGCTGGGAAAAATTCATCTGCCGTTGAGGGCAAATGTGTGGCTTGTGTGACTTGGAATCTTAGCTCCAGCTATGACATGGAGCGAAGCCCTTGTGCAACGAAATCGCCCGTCTGGATTTGTAGTTGTTGGGGAAGGAAAGAAAGAATGCGCTACATCTATGAGGTGACTTTGTGTAGGGAAGCCACGTGTTAGACGTATCTGGTATTTCTTTGCTCCGGAAAGAAAGTTTTGTTTTTAGGTGTTTTTGAAAACAACGTTAACGATGTCGACCGTTAATAAAAGGTACTACCAAACGTTTAAAGCCAAATATATGAAGATGTTTAATTTTATTCAAAAATCAAGACTGGGGCCAAAATATGCTTTCTGCATGTGTTGCCGTAAAGACATAAGCATTACTCACGGTGGTAAACGCGATATTACTTTGCATTCTGAGACTGTTAAACATAAGAAGACGTTCAAGGCTGTAGAGTCTAATCATAGTATCAAGCCTTCATTTTTTGCATTTAACGATATCTCCGTGATTAAAGCTGAATGTTTATTTACATCATTTTTGATTGAACATGATCGCTGCAATTCATTGGCAAATTATGTTGGGATGCTCTTTCGGAAAACGTTTCCTGACAGCAATATTGCGAAACAATATGGATCTGCAAAGACTAAAACTTCTGCAATTATGAAAGAAATGTCTGCAAAGGAATCCTCATCACTTGTTGAAAATTTAAGGTGCTATCCATTTTCAATTGCATTCAATAGTGGTAACTTTCTTCGATCCTTTATGTGAAAAAATTGTGAATTGTCTTTTATCTGTGCCATCTTTGAAAGAAGGTGCTACTGGGTTAAATATTGGAAATCTTTTGGTAAGTGCTTTACAATCTAAAAACGTTCAGATTTCTAATTGTGTTGCCTTTAGCTGTGATAATGCACCTGTTATGATAGGAAAAACGGCAGGTGTAGCACAGGTCTTAAAGAATCATTACCAAAATATTGGAATTATGGGCTGTTCCTGCCACTTTATTAACATAGCAGCTGTAAAGAGCGCTGCATGTTTGCCATTTAAAATCGATGAAATTTTGGTAGACATTTATTATTACTTACAAAAGAGTTCGAAAAGAAAAGATAGGTTGAAAATTCTTCAAGAATTTCATGAGACTGATATAAAAAGGTACTAAAACACGTTAGCACTCGTTGGTTGTCTATTGGGAAGTGCTTAGAGCGTATAATCCAGCAGTGACAACCTTTGATCATTTTTTTTAAGGAAGAGACCATGAAAAGGAATCAAATCACCCCACTTTTTTTTCTTTATTATTCTCTCTCAAAGTTTCAGTTGAAAATGCAGATTAAGTGAAAGAATGCAACAGCAAACAAGCATCGCAGAAATTTAAAAGGAAAGCTCAAAATTATGTGGATATTTCTAAGAAACGAAAAACTGAAAACTCCATGTCTCGTGAAGAAAGGTTGTTTTATTTTCTGTCGGAAGATATCAATAAGGCTTTCTGTTTATTTTTATCTTATACTGTGCCTATATTTTAAAAAGCAAATGCTCAATTTCAGTCTGCGGAACCTCATATTCATATGCTAAAATCTGTTCTCTTAAAATTTTAGAGGGGAATGCTAGTGAAATTTATAAAACCAAGCGTCACAAAATTATGTAATAATATTTTGAAAGTCCACTATCATGAGAGGAGTAATCAAAAAGATGATGTTGATATCTTAATTGGAAATGGAACACTGAAAGTAATCCAAGATTTTAACATCCATGATAAAAATGAATTTTATGAAAACGTCAGAAGCTATTTCATAGCAGCATGTGACTACATGCACAATAAATTTCCTTTTGTGTTAGAAATGTTACATCATGCAGAGGTTACACAAGCATTGAATTCTGAAAATGCATCCTTTTCCAGATTAAAATATTTTACAGAAAAATTTCCTGTTCTTTCATTCAATAATACAGAAAATGAAGCTGTTGATGCTTTACAAACAGAATTCAGTGAGTTCCAGGCTTTCGAAGTTTCACAAACTGTGAGTAATGAAGGTAGCATTGATGCACAATGGGCAGCCATAGGTAAAATAAAAAATGATACTTGTGAATTAAAATTTAAATGACTTTCTCAGGTTATGCTGTCAATACTTATGATCCCTCACAGTAATGCAGCTTACGAGAGAGTCTTCAGTCAAGTGAAGAAAATTAGAACTGACTTCAGGTCAACCATGTCTGATGACACATTAGAAAATTTACTAATAGTTAAATGTAGACAACATGCAAAATGCTACGAGAATGTATTTGACAAAAAAGTACTTCAAAGTGCAAAATCTTGCACTATAGCATTTGTAAATTTTAAGAATTAATATTGTGTTTAATACTGTTTAATCCTCTATTATTATTAATTTAATAACTACTTAACTTCCTCATTGTGCCTGTTTTTCATAAATTATGTATGATTTTGTTTAATTAAAACATGGTGGCCTGCCCGCATGCACGATTGACTACAGATTTTTCACTTCTAGAAGTTGGCACCTATGCATTGGACTCAATCTAACTCAATTCAGACCAACAAAAACAATCGTTAAATCAAGGGTATTGTTAAATTGAAGTTAGACATATATATCAGTGGCAGCCCATGGCGAGATTTTAGGGTATGTGCATGAAGCCAATTCACCAAAACCCAAAGTTACCATAAATTTCTTCTTTATTTACTGAATGAGGTAAAAACCAGTTTCTTGACGAATAGAGGCCATAAATTGATGCGTTTTGGTGAATTCACCTTCATGTGCATCCCCTAAAATCTCCTAACGAGCTGCCATGAAGATATATATATATAGCATTGTTCTGGACAATCTTTGTCTAATGCATATACAGGGTGGTTAGTAAAGTCCTTATACACGCAGATAACTGTCGAATGGAGAGAGCTACATTTATGAACGTGATATATATGCATAGTAAAATAACTATGGGCTACAAGATCAGACTGCGTACAGCGTCCCTAGCGGAAAAATTCAGAATTTAAAGCTGCTATCTCGAAAACTGTTCAAGATAAGGGCAAAAAGTCAATTACAAAGTTGTTAAACACCAGCTAGTTAGTACGAAATGATTTTTTCACCACCTTAATAGGGCAAAAATTGTGATTTGTGAAGTTTAAGTGGTACAAAGCGGATGATATGCAAATGTGTACGGTACGTCATACGTTATCGGTAAGCATAAAATAGTGGACAGGATAGTATAAGACAGTGTGAGAAGTAAAACGGTGCGTTAAATGTTTGTAGTTACATTGTCCACGAATTATTCCAACTGGGGCGATTCATGCCCATTCACCATGCCGACATAGCCGCTGCTTTCTCCCTAATACAAAGGTTCCCAGGAATACTACCTGACCTACCCATTGTTACGATGAGCATGCCAGGTAGGCCATTAGAACTGGTGGGCACCATCAGGAGAGGTGAATGCCATTAACGAATGGTAGATGAAAAGATTTGACAAATTGTCCTGATGGGGAAACCTCAGACTGGGAACAACGGGAGAAAATACCTGCTATTGAAAGTAGCGGCTGTACACCGTCAATGGTTGACAGCGGCGCCAGCCATCAATGCTCCCACCTCATTCCAACATTAGGGTACCGCTGTCCGATCAGCTAGCCCAAGATGGATGTCATCATCTCAAGCCAGCCAATGAGATGATGGAAAACTTCAGTTAGAGGCAAACCTTCACCATGGAATGACATTGACTACTTGATTGACTAGCTAACTGACCGCACGTTCCTCTGCTCCCAATGTCCTACTAGAGCAGAATGTTATGCATGCAAAAATTACATCCTTAACCATAATAATTTAACGTTACGAGTTGTATGTAAATAGTATGGAGTTCTGTTGTAAATAAATTGGTGAAATAATATAAAACAACCTTCTGATGAGTAATTACAGACACCGTTCTACAAACAAGGTTGAAGAAATCTAGCACATGCACAATCCATGCAAAGAACGATGAGTAGCATGGTGGGTATCCCTCTTAGGCACCCCACACTTTAGTGCCTCCACGAAGGGTCCAGTGCATAACGAGTATTGCGAGATGGTGCTGTTATATGGGGAATGTGGTCGTAATGCAAGAGAAAGTGCACAACAATATGCCGTCCGTTTTCCTTCGGGACTCCATCCGACTGCAATGACCATCACTAATGTGGTTCGACGGCTAAAAGAGACGAATAGTGTTAAACCTCGTCCCTGCTCAGGTGGCCCAGCAGGTTTAAGTCAGGGTGTGCAACCAGAGGACGTTTTAGCTTATGTTTGGGCCCACCCACGGTGCAGTTCAAGAGAAGTTGGTATGATGTGTGGCCTAACAGGCCGTCGTGTGCGGCAAATCTTGCAGCAAGTGGGAGCTCACCCCTACCGTGGAATACTGCTGCAGTCACTAGTTCCAGGGGATGCTGAGCGACGTTTTAATTGGTGAAACTTTGTTATGAACACCTTAGATATGCAGCCGAATTTTTTAGCGAATGTCCATCGGATGAACGAGTCAAAATTTACCTGCGCCGGGGTGTTAAATAGAGACACTGACCATTATTGGGTGCTCGAAAATTCTTCATGGGGGGACGACCAGGCCGACATCAGGTGTGGTGGTGGTCTGTTAATGTGTGGTGCGGTATTTTGAACAACAGACTCATTGGACCTATGTACTACGAGGGCACATTAACGGGACGTCGATATTTGCAGCTGCTACAGAGCGTACTATCGGATATTTTGCATGATGTTCCATTGAGTGAGCGGAGAACCATGTGGTTCCAACATGACGGCGCTCCTCCTCACCATCCAACAGAAGTACAATTATTATTATCCCAAACCTTCCGCCAACAGGTCATTGGCTATGGTGGTAGTGTGAGCTGACCTGCACGGTCACCGGATCTTACCCCATTGTATTTCTTCCTTTGAGGCATCTCAAAAGACAGGTCTATCACACCTAACCGACGACTGTGGACAATGTCCGCAGTCGCATTACCAATGCCTGTACAAGCGTCATACCTGCAATGCTGCTGAATGTGCAAGAAGAAACTATCTACTGGATACAAATGTGTATTGTTGCCGGCGGTGGCCACATCGAACATGCATAATGACATACAGTAATACGCTGTTCACATTTGCCGAACCAAATACCCACATATTAGCGTTTGACGTGTTCTATTCCCGCAATTCATGTATCATTTTGTACTGCATCAGTGATACGAGACAACTTTGTAATTAACTTTTTTTTTTCCGTTTCTTAAATAGTTTTCGAGATAGCAGCTCTACGTTCTGAATTTTTCCGCTAGGTATGTAATTTCAACTGATGATGTTAGAATGGCAAATGTAAATGTAAAAATGGCATGAAAATAAAATTTGTATTTGTACGTTGCATGTAGTTTTTCTCTCTCTCACACACACACATCTTGTAGCTCATAGTCACTTCATTAAATGTACAGTACGTACATATACATCATATTCATGCATCTATCTCTCGCAGTGTGACAGTTATCAGCGTGTATAATGACTTTACTAAACCACATTAAAAACCGTGTGTGTGCAATGAAAATATCGCCCCTCCCTGAAGCTTCCCCTCTATTCATATCTGTTCGCAGGGAAAGCTGTCACGCAGGGGCGTCCTGTAGCACTTAAACTTCCTAAATCACGATTTTTGCCCTATTAAGGTGGTGGAAAAAAATCGTTTCGTACTAATTAGCTGGTGCTTAACAACTTTGTAATTGAATTTTTCTCCATATCTTAAATAGCTTTCGAGATAGCAACTCTAAGTTCTGAATTTTTCCGCTAGGGGCGCTGCACGCAGTCTCATCTTGTAGTACATAGTTACTTTACTATACCTACACATCACGTTCATACATATAACTCTTTGTTCAACAGTTATCTGCGTGTATAAGGACTTTACTAACCACCTTGTATTGCCATCCGCATATAATTATGCATTTACAGATCTTAAATTGCATTTTTCTATGTTATATTTTTTAGGAAGACTGTCCTTTCATTGTGTGTATGACTTATGCATTTCAAACGCCTGATAAACTGTGTTTTATATTAGACTTGATGAATGGTAGGTATTATTGTAATTCTTATTGCTATTGTCTTACATACCATTATTATGTGATAATTGAAATATATTTTGATGAAGGGAACAGTAGTTCTCGAAGCGTTGCGAATATTTTTGCAGATGGTAAATATCTTTTACCTTCTTCATTTGTATTTCGTATATTCCGACCAGTGTCAAATTGACTGTGGATTATGGTAAAGCCCTGGTCGAAATCTTTTATGCGTTTGTTGTCATATTTTATTTGTATACAGAATGCAAGAAGTCTTCCCCTACCCTAATTTGGAGGAATTGATCAGTTCTGCCTAATTTGAAGTAACACGAATAATTCTTTGCTTGTTGCCATGCAAGTATTTTAGTTAATCGTTAAGGGCAGTTAAGATATTTGGAGCCAGGTGTACAATTTATTTGACAGTTTCCAGTGAGCACAATATATTAATAGAGAGGACCAAGTCACTTCTCAGTAAGGCATCTTCTGTTGTCGGTTCCTCCATATAGGCAATCCCCCAATGAACATTCGTGCCATGGGAACATATTTCCATTTTATCCAACAGCAGGTTAGTGTCTTGGGTATTTTTTTAAAAAAAAAAAAATCAAATTAACCAAAATCTTTACTATAGAATTTAGCATAAGCTAATGCACAATGGACAATGCATAATGGACATATGCATAATGGACAATGGACAGGCAGCGAATGGTTTCTTCCTATTATGGGAACTTTCAATTAGTTGACAATACACACTGCACTGTTATGTAGGTAATTAAGAAGTATTTGATGTGCTGTCATACAAATCATACAATTCCGGTATAGATGCATAGGTAATATGGCTGTGTTATTCCTAATATACATAAACCCAGTATACAATTACATAGGTAATATGGTTGTTGACTGTCACTATGGTTATATCCTATACATACTATACCATATGGTTATGGTCCTATCAAATTATATGAATAAATGTAGTCTGATTTCTAGGGACGCCATGATTGTAATTATATCTTTTACCACCAAGCTTGGCCCTGCGGTGGCGCAGTGTGTTAACGCGTTGGCCTAGTGCGCCGTTAATCCAGGTTTGACTCCCAACAGTGACAAAAAACGCTTACTCTGAGATCTCATAAAGATCACACTGCTCACCGTAGTCTGGGGTTTAGTTCCTTAGGCCTTGAGAGGTTCAGATTCCTCGGAAAACAGTAGGTCTCAGCGCAGCTTGATCATTGTAGACCTTGAGCCATAAAACCACAAACGAACAAACCACCCAGCTTAGTCGTATATAAACTAGTGGCGCAGGAAAGGGGGTTCGGGGGCCTCAAGTGTTGGATATCAAAACACATTTTCTCTAAGGCTGCATCACATAATCTCCTTTAATGCCACTTGATCTCCCCCCATGAGTTTTGAATTGCTATGCCACTGATATAAACTCACATGTGATTGAAATCACGTGTTAAAGCTTTTGGTCCTCAGTGAGTATTGCATGGATGGAATATGAAAACAGGTTAGGGTAATGTGATAAGCATTTCTCAAAATGGACATGGAAAACATTTATACTTTTCTTCATCCAGCGGTGGATAGAGAATAATGATTGTTTGATATAATGATAATGAATGTGTGTACATGTCTGTATGCATCTGTACATATTTATTTTCTAACTTTTAGGTGGTGATCTTCATTATCATCTTTCTCAGCATGGTGTATTTAGCGAACAGGAAATGAGGTTTTATGCAGCAGAGGTTATATTAGGTTTAGAACATATGCATAAACGCTTCGTAGTTTATAGAGATCTTAAAGTAAGTTTAAATCATTGATAATGATTATAATAAGTTAAAGTATAATAATAAACACCAAGTGTTTGCGTTATTTCAATGTGTGTTAACCCTGAGACGAGTCATAATATCTTACAAAACCTTAATAAATGAAGAAAAGGAGCATTGTTCCTATTCTTTAGTGGCTGAGCAGGTTAAGGTACTATGGTTCATATGAATGGGTCTCTCCGTGTGAACCAGAGTGGCTTATGAACCAGGTCCCAAAACCTTGGTAAACGAAAAAAGGGAACATTGTTCCTATTCTTTGATGGCTGAGAAGGTTAAGGCACTGTGGTTCATACGAATGGGTTCCTTCGTGTGCACAAGACCCAAGGCAGTGTCTTTTTTTCTTTCCCATACGTAAAAAACTCTAGTTTGAGCAGGAAAATGTGGGTGGCAAAAGTATTATCCATGTGGGTATGCAACTCGGAACTTTCACACACTCTTCATTCTACTTTCACTTAAAAAAAGGGGGGTAATTAGCTCTTGAAACATGTTCGAAAGCTTATGCTAGTATCGAAATAACAGCTTATGTTGTTTTGTTAGAAAACCTCACACACAAAATATGTTTCTTTTATAACTATTTCTTTATTATTTATAAAAACAATTTTTTTTTCCACATTGTTAAGTATTGAAATATTGTATTGTTTGAAATTTTTATTTCAGCCTGCCAATATTTTGCTCGACGAACACGGACATGTCCGAATTTCGGATTTAGGCCTAGCTTGTGATTTTTCTAAAAAGAAACCTCACGCAAGTGTGTAAGTTTACTTTATTTATCTTTTAATTCTTGTTTTGTTTCATTGCGGTGGCTCAGTTGTTACTTGACTGCATTGTTATGTTATCACTTGGCATGGTATATATATCTGAGCCGGCGTGGTCATTTGCTGACATGCATAGTTTTAGTAATGACGGTCGTCAGCCCAAGAAAAAGATTTTATTATACAGGGTGGTCCTGAACTCTACCGACAAAATAAAAGGGGTTGTTTGGAACACCAAATAAGGCATATTTGCCCATATCCCTGTGTCCGCAAAGGAGCCGGTTTGACTGTAGAGCGTAAACGTTTACGTCTATGTTATTGCTATGTAGCCAGTTACATGAATTGAATACAATATTTTATATATTATTTAAGTGATTGAGCTAATAATACAGTAGAGACAAAAAAATTCGGAATTCCGTTTCCTGATCTGTGTTACTATATAGTGAAAATAAGCCTAAAACTGCCTTTTTTAGCACACTAGAAAAGAGTTGTGAACTGCCAAGTATGTGCAACAGATGAAGGACATCGAAAGAAATAGTTTTTGTTTCAGTGAATTTTTTCAAAAAATTTCCTGTTTGCACACTATAATGAATTTAGTATTTGCATCCACCACATTCAAGGTTTCCACAAATGACCACAATGTGCCATTTCGCGTCTTTTTAAAATTATTTAATGTAAACGGATGTCAGAATTTCTCTGGCAACTTTCTAAAATCATTCACCAGAATTGTATGTATAGAATCCATGATTTCAACTTAAGCGATTGTTGCATTCATTTATAAAAGTGGGTTTTTCATTAACCCTGTTTAATTTATATGACTTTTGTTGTTTTTGTGTCCTTAGACCAGGAGTGCTCCGCCTTCTTCATGCCCTGCACCCCTAAGAAATATTTTGATTAGTGTTTACACTTCCGATAAAAGTAATACAGTGAAGAAATCTGTCTGCAACGATATTTCCATGTGGTTCCGACCGATATAAAGAGTATCATGTTTAACCTTGTCTAGAATGAGAAGTTTTCTGTAACGATATCCTTTCACAGTTCCTTGAGTGCCATTATAGACAGAGCTCACTGTATCACATTTGAGGATTAAGGAGTCTTTATATTTTACAGGGTTCTCATGCACCTGGAATTATCAGGTTCATTTGAAATTGCCCCTAATAGGCAAGGAAAGACAAGAGTCTTTGGTTAACCACCTTGTTTGGTGCAGAATGACCCTTGCTGTCCTTGTGCCATAAAATGCAACCAACCAGTCTTTGGTTAAACCTAGAAAAGTAAGGGAAAGCCATCATGACTACCTTCCTGAATAGCCAAATTCAGGTGAATGTGAAACTCTACTTTTCTGGAAACCAAAGTTCAGTTCATAGTTTGTTTGTGATTGTTCGGAGAATTTCTTTGAAAAGTCAGGAATATTTTTTCCATTAGTCTCAGTGGGGACACCAATTTAACTGCCCATAATACTGTGAGCGAATAAATTGAACTCAAAAAATAAGCTTTAACTAGGTGCGTAAAATATAAATATAATGGTTCCTTATCATAAAACGTGACTGTAAAACTTTTGAAAGTAAATGCGTAGCAGGTTCGGGCAAATCAAATTTTTAAATGGCTAGGGGGAGGGCTCGATCCCCCTCTGCCTCCATATGGGTGGGTTTCCATTATTCCTACTATATGTTTGCTTGGTACGCTACAACTTTAGCTATACTTTCATCATAAAGCAAATATTTAGCTAATTTACTTCGTTTTCCATAGTACCTTGATGACTGTATCCACAGTTTATGCACTTCAGGTTGAGGTCATTGAGAATTCAGATGTTTTTTCGTTATATTGTCCTCCTAACGGAATAAGAAAAAGAATTTTAAGAATAATTTGTTAGACCTGCTGTCGTTGATATAATGAGGCTTCATGATATTCAAACCTTAAAACAACCGATCTTTACATTCTAAGTTCATACAAATGTACTGAAAATATAATAATTAAATTAATGGTGTTTACTCATGTGCTTAATTAATGAACAATCTTAATATTTCCATTAATTCCTAGTTGACCATTCATTTTATTTTTTCAGTGGCACACATGGTTACATGGCACCTGAGGTCTTATCGAAGGGCACGGCATACGACTCAAGTGCTGATTGGTTCTCGTTAGGGTGTATGCTATACAAATTACTCAAAGGGTTTGTGTTTTTTTTGTATTGAAGCGAAGATGCGTAAATTTAGGAAAGCATTGTGCATCATAAAGTTCTATTTTAACCATTGTGGGATTCGTTATTTTATCAATTACAACGTTCAGTTGCTAGCTTTTATAGTTCTTAGACATCTTTAAGTTGTGTTTAAATGAAATGAAATTTTATCGAATTAATTTTGATACAGTAAAACCTCACCTATCCAAAATGGCCCCCTGCCCCCCCCTCCCCATTTAACATTAATATAGTAGTTTAGTAGTATGTAATTGTGAAAGTGTTTTGAATAAGTGCACAAATGTGGTTTCTTCACAGTTTTAAACTGAAAATTGGATTTCTTGATTATTCGAAATCGGGTTGCCTCCTTTATTTTAGATAATTGAGGATCTGCTGAACTTCCTTTACACGATATTTGTAAAATGCGATAGTGTCTCGTAAAGTACGATATTATTAATGTATGTTTCTTATATAATATTTGTAATTATGTATGTCTCTTTCACAGCCACAGTCCATTTCGTCAGCACAAAACGAAAGACAAGCATGAAATCGATAGAATGACTCTAACAATGGTACATTTCGCTTTCTTCATTTTTCACGATGTATATACTGCATATTACTGGAGTGAGGTCAGAGTGTATACTCTGAACCCTACATGGAGTTGATGTGCTATAATGTAAGTTTTAAATTTCGTTGCAAGATTGCCCTACAATGTCATGATGGTAATGCCTTCATCTTTAGCTCCATTAACCCTGGTTCAATTTCCACGGTACTTAAAAACGCATAACCATTTTCTATTCACTATAGTCCGTCGTTTGGTTCCCTCGGCAATAGAAGTTTGAAATGGTCCCTGTGTGGCAGTGCATTGGTAAACACATCCGTCTGTCATGCGGTTAGACTGGGTTTGATTTCCAATTGTACCGAAAAAGAATGGTTACTGACTAACTACTCACTGTAGTCTGGGGGATAGTTTCCTAGGCCTTCAGAGCAGTGGTTCCCAAACTTCTATTGCCGCAACCCTAAATAGCGATTTGTGTGTAGCCCGCAAACCTACTGTAGGGTTGGAACGTCGATGTCCCAACGGTTTAATTGATATATCGATTAATTTTTTTAATCGTTTTATATTGATGTTTGTCCACTACTTAGACAACACACATACAAATGCTGTGATTGAATATACTTAAATCGTTTTCTCATTTATTTATGAGGTGAATCATATTATTGACGTATAGTCTGGTTGCAATTTTCTCTTATTAACAATTTTTAGGAAACTTTAAGCAATGTGTGAAACGTTTTTAACACATCTTCAGATTTTAATAAATGTGTTCCCCTATTATAAAAATTGTAAAAAAATGAACTTTTTTTAATAATGATTATCAGACTATTCGTAACACTTTCTCAACACTGCATCAACCCTCCACAACCGGGATTCAGGTCACAACCCTAGGTTGGAACCCCTGCTGTAGAGGTTCAGGTTCCTCAGGAAACTCTGTCTTAGTGCCACATGACACTAACTGCCCTTATGCTATAAAATATAAATCATTGCCAGATTGTGTGCTCTCAATCGCTTCCTTGCATCAAACATAATGAACACCCATAGCACTAATTATCGTAGCTTCCTATTTCTATAGAACACCATTTGGTAATGCTGTAGAGGTAATATTTTCATCCACGACGCAGAGAATTCTGATTTATACGGCACTAAATGTTTGCCATTTTTTTGGCCATTTTGTAGTTTAAAGCTTGATTCTCTGGGTTAGACTGTTCAAACCCTTTGAAAAACTTTAGGCCTTCTCACTACACCCTAGTTGTTGTTGTGCCCATGAAACTATGAAACAGGTTTTTGACCTTGAACATATGAATTTTCATGGATATATGTCTATCACTTAATGTGAGTATGTTTATATATTGTATATAATTATGACTTCTTATTACTTTTATTTATAGAATTCTAGAGAATATATAGAAAATGTTTATAACTTTCATTTATAGAATGTTGATTTGCCTGACTGCTTTAGTTCTGAGTTGAAGAACCTATTAGCTGGCCTTTTGCAAAGAGATGTGGAGAAACGGCAAGGTTGTGGGGAACGAGGGTAAATAGTTACTCATATTTTGAACAGTTCTCATATCTAGGAGGAGGTGCTTCCATATTTAGAAGTAGTCATTTTTCTTAGCAACTCTTGTCTTTGTTTACGAATACCCATAGTTGTAATATTTATTTGAATAATTTTCATGTTTATGAATAATTGATCTTATATAATATGCACGCGCGCGCACACACACACACACACACACACTCTCCAAAGCAGAATGTTTTGCAATGTTCTGCAACAAGCCTTCAGCTGATCAAAAATGTTCTGTAGGGTATATATATTTATATA
The DNA here is from genome assembly GCA_006491805.2 of Dysdera silvatica. Classification (NCBI taxonomy): domain Eukaryota; kingdom Metazoa; phylum Arthropoda; class Arachnida; order Araneae; family Dysderidae; genus Dysdera; species Dysdera silvatica. Next base: position 116,651,493 of record QLNU02015270.1, on the reverse strand, counting down.
CACATCTTAAGTGCATTTTTAAATTCTATAAAATGTAAATTCCTTTTTTAATAGAAATGTAGAAAACATTTGTTGGGTTGATTTTTTATTTTTTTTTCTTTATTTAAAAAAAAATCCTGTGCTATTGTTCTGCAGTGAAACTGTTTATTCTGCGATATGTGTCACATTTTTTTGCACATTTTGCTTTGGGGTATATATACAGTAGAACCTCTATATAATGAAATTGACGGTTCCATGAAAAAAATCCGTTATGTAGAAAATTTGCTACGCGAAACGACGTATTCATAATCCAGGATAGGGCGAAATGATACCACAATTAAAATCCCGTTTTCCAGTTAACAGCTCTTTCTCATAAATAACATTCAACCATTTACAAATATATGTTTTTAAGTATGAAATGTACATACAAAAAAATGAGCTGAAGAATTCTTATCTTAAAATGAAAACATATTTAATGTTTCTTTCATAAACATTCATGCTTTTGTAGAAAAATTTCTAACATCCTGCTGCACAACAAATGGCGGTGTTGATTCATCATAAAAGTGTTAGCACCCCTGTGGGAAATTTGCAAGGTCTGGATTTCTGGTAATCAAACAAGCAAAAAAGGGCAACAAGTACTACTATTCAGACAACATGGTGTATTCAAGGACAATTAGGGCCTGTTCATAGCCTAGCAGTTTCGCACTGTATGGGGCAATCAGATACAGATATGTGTGCTTAGGAAAACTCTTTATTAGGGAGTTTAAAATCCATTAGATGTGCCCCATTCTCTTCGTTTGCCACTTACCTTAAAACCATATTGTATTCCCACGGTATGAGGGAACCCGATGTCGTTAACGTGACCACTCGATTTTCTGTTTTGGTAGTTAAAAATTTCGTTATATAGAAACACTTTCATATGTAATGACCACAGGGATTTACCAGAACTTTTCTATATATATAGAGAATTTTGCTATACGGAAGTTCATTATATGAAGGTTCTACTATATATAAAGGATGTCAGCTATTCATAATCTATATATACCTTTATAAAGTAATGTTCTCATGTGTATGAATAATAGTCAAACCCATTTATTTATTTAATGAGACGATTTAAGTATCACAGTTTATTTACATTATTTGATTTTCAATAAGCATAAATATGTGCAAATATATTTTGGTTTTAGGCACGTTTTAGACAATCTATCTTCATAAAGCAAAACAAACCGTTTTTAGATTAGGGCATAAAAAAATTGACTGTTTATTTATAGGAGACATATTTTTCTTATATTTTAGTTTACTCTTTAATTCTGATCTTTCTGGATTTCCTGTTTTTTTGTTTTTAGGGCAGAAGAAGTGAAAGAACATCCCTTCTTTTCAGGAATTGATTGGCAGCTAGTGTACTTACAGAAATATCCCCCACCACTAATTCCTCCTCGAGGCGAGGTCAATGCTGCAGATGCGTTTGACATCGGCTCATTTGATGAAGAAGACACAAAGGGTATTAAGGTCAGTGGTTTAAATGCTTTGCTTCTCAATTTTGAAATCCCAGTATAATTTTGAGAATAATGTAAAATCATCGTCTATTCATAAATGCCAAATATGAAATGTAATCCAAGAGGCAAAGTAATATGAATGAAAAATTTGTATGGGATTGTAAAACATTGAACTGAATGTAACTGAAGGCAAAACGAAAGAAATTAAAACAAACACCAGTATAACAGAGGAAACTTCAACGTATCAATGGTAAAAATGCTGAACAATTGGGATAATACCACGGGATGCCATTGTATCTAACGGAGGATGAAAAGAAGAAATGAGACAGAGAATTCAAAAAGCTAAAGGCACCTTTCCACAACTAAAGTAATACAGCATGGCCCATTTATTACGAGTCTGTATTTATCAATGAAAGTATGCGTTTTGTTTGGCCTAATGATTAAGTGCAGTACAATTTAGTCGTTTTTAGCAAACAAGACTTTTGCCGATCTCTGATTTAACGAGTAAAGAATAATAATGTTTTTGAAGTTACCAAAAACATCTTTATAACTGAAGTGAACACGATGGAATGAACTTCGTTACACTTTAAAACAAAACCGGAGAATTTTTTTGGATCTCTCATCCCTTTTGAAATACATAACATGAAGTTCACAGTAAAGATTTTCTTGAGACCATGGATTGCACTGACCACTATGTATTTAATGTGCTAAATATTTTACAAGCAAAAATTTAGTAAACAAATATTACACACTGAAGTAAACAACTATAAATTTTTTAATATCTACAAATATCGCTTGTTTTGGAGGTAATTACTAATGCAAACTCTATCATATATATCTTTTTTTTTTATCTAGCTTATGCTGAACTTCAAGTAGTACAAAGGCGAATCAGAAAGTCTTTGCCCCTATTTTTTATTAGCCAAAATAAGGTACATACAGGTAATTACAAATATACGTACTATTCTACGTACCTTACACTATTTTTCCACATAGTCCCCACACCGGTTCAGACATTTGTCCCATCGCAGCACTAAATTTGAGATGCCCCTGTGGTAGAATTCGTCCGGCTGACTGTGGAACCACCGTCGGACTGCTGTCTTGGCTTCATCGTTGCACGTGAATCGCTGTCCTGCCAGGAACTTCTTCAGCGGACCGAAAGGTTCAGGGGCATCTCAAATTTAGTGCTGCGATAGGACAAATGTCTGAACCGGTATGGGGACTAGTGTGGAAAAATAGTGTAAGGTATGTAGAATAGTACGTATATTTGTAATTACCTGTATGTACGTTATTTTGGCTAATAAAAAATAGGGACAAAGACTTCCTTTCGCCCTTGTACATTTGGTAAATTTCAAACACATTTGAAACTGAATATTATTGTGTGCATGCACATGTTACCTTTGTAGGCTTTATTTTCAAGGTATAGAATTTAAAATTCCAAAATGGATTTAAGGAGTGGCTGGATATCCAAGCGTTTTTGTTGGTCTCAGGTCTTCACTGTATACATGGCCTACCGTATTTGGAATTCACAGTGACTAGGAAGTGGAACCAAATGAATTTTTTTAAAGTAGCATGAAATTTGTGCTGCCAAATGCATGCTAGACATGGATAATAATGAAAACAATAAATTGAATTCGAGTTTTCACAAATAACTTCCTATCTCCAATAGCGAATATGCCTTGGCTAAAAAGGTTGCTAATGTAGAACATTTTCTTAAAAAAACAAACAAAAAACTACTACCAATCAAGTGCAGGAGACGTAAGTTAGCTAGGACATATATGCGAAGAAATTGAACAATATTAGTAAATCGGTGCTAAACTGGAAGCTCCAAAGGAGAGAAAGGGGCAGACCAAGAAGTCTATGAAGAACTTCAGAAACAAGCTTATGGAGGTCGAAGAACGCATGTTCATGATAACCGAGAGCTGATCCATGCATCTGATCAACTAAATACATGCACATTATCAGCTGAGAACTAGCATATGATCAGCTAAAAAATATCACATGCACATGGTTAATTATGTAGGTTGAAAATCTGGAACAAGCTGCGAAGAACGAGCATAGTAAGAGGGTTTTTTCGATCCTTTGCCGCGATCAGATGTCAGTCCGAACAAGTCCCATTTATAAATTAAGGAAAAGGAAAATGAGTTGCGAATCTAAATCACCCTTAGCACAGTACAAGAACTAGTTAGGTCCACTTTGTTCATAGGAACATTAATTTTTGCAGTACTATAAGATGCTTGCTTTTAACTATTTGTGTAATTTTTCAGTATTTTTTTTTAGTATATTGTGCTTACACCATAAGCATGTTGGCTATATTTTAAAATACTTATTTAACCCTCCACTTTTAGTTAACAGATGCTGACCAGGAGCTGTATAAGAACTTTCCTGTTGTGATTTCCGAAAGGTGGCAACAAGAGATTGCCGAAACTGTTTTCGAAACTGTTAATTTGGAAGCCGATAAAGTCGAACAAAAGAAGCGAGCAAAAATGAAAATGAAGTTTGAGGATGAGAAAGGCAAGTGAAAATTTATCAATGACTTAAATTGTAATTATTTTTTCCTTGGTTTATAAGAATCAAAAACAAAGTGAAAACACCTCAAGCTGGATACGAACCATCAATCTTTGGATTGTATTCTTTAAACCTGATAATCATGGGGTAATTTATGACAGTGATAGTTCCTTAATTTTAAAGTCTTCGATGGTAAAGATTTCGATGTGTATGGGGAAAGTTGAAGCAATATTTTTGATCAAATCAATGTTGGCTGGTAGATTGCCAAGCAATTTGCGATACTTCCTTCTCAATAATCAGATTCCTTTGACTTCAAAACATTCCCACACACCTCAGTTTTTTTGGGGAAAAAAAAAAAGCATTTACCAATTAACTACTTGCTGTAGTCTGGGTGTTAATTCTCTAGGCTATATTAAAGGTTATGATTCTTCAGAAAACTGTAGGTAGCTGCAGTATGACCCACCCTCACTCCAAAACTTACAATTTGTTTTCGCTCTGTTTCCCTTTTCTTTTTTCAATCTAATTTTCGTCAAAAATGGCATCCTGGTCATCTAATATTGTAGGTTTCCTCTGATCTCTGCATTTTATTGTGCTTTTTACAGGTTACACCACCAATTTCCCCAGCAGTTTCAACTATTGTCTTAACAATGTTTTCATTTGCTTCTGAGATATCACTTTCATCAATAAGTCCTTCCAGTGCAGAAAAGCGATTTTTTAATTCCAACTTGAATGCCTCGGTATTTTCTTTTAATTTCTTTAAATCCACCCTCTTACTTACTTGTTTCCTAATGAGCTTCTGTCGTTCTAATTTAGTATTTAAGTGCATTTTACATCTCACCATTCGATGATCACTTCCAGTATTAAATCTGTTCAGTACACTGCAATCTTCAATAATTGATTTCTTGTTTGCCAGGATATAGTCAATTTCACTAGTTCCCCCATTTGGGTGTTTCCATGTCCATTTTCTTTGCGGTTTCTTCTTAAAAAATGAATTCATGATGCTAAGATTTTCAGCTTCTGCAAATTCGATGAGTTGATCGCCACGTTCATTCCTTTCCCCATATCCGTATTTACCAACCGATGTCTCTCCTTGTTCCTGTTGTCCAATTCTTGCATTGAAATCCCCCATGATGAGCTTGATATGTTGTTTCCCTTTGGTGTGTAACTCTTTGATTTCTTCATAAAATTCTTCAACCTCTTCGTCGGTATGGCTTGATGTTGGTGCATATACCTGTACTATTTGAAGTTGGTATCGCTGGGTTAGTTGAACAACGAGCCTCGCTGCTCGATCTGACGTGCTTTCGACTTCAAGAAGGTAGTCTTTAATTCTTTTGTTGATTAAGAAGCCAACACCACTTGTTCTTCCAGTTTCCGTTCCTCTATAATAAAACAAATGTCCACTTTTAAGTTCCACCAACTCTTCACCTTTTCTTCTAACTTCACTGAGTCCTACAATGTCCCATTTGATCTTGTCAAGTTCTTCTTCCAATTCCTGAAGTTTTGCTTCAGAAGCAAGGGATCGTCCATTAAACGTAGCCAAGGTCAATAACAAACGGCAGCCTGGGCCATTCCAGTGATTCTTAGCACCCCCTGCTTTCATGCCACACTGACCGCTGCCTTGATCAGGAGCACTCCAGCACCTGGAGACTAGGGGCCATGGTTTCTGGTGTGTCAACATAATGGAGGAATTAGCCATAATTTCACCACGCTGGCTAGACGGGTTGGTGAATTAGCCCTCCCCTTCCGCCTTTCTATCCGTGTAGCAAATATTAATTTGCCACATAAATAGAAAGCTCAGCCTGCACCACTTGAAGGCGGGGTAGGACACTAGGTTACTGGCCTGGCCGGTTCCACACATCGTCACATACGTTCAGCGTGTGGGTCTCCTTCCAGTTAGATACCAGCAACCCTTTTGCAGGCCATATATATATATAACCTCAAATATTAAAACCCCCCTAAATATATCTCTATGTATTATATCAGTCTACGTTACCATAATATAGCAAACACTCTTAACAACGTCCTTCTAACTAATGACTATTTGTGTTTAATGATGATGTATGCATTTGGCTCAGGGATTTATGCACACTCCCCTAATACCCCCAACACCCCTCCAGATTTTTGATAACCTCCCCTAATAAAATCTATGTGTTTGTCTAAATGTTTGAACACACAATGTGTTCAATGGAAATAGCTTAACGAAATCTAATCCATCCCCCCCTGAAAATCTTGAACACCCCCTCCCCACTTTATGAATCCTGGAAAAAACCCCTGATTTGGCTATTCCAGCAGATGCATTATAGAATCACGCACGTTCTGATTAGCATCTTTTCGTGTTTAATGATGCTTCTTTATCCTTTGAGCATCTTTAATGGGAAAAATTACTGTATTTTCTTGGTTATGTTTGATATATCAGGGTTTACTTCTATGGTGTTTGATGCTCATTTATGTTTTTGTTTAAATCAATGATGTCTGAATCTTTTGTATTTTACAGAATCTGACTGCATCATTCACGGTTATATTAAAAAACTAGGTGGTCCGTTTGCCTCCGCATGGCAAACGCGGTATGGTAAACTATACCCTAACAGATTAGAGCTTCACACAGAGTCCAGTAGCGCCAAGCCAGAGGTATTCAAAATTTCCCAAATTCTTCATATTTATTTTTAAAACATTTCCCTTGGCTTGGAATATGCACAATGTGGTTGTTAATTTTTTTACAGTTGATCTTCATGGACCAGATAGAAGACGTAGTTTCTGAATACGTTATGGTCAAAGGCGAGCAGTGTATAGTAATGAAAATGAAAGTGGACAGGGAAAGAGATGCAAAAGTTGTCTTAACAAATCCAGTTTGTATTAAATTTATCTACTATTATCTTGTGCTTATTTCATCCTTACTATGTCTTGTGCTTATTTCCTCCTTACTATGTCTTGTGCTTATTTCCTCCTTACTTGTTTCATCTATTTTCTATTGCCTGATAAGTAAAATGGCTTATCCCGATACCCTTGTTTTAATATACATCCATATCTACATAATCAACACAATTCAGTAATGGTTTGTGCCTATGCTAACTAGTTCGTTAGAAAATTGCTGGAATGGCCCTGCGATGACACCGTTAGAAAATTGCTGGAATGGCCCTGCGATGACACAATGGTTACAAGTTCACCTAAGTTACCGTCAATCAAAGTCTAATTCTCAAGCCAGTGGTGAAAAGTGAAAAAAAGTTTATCAGCTAACTGCTCATTGTAGTTTGCTAGTTGGTTCCCTAGGCCTTAAAAAATTCAGATTTTTTTGGAAAAATGTAGGCCCACTGCCCTATTGTAAAATTGTGTATGCGGTCTCACCTTGTTTGGTGCAGAATGACCCTTGCTGTCCTTGCACCATAAAAATACAACCAACCAACTTCTCTATTGTAGCAAGGCATTCATCCAACCACACCATTAACCTGAGTTTGACTATCAGTGGTGTAGTAGACCGTGTGTCGTTTCCGTGCCTACCATAGTCTGGGTGCTTCCTTCGGCAACAGCGGTGTGAACTCTTTGAAAAACTTTAGGTCCCTGCAAACTATGACCTTTACGATCCTTGTGCCATAAAGTCACAAACCATTTGAACAGTTTGTAACCACCAAGAGAGCGGGATTTGAAAACAATGTACAGTGAAACCTGTCTAAGGCAGAAACTCACGGGACCGGAAAAAATTCCGTAGTATGCAGGTTTCCGTCTTATGTAGGTTACATGCAAAACAAATACATACATAGTTAAATTCAGTGGTAAGAGATGACTGGATATGCTAATTGTTTTTATTTGTCTTATCTTGCGAACTTTAAGACTATATTTTCCTTTTGATAAAAATATTTATTTTATCACTGCATTTTATTTTTATTAATTTTAATTTTTGCACTATTTTGTGGGTTTAGTAGTTACGATCAATATGGTGCAAAATTTCATGCTAACTATACTTGCTTATACCATACAAAAAGTCTATTATGTAAGCTTAAATTGTAACGATAAAGTACCTCCCTTGTAAAGATAATGATTCCCTTGTATAAAGATACTCTTCCTTGCGGTGGGTTTATCCATGAATTGATAAAGTCGATATGAGTGACTTTTCGTTCTGGTTAATAATGAACGTTTTTATTTAAGAAGTGGGTGGCACTGGCATACGTAAGAGGGGTCGATTATGATTGTAACCCCCATTGTGATGAAATTGTGTACAGTATACATGTAAATACAATAGAGTTGTAGCTCTGTAACCCCTCCCCCCCCCATTGTAAGCCTGTAACCCTCCCCTTGTGAAGTTTCTGGGTATGCCTATGGTGGGTGGATGGTGTGCAAAATGGTGGTCGGACAATCATAGGCGTAGGCAGAAAGTTCATAAGGGGGGGTTATAGGCTTAATGGGAGGGGTTACAGAACTACAACTCATATATTCCTATGTTAAATATACAAAATTTCATTGCGATGGGGGGTTACAACCCCCAAAATCGTCCCCTGGCTACGCCTATGCGGACAAGGGCATTCTATATCTGTAAAATGCCTTTTATTCGTCATCCCCCACTTTGCTATTTGCATTGTATTACAACCCTCTTTCCTTTTTCTGCTGAGAAAATTTTCTTCCTGCCAGCGATTTTCCGCTTTATGCAGGTTTTTCTCTTTGCGGGGACTAAATAGTGTTTTCCGTTCACAGAACCGTCGTCAGGAGCCTTTTCTATGACCACAGGCTTGGCATCTTTTCTGGAGGTATGTCACTAAATACCAGTAAATCAGATATGCCAGATCTGGATTATCTGATGGCTAAGGTCTCCTGGGGAATAGGATCACCAGCATTAAAAATTATCTATGAAGGTGCTATTGTTCCCTTGATGACTTATGTGGCACCTGCATGGGTCACAGCTTTAAACAAATTATACAACCAAAGGGAACTCAAGTCAGTTCCGAGAAGCATCGCCATTCGGATAATCAGAGGTTTCCATACTGTGTCCTATAACGCTGCCTGGTAGTTGGCAGGAATTACTCCGATCTGTTTAAAAATTAAAGGAACATCTGAAATTTATCTTAATATAAAGAAGCTAGAAAAACACAGTCACGACTTACTACTTCTCTTCAACAACTGGTTGCATCCTAGTAAAATGATTGACATATTTGATACGAATGATATCAATTATGAATTCCAAGTATTTACAGATGGAAGTAAAATTAATAACTGCGTTGGATGTGCTTACATAATTTACAAAAATAGTCACGAAGTCACTAAACGAAGTTTCAGGCTTCACCCTCTTTGTTCCAATAACCAAGCGGAAGCAATAGCAACTGAAAAAGCCTTAGAAAAACTGCAAGACTCTGTATTTAGTGATTCCACAAAAACAGCCATTATTTTTACAGATAGTCGGATAACAATCGGCTCAATTAAAAATTACAATTGCTATTTTTCCATTATGAAGAATACACAGCATCTTCTATATAAATTGCATCTACAAAACTGGAAAATAAAACTGAAATGGGTAAAAAAGTCACAACAAAACTGAAGGTAACGAAAAAGTGGATGCATTGGCCAAGCTGGCAGCCCAGTCAGACAATTTACCATTAATATATGAAAAAGTCCCTGTCATAGAAATAAAAAATATGATCAAAGATTCATTATCCAGCAAATGGGAGGATCATTGGCAACAAACTGAGAACGGAAGCCTCACAAAAAGATTTTTCCCTTCCGTCAAAGATAGATTGAACGTAAACCACATAGAAATCACATATCAGCTAACGCAACTCCTAACAGGACATGGAAGATTCAGACAATACTTTCAACAATTTGGCATTTAAGAACCATCAGCATGTCATACTACGCTGCCCAACTCTGGAAGCAGCTAGAATTGGCCTACTCAAGAAAACAGTTGCCCACGGTGAACTATGGCCATTAGAATTAAATGAACTGGTCTCGGAACGTTATTTTGGCGACTTTTTAGCTTTCGCTAAGAGTTTGGACATCATGCAAATTTAATTTTTTCTTGCGCTTCCCATTGATCATTCTTACTCCAATTGATTGTTTTTGTACATACTTTGTATGTGTATATATATGATGTAAACTTTACTAAACATATATGTCTTAATTGAGGAAATCAAAACATGTAATATTTTATGTGCATGTTAAATGCTCTTTATATATATATATATATAGCAAAATTGTAGTATGATTGTGACATGTAGTACCTTCTAATGTAATATACATGAATACACATATCTAAATGTATATTAACTTGGACAAAGTTAAAGTTGTAAAGTAATATCACACAAGGTAGTCAAACCAAGTAAATTTAAGTAGTAGAAACATCTCAGAATAAAAATTGACATGTAGTAGTAAAAGGTGAAGAGGAGTAAAAGATTAAACAATACCAAGAATTTTGTTCTTCATCAGGGACCGCACAAAATCCCTGTTATTGGTTTGCTTTTTCTGACTACAACAATTAAGATTAGTGATTAATACTGAATAAACCAGCATTGACCAAAACTTAGCTAAAAACAGTATAAACCCAGAATATAATTAGTTTAACAATATTTTAGTAATTTAGAAGGGTCTCTTTATTAATACTGAGAACAATCTCAATTGTTGTAAGTGGCCCAAAAGCAAACTTACAACAAGTAGATAGAGGTATTGAAAGTGATTAAAGTGTAAAGGTTCAATTAACATGAATAGAGAAGATGATGGGGTGAGAAAATTCATTAATTATACCAAAAATTGTAAAAAGTTTTACATGAATATGTCACACTCAAGATAAACACTTAATTATTAACTAGTAAAAATATATAAGTTTAAGTTTAAATAAATCCGTATATTCAAAATAAACAAATTGTTTCTTTGCACTCATAATAGACCCAGAAGTGTGCAATCAGAATAAAGACATATATATGCTCATATGCATAAACATGCACACCCTTACATATATACATATACATACCCATATATATACACATATATATACACACACACACACACACACACACACACACACACACACACACATATATATATATACACACTCAAAATATACACAGTATATATACACATATAAACCAGATATGCACCATAAATATATATATATACACAAATATAATTTGAACAATATTAAATACAAAAACGTTTTTGAACATAGAGAACTCAATAAATATGCATACAACAGCTAGAAAAAGCTTACTATAATTCTCGAACCTGATATCAAAACACTTACCTACATTACAGAGATAAACTTGTTAGTATAATAAATAAAAATGTAAGAAAAACAATCCAGAGGTGACAAGAAGTATTTAAGAAAAAGTACTGAAGGATTAGAAGTAAGAAAGTAGGTAAAAGAAATGAAATTTGTCGTGTTTTGGGTGTAGGAGAAAACACCAAAGCACTGGGGTTCTTTTTGCTAGAAAAGTTGCCTTTTGTCCACTAGGACTTAAACTTTAAATGGTGCTTTTGTGGTGAAAAAACAAGCGAAGGATAGATTATAATAGATGATAATAGTGGAAATAGGGACTGAGAAAGTTAAAGGTATGTGGAAAATAAAATGAAGTGGAGGGTTTAGGATCAAGAAAGTTTTTTAACAAAATTATATACCAGATTCTTGGTGAAGTAATGTGGAACATCATTGTAAATGCATTCGACATTAGTGTCTGAAAGTTTTTTAATTTGAGGTTATTGTTACTCGAGAACATTTCGAGAACATTTCGAACAAATGATATTTCTGTGGACTTTTCTGGATATGTTGGGAGTCCCAGTTTGTGAGGAAATTCACTTTAAATCTGAAGTCTTGCCTTTTATCATACAAGTCAATTTCAGTAAGAGAGTTGTCGTTGATGCTGATATTTAAATCTAGGAAAACACCACTCTTGTTGTCAGTATTGGTTTTAATTAGTTTTAGGTTTGGCGGGTAGCTGTCAAGATTCTTAGTGCCATTGAGTGTTATGAGGTCATTAATAATGTATTCGAATGTGACTCGCTGTTGAAGGTAAGCTTTTTCGTAAAAATGAAGGTATAAGTTTGCCAGAATACTGGAGTAACTGGCTCCTGTGGGAATTCCGTGGGTTTGTACACAAAGCCTGCTAAACATTTTTATGATGTTTTTTTTGAGGCAAAAGGAGCGAAGGTTTTTGCAGTAGGATACTTCCAGCCCAACGAAATTCTGTTTTTTCAAAGTAGTGAAAAATAATTTCGGAACATCATAAAATGTCAATGGAATTGAATAGGTTTTCAAAGCCATAGCATTCGCTGCTACATAACTGGTTATCTTGCAGATATTTAATTATTGAATTATTTTCATTTATGAACCAAGTTTTTTCTTGGCTTCTAATTTGGTCTTCAACTTTTTTTAATAAATGAAATAATGCTTTTGCAGCAGAGGATCCATACGAATTGCTTACTTGAGTAATAAAACGAAATTTTAGAGGGTTTTTGTGGAATTTTACCGTGGCAAAGAGGAAAGGTTTGTTAAGAGATTTGTTAGTTAACTTGAGCCTTTTATGAAAGGCAAGGATTTTTTTGTCAAAGATTGTTTCACTTTCATTAAAAGGAGTATAGGCTGATGAAAGTTCTAGCCGCTTTTTTAAGTTTTCAATGTAGAAGTTTTTACAGATAAGTGCAAAATTTCCTGTGGCTTTGTCAGTAACAGTGATCACAAAATTTCTTTGGATGTCTTTAATGTGTTCGAGAATTCTTTTTACATTGGGCTGATTTTTATTTTCTAATCTTTTCAAAAGGTTCCTTTGGTTGCAGAAGTGAAAAATTTTTTAAAGAATCTTGGATCTCAATTCAATGAAGGTTTCTAATGGTATATTATATTTGAAGGCAATATCATAACAGAATTTTTAGATGTCAGCATGAATATGCTCGGAAAATGTTGTTTTGCCCGTGTTCACCGCCATCCTAAATTTTGATCCCTTTTCTAGTAGAGTTTTCAGATCTTCAGAGGCTATTCCATTAAGATGACCTGTGACAATGTGTCCATGATGTGGGTCCACAAATTTTAGGTATACTTTTCGAGTACAGGGACAAGAGATCTTGCTACTGTCTTCAAACAGGACTTTTTTGTAGTTACAAATCAATTTTCCAATTGGAGGTGTGTAACTAAATAAAGGTCGAATGACAAAATCTTTAAGATCATTTGGAAAATATTTGCAAACTGACTTAATTAGTTTTGCCAGAGGTATTGAATCAAAAATTTTACTGGAGAACTTGAAGATGATGTAATGCTTTTCTGTAGTTTCAATGTGCTTTACACATGTTTCCACCTTCTATATGCCTAGCTTAAATTTAAGAAGGTCTAAAATGATGTCATGTGTTTGCTGATTTTTGAAATTAAATTCTAGGCTTCTTTTAAGGAGTAAATTGCATTTACTTTTGTTAAGTGAAAAAATCACATCCTTGACCTTCTTAACATTCAGATCCCTAGAGAAGTCTGCATCAAGTTTATATATATATATAATAAAAACCCGCAGACACACAAAAAGCTTTGCATTTTAACTTGATTTTTGTCCCCAAGATATTACATACATGCAGATATTCCAAACTCCAAAGCACTTTTTATAAAGGACACACACACACAGTGCTCAGCAAATCACAACAAACCATACAAGAAAAGTGGTATTTTCCTGCCTCAAAAAAGGATAACACAGAAAAGAAGTTTTGCTTTCCATTTGCAAACATCTAATTGCTAATTGGGACCAGGTGACTGGATTTGTTGACCCCCACATATATATATATATATATATAAGTGATCACATTGTTAAATCGACCACCTGAATAGCGTGACCACTTTTTATAAGAGAGAACTGGTAGCGACTTAGTCATGCCTATACCAAAGTCTGTTGTGTATAGTGACCACCTGTCTATGGTGACCATCGCAGTCCAGTCCCAAAGGTGGTCACTTCAGGCAGGTTCTATTAATTATATATATGTATGTGTGCACATGTGTTTGTACATGCACACACACATTGTATATGAATTTTTAATATGTTTGTAAGCTTTTGCATTACAATGATTTTAATTCGATCAATAGGATGAAATAGGACTTAAGGAGTGGTTAACATCGCTCAAGTCCACTTACAAAAACTCTCTAGAACTGTTAGCCAGTATGGCGAAGAAAGCAGGCAAAATCTATGGAACTGAAACCAACAACAGGAATAACTTGGTCAGTCGTAATACCAACGGGAACTGATAGTTCTGGAAAGTAAGTGTACTGTATTTTAAAGGGGGGAAGTGCAGTGGTATATAATATTACAGATCTGTGTAAAAATGAATGCGCAATGTATAATATTGAAAATGCCTTACAGTAGCGTAGAGGTAACACATTCATCAGTGGCAGCTCATTGCAAGATTTTATGGTGTGTGCATAAAGCCAATTTACCAAAACCCAAAGTTACCATAAATTTCTTTCTTATTTACTGAATGAGTTAATAACCAGTTTCTTGACAAGTATAGGCCGTAAATCGATGTGTTTTGGTGAATAAGCCTTCATGCGCACACCCTAAAATCTCTCCATGAGCTGCCACTATTATGCTATTCATAATGGCGCCTATTTGTTCATCTATTATTCTATTCACCTGGATTCAATTCCCAATAGTATTATTATATTTTATTATTATTATAATTATTGTAGAATGTGTGCCCTTTCTTTGTACCCACTTTAGTTTGGGTTTCGTTCCTTGGGTAACAAAGGTTCGGATTCATCTGAAAGCTACAGGCTTTGGTGAAGTATGATCTTTGCACTCCTTGCACCGTAAAAAACATACATTAAAAATGGGACATGCAAAAGTTTTTAGGTGCAGGCTCTTTTCCCTACTTCCGTTTTTTTTTTGCCCTCTTCATTTGTTTCTTGGCATCAATGCCAAAACAATTATATGTATATATATATTATTATATGTATGGCAAATGTATTTTCTTTGTCAGAATTGTCGAGTGAGAGAATCAGAACAAGCATGTCAGTTCTTTTCTCTTAATCCTGACCTTAACGGGGAAAGAAAAGAAATTTGTAATTTAGTAAGAGGGGATCCTTCTTGATTTGGTACAAACCATGTCTTTATCTTTTCTACTTATTACTGGGTACCAATACTGCAGTTTTATTAAAATCATGATGGATTATCTGCTAGAAATGCCTTTAGGCAAAATGTGAAAGCCACTAAAGGTTAGTAACAATACAAGGGCGGATCCAGCGAGGGGCAGTCAGCCCCCCCCCCCTCGTTGTTTAGGGATAAATAGTCAAAAAATAAAGATGATGAAGGATATTTTATGTGTTGTTGATTATGACTATAGTAAACAAAAGTTTAATACTGGCATCCAGAACTAACACAGATATTTAAAGATAAAATCAATGTACCATAGTATTTTTACTGCTCACGTCTGAATGTACACTTTTCACTATAAACTTAGTTTTTAAATAGTTGCTTGTTATACAAAAAATAATTACAACGTTTTTGTAGTTTAAATTTAAACTTGCTCTATTAATTACATTGTAAAGTATCATTTTGGTTGTTATATATCTCATTCATTAGCTTGTCATTTGTGTCATACTATAATCTACCTTAAACCATACAGCATACGTGCCAATCTTTCCGATTTACCCGGAAGGCTTCCGTTTTTTTTTTTATCGATCTTCTGGTCGGAAAACGATTTCGTCCGATTTTCAGAGATTTCGTCCAAACTCCCCAGTGTTTTTTAAAATGCTGAGTTTCTTAAAAAAAATTTAAATACCTATTTTTCTTGATGCGCGTTTATTTAAATTGTTGTACGTATGTGCATATTTAATGATAAATATGCGTAAATAAACTCAAATATCGGTAAAAAAGTCGAAAAAATTCGTCTTCTGTTGACGGCGCATGCGTGGCGTGACGTGGAATTTTAGCTCCAGCTATGACGTAGAGTGATGCCCCTGCACAACGAAATCGCGCATCTGGATTTGTAGTTGTTGGGGAAGGAAAGAAAGAATGCGCTACACCGTTAAGGTTTTGGTCAAGCACGTGACTTCCTTTAGGGAAGCCATGTGTTAGACATATCTGGTATTTCTTTGTTCTGGAAAGAAAGTTTTGTTTTTAGGTGTTTTTGAAAACGACGCTAATGAAGCTGACCGTTAATAAAAGGTACTACCAACTACCAAACGTTTAACGCCGAATATATAAAGATGTTTAATTTTATTCAAAAATCAAAACTGGATCTAAAATATGCTTTCTGCACATGTTGCCGTAAAGACATAAGCATTACTTACGGTTGTAAACACAATATTACTTTGTATTCTGAGACTGTTAAATATCAGGAGGTGTTCAAGGCTGTAGAGTCTAATCATAGTATCAAGCCTTCATTTTTTGCATTTAACGATACCTCCTTTATTAACGCTGAATGTTTATTTACATCGTTTTTGATCGAACATAATTTGCCAATGAATTGCAGCGATCACGCGTGGATGCTCTTTCGGAAAACGTTTCCTGACAGCAGTATTGCAAAACAATATGGATCTGCAAGGAACAAAACTTCTGCAATTATGAAAGAAATGTCCGCAAAGGAATCCTCATCACTTGTTGAAAATTTAAGGTGCTATCCATTTTCAATTGCAACTGATGGAAGCAACGATGTTGATTCAAAGCTGTATCCAATAGTGGTAACTTTCTTCGATCCTTTATGTGAAAAAATTGTGAATTGTCTTTTATCTATGCCATCTTTGAAAGAAGATGCTACTGGGTTAAATATTGGAAATCTTCTGGTAAGTGCTTTACAATCTAAAAACCTTGCGATTTCTAATTGTGTTGCCTTTAGCTGTGATAATGCACCTGTTATGATAGGAAAAAAAGCAGGTGTAGCAGCGGTGTTAAAGAATCATCACCAAAATATTGAAATTATGGGCTGTTCCTGCCACCTTATTAACTTAGCAGCTGAAAAGAGTGCTGCATGTTTGCCATTTAAAATCGATGAAATTTTGGTAGACATTTACTATTACTTACAAAAGAGTTCGAAAAGAAAAGATAGGTTGAAAATTCTTCAAGAATTTCATGAGACTGATATAAAAAAGGTATTAAAACATGTTAGCACTCGTTCGTTGTCTGTTGGAAAGTGCTTAGAGCGTATAATCCAGCAGTGGCAACCTTTGATCATTTTTTTTTAAGGAAATGGCCATGAAAAGGAATCAAATCACCCCACTTTCTTTCTTTACTATTCCCTCTATCAAAGTTTTGGTTGAAAATGCAGATAAAGTGAAAGAACGTAACAGCAAAAAAGCATCACAGAAATTAAAAAGGAAAGCTCAAAATTATGTGGATATTTCTAAGAAACAAAAAACTGAAAACTCCATGTCTCCTGCAAAAAGGTTGTTTTATTTTCTGTCAGAAGATATCAATAAGGCTTTCTGTTTATTTTTATCTTATACTGTGTCTGTATTTAAAAAAGCAAATGTTCAACTTCAGTCTGCGGAACCGCATATTCATATACTAAAATCTCTTCTCTTAAAATTGTACGGAGAAATGCTAGTGAAATTTGTAAAACCAAGTATCATAAAATCATGTAGTAGTATTTTGAAAGTCCACTTTCGTGAGATGTAATCAAAAAGATATTGTTGATATCTTAATTGGAAATGGAACATTGAAAGTATTCCAAGATTTTAACATCCATGATAAAAATAAATTTTATGAAAACGTCAGAAGCTATTTCATAGCAGCATGTGACTACATGCTCAATAAATTTCCTTTTGAGTTAGAAGTGTTACATCATGCAGAGGTTACACAAATATCGAATTTTGAAAATGCATCATTTTCCAGCTTAAAATATTTTACAGAAAAATTTCCTGTTCTTTTGTTCAATAATACAGAAGATGAAGCTGTTGATGCTTTACAAACAGAATTCAGCGAGTTCCAGGCTTTCGAAGTTCCACAAACTGTGAGTAATGAAGGTAGCATTGATGCACAATGGGCGGCCATAGGTAAAATAAAAAATGATACTGATGAATTAAAATTTAAACGACTTTCTCAGGTTATGCTGTCAATACTTACGATCCCTCACAGTAATGCAGCATGCGAGAGAGTCTTCAGTCAAGTGAAGAAAATTAGAACTGACTTCAGGTCAACCATGTCTGATGACACATTAGAAAATTTACTAATAGTTAAATGCAGACAACATGTGAAATGTTACGAGAATGTATTTGACAAAAAATTTCTCAAATGCAAAATCTTGCACTACAGCATTTGTAAATTCTAAGAATTAATATTGCGTTTAATACAGTTTAATCCTCTATTATTATTAATTTAATAAATACTTAATTTCCTCATTGTGTCCTTTTTTCATAAATTATGTATGATTTTGTGTAATTAAAAAATGGTGGCCTGCCCACGCGTGCGTGATTGACTACAGATTTTTCACTTCTAGAAGTTGGCACCTATGCGTACAGTTTAATTAAAGATAAGCACACCTTTAATTCCTTATTGTAAATTAAACATTTTGGTAAGTTCAAAGGAAGGTTGGTGATATAATTTAAGAACAACAACATTTACCTAATCTATTCAACAGCTCAAAACTAAAAAGTTTTCTGGATAGGGCTCCGGGAACTACCCCCCCCCCCTATAATAAAACCACAGATCCACCCTTGTAGCAACGTAGGTAAGAGCGTATAATAAAACTTCCACATTCTACCATCTCTCTTTTTCAATAAAATTTGGAGGTGGTATATCGAATTTTTTGTGAATGAGATTCCAGTATTGGCTGAACTAAGCATTTCATTCAATTTCTTCTAAATGAGCAGTAAATAACGAGCAGAAGTTTAAAAGTCTTTCATCATTGTTTATTGCTGATAATTTTGAGTTTATGAAACTGTTACTTTGCTATCTTAGTAACCTACTTTTGGCGTTAGTTTCTGGAAACTTTGCATATTTATAAAAAGAAATGGCCTCATTAATGGTCCCAAATCTGTCTCTAATTCATGAAGGGAGGTTCTAAAGCAGTGCTTTCGAAACATTTTATCATGCGGAACATTTTTCTTATCACATGATTAACTACGGAATCCCTCTGTAAGTATTATTCGAGAAAACCAAAGGGCTATTCTTTATCACTGTTTGGACATCAACATAAAAATATGTAAAAGATCAGTAGATAGGGGTAGGTAATATTTTTCTATTGTTGTTGGGATATTAGATAGGGTTAGTTAATCACTCTGAGGAATTTTTATTGGGGGTGTGGGGAATTATAGAATTTAAATATTTTCTTTAAAGTCTTGGTGACGTTTTCTAAATTGCTTGTGGAATTTCTGGATTCCTCGAAACACATTTTGAAAAACACTGTTGTAAAGGAAAATTTATTATGGCAATTTCTGATACTGTAGGTCTTGTGATGGTTTGTTTTTACGTGTTTCTGTATTTGTTTACCTTTTCATGATACCATGCCAGAAAACAAATTGGGCATTTCAATTTTTTTATGAAAAATAAAGTCTTTAATTTCATTTTGTTTGTTTTTCAGGTTAGCATAAGGTGCCATATGGACATAGCGCTCGCCTGTATGGAAGGCATTTTATAAATAAATATATATATATATCAGTATGTATACATAGCGTAAAAACTGGCAGCTTCTGGCTTGCGGCTTTTAGCCACTTCTCACAGTGCGGTTGTGTATGAAGATGGTGTGACAGAATGGCTTAAAACTGTGGACTCCATCTTTGTAAGCCGCAGATACATTCGTGTGTAGATAGGGTGAAGTGAAGCAAATACTCCCACAGACCTCTGTAATAAGGGACAAGTATATATATATATAGCGTTATTTGCAGAGGGTGCGGAGTGCTCTCTAGAAGTACATTTTTGCGGTAGGAATCAATAGATGCCGCTTGTGTGGTATAATTTGACAATGTTACCTTCAGCTGGTCTGACATGCATGACTCCCAACCTACGGTTTCTATATAGTTATAGTTGACGGTCAGACCCTTCCATGTGTATTCTCTCTAATCTGTAACTTATTTTGTAAGTATAGCTCCGCGTTTCTGTCCACACGTTCCCCCCTTGTTTCCCTCGCTCTGGAAACCGAACACATTTTCTCATGCGCTGATCTCCGGTGGTCTCTTTGGCTCCTGTGTTTGCATCAGCAGCATGAGTTGTAAGTGGTATGCAGGGGCTGCTGGTGGTCAGTAGCCGAGGACCTTCGTATAGACATCGTGATCTTTTGAAGCTTGTCACATGATTTTATAGATGTCTTAGTTTATTAGCAAGCATATGGTATAGAGTACTTCCTTTGTGAGTGGCACACCGTGTCGTTGTGAAAGATGGAAACGAAACAGGTATTATTTACTTAACAATCTAATTTATTTTTATGTATTGCTGTAGTGCAAACTGTGTGATATGGTTACCATAGGAACTTGCTACCGTCAAGTCAGGCTCGAGATGTATTTTCTTTTTTATACACAGCGGAGAAAATATGACGGAGAATAGAGCGTGAGGAAGGGGTGTTGCTGTGTGGTTGTTATTTTCTATATTGACACAGGCACATTCGGGTATCATAGCTCATAATGTTCTATGTATGCATTCATACCTCGAGTTGACCCATTTATCGTTGGTTTTGTACATATTGTTCATAGGAGAAATGCAGTCACCTTGTTGTATATAATTTGTTGTAAAAGGTTGTTGTGGTATGGAGCCTTCATTTTCACAGTTCAAAGCCCGATTTCTTTGTTGCGGTCCAGCATGATAAAGCTCTGCATACAGTAGAATTCTGGTTATCGGAACAAATTTTGATGATCAGGTCTTGTTGATTGAGTCCAATTATAAAAGAAAATGAGTAAGTAATCACCGTATGATCAAGTGACCTTCAAGACACAGGTTCCTGATAATAGGAGTTCTACTGTATTTGAGTTTTAGGTGCATCATGCTTTAGATATCAAAAAACTGCACGAGTTCAGAAATAAACAAATTCTATGTGAATGTCTAAAAACTTACAAATAATATTGATTTAGTATTATACATTTCTTAGCAAACAAATAGTTCTTGCATAATATAATGTTTGCTTTATTATCTCAGAGATTTTTTATTATCAGTATGAAATGTTCCATTTTGTTTTCAAACATTGTATATGGGCTGAAGAATTATCCCAAAATGATGTTGATGATTAAAATTTGATGAGTGATGATTAAAAAATACACTATCAGTGTGAAAAGCTCTATTGCAATTCTATCCCCCCCACTCTCCAAAATTATATATGGGCTGAAAAATTATAGAATTATCACAGATTATCATTAACATAACTATATTTAATTATTGCATATTTTTTTAATTAATGATGATTAAAAATTAGTTGTGGTGTGTCAGTATTTTAAACAATCTGTAATCAGTGCTCTTGAATATTGATATTTTAAGAATGTTGAATTTTTTACCGTTTTACATGTCAATGAAATAAATTATATCGCAATATTGTTGTTTCAGATTATGATGAAATTGCCTGACAATATTATTTCAAATCACGATTTGTGTTGATTTTATTGTGTCTTTGCTAATTTTGGCAAGATCTTAATTGGGGAAAAGTAGTAGAACGAAAACCATGATCATTTTAGTATAAAGCACTGGATTTTCAATGTAAATAATTTTTTTTTTCATTCGTTATCGACAAATATTTGCTAATATTATTTTAGTTATTCTCAAAACTTTCTTATTTTAGGAATATAATCAACTTTTTAGAGTTGGTCTTGCATTGCATTGCGCTTAGCTGTAATGGTCAAATATAAAGTATACACCAAGGATCACACTCCTGTGGCGAACTGTGCCAATTTAAAATTTCCACTGCAAATTGCTATAAAACAACCATACTGCACCATTTTGTGCCAAATTCAATTTTTGTACCTGTGCTGAAATCGTTTTTGTGACAAATTCCTATTTTTGCATATAACATTCTTTTATTATTTCAACATCCATCCCCTTCCTCCGTAATTAACCACACCCTCAATCTATATTTTCTGTTTGCGTTATTGTATTGGGTTGCCCACACACATGCTAGCCAGACGAGTTGTGCGTCATGATGACAATTCCCATTGTGTAATGTTCAAACTCTCCTTTAAAGTGCTTAATTTTTAAGAAAACAAATTTCAGTTCTTAAAAGTCCTTAATTTTGCTCTTCTGATTCCGAACACTTCTTTACAGAGCATTTTTGTTTCTTTTTCTTTATTATTGACATTCTTCCCACAGCATGAATCAACATAATGAATATTGAATTTAAACCATTTAGCCTGTGATGTAGCTTTCAACTGCAAAAGGAAATTGCATGGATGAGAATTCCTTTTACAGACCTTTCTAGATCATTCCTTCAAAAAAGATCGCACTGCTCACTGTAGTCCGGGGTTTGGTTCCCCAGGCCTTAAGAGGTTCGGATTCCTCGGAAAACTGTAGGTCCCGGCGCAGCATGACCACTGTAGTCTTTGAGCCGTAAAACCAAAAAACAAACAAACATTCCTTCAAAGCTAGAATGATGTGAATTTCAAGTTAAAAGAGAAGGGGTGGTGGTGGCGGGTTGCTTTCCCAAGGAGGTCAGATTGGCAAAATGTGATAGTAGTAGAATGGCAACTAAAAAAAGAGAGATAAGTCTGTCTCCTTTTAAAATTTGTCATCCTTGTCATGTCCGTATTTATAAATGTGGGCTTACCTCCTCGTCTTACTGCATGGACAGTGTGAATGTATAGGGATGTCCCATTGCAATAAAAGTAAAACTGTCACCAGTTGGCTATTTGTTGTAGTATCTACCTCATCCATTTTGAATCGAATCATTGATCAACACAGAGAAACACTGGAGAACCCTGGAATAGAAGAAATGAAAAACAAAAACACATTTATGTCCCCTGAACTTATTTCATAAAGCTTTTTTAAAAAAAGTTGGGGGCAACGATATTCTGAAGCTGGGATCACATGATCAGTAATATTCGATGCTGATGGTATTGGAAGATCCAATTTAGTGAATATTCTACTTTTCATGATATTTTTAGAATTTCTTGGAAGAAGAAGAAAATTGTAATGGTGTTATTTTGACAAATTGTTTTAAAAACTGGTCCCATATCCAAAATTCCGAGGATGGGATTACAGAATATGCGGCGTTCACAGTGTGTCCGCTCATCTGGAAAAATTGGGGAAATTTGAAATACAAAGGCCCAAGTCAGGGAAATTTTAAAGTCATTGTTATAATAAATAACTTATTAAAATAATTTTCCTGAACTGTGCTTTTCATACCACATTACCTACTGAAAAATTTGAAAAACTTGTACTTTTGACTAAACTTCTTCCAAAAGTTACCATTTTGCACCAAAACTAATATAATTTATATAAAATTATTAAGCCTATATATTTCTCAGGAGAAAATGTTTGCCAAATATGTAACTAAAACTTGAAAAACAAAAAGTGTTTTTAGCTAAATTATTTAATCTGTAAGGGATTTTGATCATACCAATCTCCTTTGCCTTATATATAGTCATACACATTTTAAATGAAATAGAAGATGAAGCATCAGCTTTGCGATTATATAGTTAAACTCTTTTATAATGAACTTGAAAAGGGCCGAATGGAAATGTTGCTGTAAATATTTAATTAGTGCAAGTTTTTAGTGTAAAGAAATACACTTTTTAATACAGCTTTTGAATTTGTAAATTCACTATAATTGAGTTATAAATGGCGTTGGGGTTTGCGTTAATCGATTTCATGGCCTTGAAACTTATTGTGATTGCGCAAATTTTAGTGCATTGTGTGTTGTTTACTGTAATTAGCGACTGGAAATCGATTAACATTTGGTCTGGAATGGAAAAGTCAGGGAAGTTTGAAATAGAATTTGGGTAGACACCCTTTGTTCATTTCCTCTTAATGTTAACTGCTTGATAACTTTTAGAGATTTTCTTTTTCTTCTCAAATGTTTTAAAATTACGTTAATCCTTAGATCATATTTAATTATAATACATTCTCACGCACTTCCTTCTATTTTGATCTAAAAGTGGAATCATCAGGATGAAGTGGATTGCATAGGTTATCTCTTGAACTCGTTTGAAGCCCTGTGGCAGTGCAGTAATGACACACTCACATAGCGTGTGGTTATCGCAGGTTCGACTCTCCACTGTATCAAAAAAAAAAAAAAAGAGAGAGAGAGAACTTGTCAACTACCTGCTTACCCATTGTCTGGGGGGTTGGTTTCCTGGGCCTTGAGATGGTCAAATTCCTCAGAAAACTGTAGGTCCCGGTGCAAAATGACCTTTGTTATCTTTATACCATAAAACACAGACAAACGTGGGGCCCTTCAGTGATAACGTTGTCTTCTTTTAGGATGACGATAATCTGTGTTACAAAAATGCAGTTTTCTTATGAAAGTAGATTTTTCCGAATATAAAAATTATTATTTTTTGCTTCGAAAGTAAAATTATCCTGATATGAATCTTGTTAGGTGAGTGTGATCCCTGTGTGTACAGTGAAATTTGTTACGATATTCCAAGGAAAAGCAAAAGATGTTATAGACAAGATTGAACCCGATGCACACTATATCTGTCGGGACTGTGGAAAATATCGTCAGACAGATATTTCACGGTTGTTTGTTCAAAAAAAGGCAACATTTTCAACATTAATTTATTTTAATTTAATAAACATTTGGTTTTTACTTATTAAAACTGGGAGTTGTGAAAAGCTTCTCCTAGTTTAAGAAACCACTGCTTTATTTTCAAAATAATTATTTTAAAAATGCTGTTAAAATATATATATTTTTTAATATTGACCTGCAATTTAAAAAAAAAACCACCATTGACAAACACTTCAATTTCTGTTGAAGTTTGAAATATATTTTTGCACCTCTACAAATTTTTAAAATTTATTTGTTCTGTTGTCTAATATTTAATGCAATTTTACAGCAGGCTTTGGAACTATTATATTTAGTTTATGTAAAAATTATAGGATTGGGTCTAGAACCGATTTAGTGTATAGAAAGAGAGAGAGGGTAGTATGAGACTTTGTGGGGAAGGAAGGAAGAATGACCTCTAAATTTGAAAAAAGAATGGAAAAAATTCATTGAGCTAGGCTGGGAAAACAGAGTAAGGCTTTGAGCAGTATAAAACAATAATGGCTGGCATGGTGGAGTCCTTGCATGTACTACTACGAAATTCAGTTATCCAACTTCCTCCAATGTGGCAGAACAGACATGATTTCTCATTTCATTGTGTTTGTGATGCATTAAATTTAATTCCTTTTTTTTTTTATTATTTCCTCCTCGAGTTCTGAATTTTAATATGACCATATTCAAGTGCCAAAGTCAACTGTATTTAGCTTGTTAGCAACCATACAATTAAACTATTAACCACCATTTCAGTACCACTTTATTCCAATTAAAAGAATTGATATTGTTACAGTCAGCACAGTGTAAAAATAATAAAAAACATTACACATTCAAAAGTCCTTTGAAAGTTTTACTGTCAGATATCCTGAGTCTAATGATTACATATATGACCAATCTCCATCAGTTGCCAACATATCACACTTCTGAACTATGATACGTTTGTTGTGGGTAGATGTATCAAATCAGAGGTCATTTTAAGTTGTCATGCAATCTTGATAAGGCCCTGCAGTGATAATTCATTTAGCTAGCATGCCGTTATTCTGGGTTTGACCCACAGTGGTGTGTATTGGGGGGTGTTTAGCGACTGTCACTGTAATCCGTGGGTTGGTTTCCTAGGTCTTCAGAGCTTTGGATTCCATAGCAAAATGTAGGTTAGCGGCCCAGTCCACACGTGGCCTGTTTTGCCATTAACGTAGGGTTATCTCCCAATGGTGTCATGAGTCATTCTTCTGTCCTCCACAGTCAGAGCTCTTGGCAGTAGAAATTCAAATGTTTTGGAGGACTGTGGGCCCTTGTCCTGGCATGAAATTTACTGTCCATATTCCGTAAAATCACAAAGCAAGCTTTATAAAATGCTATCTAATCTAAATATATATGGAAACCTATTTCTCTTGGCATTCATGTAGGTCTGTACTCGGAAAACAAACAATTGTAAGTATGACGGCAAAGCGACACTTCTTGAGATGCAAAAAATTTAAAATAGCATACTGAATGATTCATTCATTAGTTAACACACATTTAAATAACTGCTTCAAGTAATACTTGTTATCAGGGACATAACTAGGTGATTCTACACCCCTGGCAGAACTATGCAGATTACACCCTTAGTCAGGCACATATTTTCCCTGTGAGTTCACCTGATTTTACGCCACTTCTTCGCTTGGGCCTTCCTGGCCAATCCCTAGCTACGGTCCTGCTTATTATAGAAGTATATCTGAATGAAAAACTAGAATCATGGTGGGATAGAGGTAACTTCATCTGTCGTGGCACAAACTCAGGTACCGCATGTGACCTTTTTTGTCCAATGTTGACCAAGGTGTGGTTTGCTAGGTAGTCGATTTTCTGATTCCTCATAAAACTAAATCCCAACACAACATGATTGACCTTAGTTGTTCTTGTATCATAAAATGAATAATTTAAACAATTCATCCAGATTTCATGGGGCAAGCACTCGTAAAACAACATTAGAAGAAAATCTACTCAGTGATAGTTACATTAAAAAACAACAACATTAGTTGGTTTTCGTTCACCTTGCCTCAAGTCTAAATGCAGAGGTTTGTTTGTTTGGCTTTTTTATGGCGCAAGAGCATCTGGGCTATACTGCGCCAAACATGGTGTCAGAGGTAACCAAAATTACATAATTTATTTTTTTTTCCGATTGAAGAATAAAATTTAGGTTATGTGTGTGTGTATGACATTCACATGTTAAATGAAAGCTTTTAGCCAAAGCTGAGGACCAAATTTTTTTGCTTTAAGTGGATGCATTAGGTTGTGTGTGTGTGTGTGTGTGTGTATGTAGGGGGTATAGTAGTTTCGAAGTTTGTTTTCAAACGAAACAATACAGAGTTTCACCAGGAGATTCCATAACAAACAGTTATTTCGACACTGGCGTAAGGTTTAAAAACACGACGTTTCGGGAGCCAACTGCTCCCTTTGTCAAGTGAAGGCAGAATGATTTTTCCACGTAAAAGTATCTATGATGCCAAACACAAGGCGCAAATTTATGGGAGGGGGGGGGGCTATGTGAAAAAAAAAATATATATACCAGCCTCAATTGAAATTTGTGTGAAAATAGCTTTAAAAAATAAATGACATAGATTATGGCCGGTGTTTAAAACTGAGAAACTGTAATTTTAATGAAGTGGTACTTTAGAATGTGTTGAGGCTTCATATTTTGTCTTTGGCTTTACACACTTTGCACCTGAAGTGTTGTATTCTATGACTTAACAGAGCACATAAAGTTTAGTAAAGCAAGTTGTTTGATAAAGCACAAGAAGTATCCTTTGTTGATAGGCATTCAGAACAAATATCTCAAGCTTACTTGAAGCCAGTGCTGTTTTGTAAGTTATAGAAGTACCCTAACAAAGTGCTATTTTTAATTTGTTCTGTGGAAAAATTGAATAACATAGAACTCATTTTAATCTTTAGCAGTTATAGTACAGATTATTTTTTTTTTATCTATGTGATAGTTAATTTCTTGAGTATTTAATAATCTGTTATAGTTGAAAAAAATAGATCAGGTAGTAATATTTTATACTGAATGTGATTATGACATAAAAAATGTAATTAGTTTTGTAATTACCTAATTTTAATGCAGTTATTGTGAAGGAGAGCCTGGTTAACTCGCAATGACATAAAAGTAGGAGTGATTGTCAGTCCAAACCAGATTCCCTGAACATACCAGAAAATTCCCTAAAAAGTTGCGTAATATTTTTGGTAAAGACACTGATTTCCACAGGAATATAAAAAATTATAGGAAACACAACGAAAATTTTGTAATTTTTAAAAAGAAATCCCGGAAGAGGCAAGTTGAAATTCCCGGAATTTATGGAAATCCTGGTACATAGCCACACCTGCAAAAGTTTTTAACTTTTTGTGTTATTGCATGTGAGTAAAGGTTTATGCTCATAACAACAGCATTAATTCTCCTTGTAATTTATTTAGTATATTAATACCTTGGAGTTAGAATTATTTTGATAATAAGCATGGTATTGATATGAGTTGACATTTTTTTTTAAAATTAGATGTAAAATTTCGTTTGAAGAGTATTGATTGTGATTACAATTATATTAATATATATATTATATTAATATATTAATTTTCACATGAACTTCTATTTTATAACTAAGCACACAAGTTGAAGTGCTTTGTGAATTTCTATATAAAATTCTTAAAATATGAACATTAACTACGTTATTGCCAAGTAGTCAATACAGATTTTCACAAACTAAACGACACTCATTTGAAGAGTTTTATGTTAATGTGGTTTAAATTAATTCTTTCTGTGAGTTAAAATTTATCTATTTGGAGTGATGAGCTGTAAGACCATATAAGACATCTATAGACACTGCAGCATGGGTTTATGGTGCATGTAGGCTCTGCTTAGGAGTAGTGGGAAAGTAAGACTTCTGCTATGAAAACGCCAATGATCCCAATAAAACATAGGTCCTGTACTTAACCTGGATCATCCTTATATATGGAGAAAGGGAACGTTGTTCTTATCCTCATTCGTCTAGCGGTTAGGACACTCCGGGCTCAGTGGAGGGACCCTGGTTCGAATCCAGGATGGGGACGGTGTCTCTTTTTCTCCTAAACAAAAAAAAAAATTTACCTTGAGCTTATTTACTTGTGGATGCCGAAAACTACTATATAAATCTTACTTTCCTCCTATGCTTAGAGCTGATTTATTAAAGCATGGTTTGTAAACTAAGTTAAAAAATTTACAAAGAAATCGTTGTCAGTGATACTCAGAACTTCTAAAGAGTGGCCACCATTATCGTTAACAGTCAGTCGGCCAACGAGATCCCTGCATAATTCTCCATTTTTGAGATACAAATTCATTCTCAGTGTTAAGTTGAGCGGTTGTGTTTGAAGCAAGCATTATTAGACTTATTCTTTCGATTGTACCGACAATTTTCCTTTGGATGGTGTGGCCATCGCCAGATCATGTTGTAAGCTGTCTTTTAATTTATTTTCTGTTTTAATTAAATTTAGACAATCATGTTGTAATTATTAAAGTGAATTCTGATTGTGTGTTGTTAAAAGATGATGGTATTTGATCATGGGTAAGATTGTACCAAATGTTCCTTTGCTCCATACATGAGTTGTACTGTTTTTATTAAAGTTTCTACAAACTGTGTCGAGAATATGTAATTTTTGTTATACATTACAAATAAATGACATTAACCAACATATTTTTAAATGATTTTCAAAAATTTAATTATTTAATGCATTTAAAAAAATGAAAATCCACAAAAATGTCTCAACTTATTTATTCTTAGGTTTTGTTGAATGAGTTGGAATTTCTCTGTTATACTATCGCACACTATTAATATTAGTTATTAGTCCATAATGGTTATGTATAACAGCTAATCATTGCATACTGTTGAAATAAGCAAGCTTTTGCATCTCTGTTTGACAACAATGCAGTCAGTATACTTTGCCGAGTAGTTCAATTCATATTTCAGTTCCCAAGCAATAAATACATAATATTGACTGGGCTTCATCGGTGAAGGAATTTCTGTGATTGTGTAGATGCTTGCTAATTTTGTGTTAATATCGATTTAGTCAACTATATCGATGATCAATATCGGCTCTGTTGACTATATCGATAGTCAATGTTGATGGATTGGTATTGGTTCTGTCGACAGCTAATATCGATTCTGTTGGCTGTATATTGGTGGTTAATATCGATACTGTTCGTTGCTACCATCGTTGTTGATGCTGTTGTACAAAATGAAAATAAGTAAAATGCCACCTTTAATACCATTGTAGAACTAACATCGAGCGTCCGCCATTTTCTAAAAATCTCTCGCCATTTCACAGTATTTTTTCTACAGACAGTGCCAGTTTGTTTGAACACAATGTTTTTGAACTACGCATATATCATATCTCCACACTATACTACGAACTGTCATTAAAATTTAAGCCCAATTATTTGTGCATTGTGCCAAAATACATCCATGCATTTTTTTTTCCTATTCATGAACGTTTTGTTGTGTACACTGCAACTAGTTACTAATCTGGGCCGAACTTAAATACTGGTCATATATGCAGTGTGTATCATAAGTAGGGCATCAGGAGAAAAGATGTTTACCATGTGGACAGCCACCATGAAATTGCTCAAGATAGTGAGGGTGGGGGCAGATTTTTCAGCATATCAATGCATTTTCATTGAAATAGTTAGAATTTACATTACTGCATAGAGGGAAAAAAAAATTCTGCTGAAGTTGCAACTGTGCATTGTAGTTCTACTCCGATCAAATATGGATGTACTCCTTGTAATTTTGCAGTTTTATTTATAAAATTAAAACTGGGGAGGGGAGATAGAGGCTAAATTTACCCTCTGAAAGAGAAATGTGCATTTGATCAACTTGTAAAGTAATATACTCCTATAACAAGGACCATCTTTTTTTTTTCTTATTCGCACCTTGTTATTTTTAATCCGAGTTCTTTTATAATAGCGTTTTCATTTTGTGATTTATAAAATCAGTTTATTGTTAATTATAATTTTTTTTTCACAATGGTTGTGGAAATCATTTGGCAGTTTGCAAAATGTAGTCCCTCTTATTTATTAGAAATAATTTTGTGGGTATTTATTAGTTTTTTAAAATAGTTCCTTTCTTCTGAACTTAGCTGAAATTCATCATGGGTATTTGGCAGATTCCAAATAGTTCCTTTAATTTTTTTTAAATGCATTCATAGGTATTTGAAAGCTTGCAAATTATTCTTCTTTTCTGAATTTCTTTAGTTAGTTTCTGTAAATTTTAATTTTGTTAATACTCTATCCAAAAAAAAAGGCAGAAAACTGATATCTAAATCTATATTATTTTACCTTGAGGATAGAATAGAATTAATTTTTTTTTATAATGAAAAGAATTACATGAAATTCAGTTAAAATATAGAAGTACATGGAAACTAAATTAAGAACGCGGTACGAGAAAGGAAGTTCATATACGTACATACCTTAGTTGATTATACCGATATTTGCCATGAAACTATATTGATGTTTTTGTATTTCTTGGGATTCGGTGTATTGTGATATTTGACTAAAAGAGGGTGAAATTTGATCGATCCTTGTTTCATTATTTATAAAATTAAATATTTATTGACACTTTTGTACTGAAACTTTAGCTGCATGCTATAATTTTAAAGTATTGTTTCAAGTTACTGTGCAAGTGTCATGACAAAAATTTGCAAGTTCTTTTAAAATGAAACAAGGGATATTTTTTTATTGCCAAGCATCTACATATTTATCACATTTGATAACGAAAAATAGTGTTTAAGCTCCGTTTATCTAAGAACTTAGATCCCAAAGAGCACATAAATCATAGTGCCAGATCAAATTTCCTGTGTATAAAGCTATTCATCATCTACATAAACTTCGAACTGGAAAATTATTGAACTTCAACTATTTTTCCCCAAACACGTAGAAATTCACAAGTCACTTGTCCTTTCGCCATTCCCTGGTGTATGTCTTTCCGACCATTATACCGAATTATTTAAAACCTCATGGGCATATACGCCAAAAATTCTTTGTGATAATGATGCTTTCTTTTCTGCTCTGTTGTAAAATTTGTTTTGCTTTTATGCACCAGAACTTATTCTGCCAATGTTTTGTTTTTAAAGCACCAAAATTATTACTCCATGTATGCCCAATATAGTATTGGGTGAATTGTGTGCTGAGAGTTTTAGAAGGGCGCCGACCCTCGATGCCATGTTCCTAATATGTTGTACAGTTTGGTGATCCACTGTGGACTGATGCGTTCATTTTCTGTATTGTAGCCAATGTTAATTTCAGTTGTATTAGGGCATACTATAATTGTATAGTGTAAGGACACCAGATGTTCTGTTTGCTATTTATATTGCGCAACAACGGAACTGGACATACCCATGTCCATTTCCAAACAAACTGAAAATAAATGTTCTTTTATTTATTGGTTGTCATTTCTTTCTTTCAAGTTATTGTTCTTGACGTTATAACCTTAGCTTGAGACCTATGGTGTAGCTGTAAACAACAGATCTGTAACAGATGTGTAAACAACAAATCTGTTTACCATGTAGAAAAGTTGGATTTGAATTCAAAAATTAGCAAACTTTTTTTTTTACTGACCTTCACCTTGTTTGCTGCAGAATGTTTTTCACTACCCTTGCATCGCAAAAATCCAATCAACCAGCTTTTGTATTAATTCCTTGTTATTGTGTAGTGGCTTGGCTATTAAGTAAATAAGCCATTTACTTTCAGTAAGTACCCAGTGCTTGCAGATTTTTTTTTCTTCTACAGATTTGTGTGTAGTCTGGGGTTTTGGTAAAAAAAAGATGCAGCTTTCTCGGAAAACAAATGGGACCTGGTATGCATAACCTTAGTTATTCTTGTAGTTCAAAACACAAACTACCTTAGACAGGGTGTCTACTCAAGTTCCATTTCAAACTTCCCTGACTTTTCCTGGTATCCAGACCAAATTTTAATTGACTTCCAGTCACTAATTACAGTAAACAACACACAATTCACTAAAATTTGCACAATCAAAAGTTTCAAGACCTCAAAATCCACCAACACAAACCCTAAAGCCATTTGTAACTCAATTACAGTGAATTTACAAATACAAAAGCTATTAAAAAATGCATTACTTTACATTAAAAACTTACATTAATTAAATATTTACAACAACGCTTTCGTTCGGCCCTTGCTGAGTTCACTGTAAGAGAGTTTAACTATATAATCGCAAAGCTGATGCTTCATCTTCTATTTCATTTAAAATGTGTATGACTATACAGGGTGAATTTGACCTAATCTGCCAAACAAAAGGGGGTGATAGAAGAGCCCATGTGGAGCATAAAAAACCGTTGCAACCTTGTCCTATCTCTAACCGTTTTCGAGTCATGGTGGATAAAATGAAAATGCATAAAGTCTGAAAAAAACAAAATTTGTGCTGACAGATCTACACGCAAGATAAGCACATAATTGGAAAGAGCAGGAAAAGTCCAAATGGATGACGCCATTTCCATTAGGATATCTGAATTTAACGGCGAGCTACAAGCGCTGAAACATTGGCGAAGTACAAAATCGAGTTGTCGCCAAAATCTGCAACCGGTAATTCAGGAAACACCCTTCTAGCTACAATCGCTTAAATTTATTAAAAACTTGGCCATTCTACTAGCTTTTGAATAAGCCTACAATAAACCATATTGGTATTCTAGTTCAGGAGAAATTTAGCTTTTTGTCTGCAATACATCACTGAAATCGGCATCCGTCAAAAAAGGCATTCAACGAAAATTTTCAGATGTCTTCCAAACTTTGTGTGCATCCCACTCAATCACCTGGATTGCCAGATCTGACTCCAATGGGCTTCTTTGTTTGGAGTTTCCTGAAGCAAAAGGTTTACTGCACAGAATTTGTCAGACAGCAGCCGGCTCAACGAGGCAATAGTAAAACTGAGGAATGAGCTTTCACTTAGAGCTATTGTGGTTTCAGTTTGTAAGTGGGCAAGGGTATGTATCAGATGTAGGGATGACCAATTTCAGCAGCAGCTGTGCGTTTCACACATCTTTCCGAATACATAGGTGCTTTAATCTTAGGTAGACATGGGATACGTGTATTAGGATTTTTGTTTTGCATTTTCCTTTTTGAAAGACGTGGGAAACACCATACTTCTTTTATTTCCATTGTGTTTGTATACTTCAAAACAAATGTTACTTTTATTGGTTAGCTTTAAAACGTGCATTCTTGCACCTAAAAAAACAGTAAGCCTTTTTCGACGAATGCCGATTTCAGTGATGTAGTGCAGACAAAAGGCTGAATTTGTCCTGAACTAGAATACTGATACGGCTTATTGTAGGCTCATTCGGAAGCTAGTAGAATGGGCAAGTTTTTGTTTGGTAAATTTGACTGATTGTAGATAGAAGGGTGTTTCCGGAATTGCCAGTTATGAATTTTGGTGACAACTCGATTTTGCACTACGCCAATGTTTCAACACCCATAGCTCACCATTAAATTCAGATATCCTATGGAAATGGTATCTGCTCTTTCCAAATATGTGCTTATTTTGCGTTTAGGTCTATCAGAAACATCACCATTTTTTCTTTTTTTTAAGACGACACATTTTCCTTCTTTCCACCATAACTCTGAAAAGGTTGGGGATAGAACAAAGGTTACTGTGGTTTTTATGCTCCACAGGGGCTCTTCAATTACCGCATTTCATTTGGCAGATTAGGTCAAATTCACCCGTATATAAGAAAACGGAGACTGGTACGATCTAAATCCCTTACAGATTAGTAGCCAAAAACACTTTTTTTTTTCGAGTTTTACATATTTAGCAAACATTTTCCCCTAAGAAATAGCTTAATAATTATGTATAAATTATAGAGTAAAAGGGTAATTTTTGGAAAGAGTTCAGCCAAAAGTATAACTTTTTCAAAATTTTCGTTACGCAATGTATGAAAAAGTACAGTTCAGGAAAATATTACAACAATGAATTTCAAATTTCCCCCGACTTTTCCAGATCTGTAGACACTGTGCTTAGAGTTTGAATATGAAGATGCTTCGTGGGTCTGCAGAAAAACACTATTCGATGGTGGAGCTATCTTTCCTGCATACTTCGTACAAGTCGCTCATGTGAAGCAGTTTTTGATTGTGTTAAAAAATGCATCGGAAAGATAGGTCACCAAACATTACAATGCTACCTTTTCTGTAGCTTAAAAATGTCATTATCTGTTCGAGGTCTTCCATTCACATTGTCTGTTTAATTGTGGGCCGAGTTTTGTAGCTGTACCATTGTGTTGGCATACATATGCACATAATATATGGCTAAGAAGAAAATGTCACAAGTAACTTTCATATGACCTTTATTTTTCAAAATAACGGAAGAAACTTAAAATAAAATTAAACAACAAAACGAAGCAAATAACAGCAATAAATGACACTAGTAATTGGGCACAGTACAAAATTAGCCGTCTTGATACACTCTACTCCAGACGGTGCTGTCCATGTCGGAGGTGTCTCCATGTACTGTACGATTTGTATAGGAAAGTATGTTCTTCGTAAAGATTTCATTCTCATTGAATTAAATACCCGTTAGATAATAGAGGAAATGTAAAAATGGCACTTCACTTTTTGTCAGGAAGGTACGTACCTGACAAAAATTTGATTCACGTTGAATGAAATACTTGCCATTTTTTAGAAAAAGATATAATGTGCCAAAAGGCACTTGATTATTTCCTGGAGGAAGGTACATGCCAGGAAAAAAAATTCCATTCTTATTGAATGAAATAATCGCCTTTTGTTAGAAAATGATAAGAGGAAATGTTAAATGGCACATTTTATGAACCACTACTGACTACTTTTATTGCGATTCTCCATAGTTAAGAAAGGGCCAAAGCACATACCATGACATTATAATTTCGATGGACTTGTATTACAAAAATAGAAATATTATGGAGGACTTCTCAAAAAGAATTGGAGATGCTTTACAATATACATTAATGTAGAATTTTTATAACATTTGCATAGAAGTTGTATCTTTAAAAAAAAAACCATGGGTTAACAACTGAAACTGCTTACAATGCAGAATCGTTATACATCATCTTTGTTCAGCAGATAAAAATGGAAGGCAATATTCACATGGAAAAAATAGTAATAGTGAAGTTAACTGAAGGATGCAACTTGAAGCAAAAGGCTTGATTATTTTCCTTTTTCTACATCCACCTACAAATTACAAACACATGGTTTAAATAAGTAATTCAAAAATTATAAATTCCAACTACTGGTTATATCATATTTGTTCATCAACTTCGTACAAGGGTATTTAATCATTATCAATCTACAACAAACAAAAAATTGAATTCTGAAGAGTGCAGAACGCAAGTAGATCTCAAAATGGTTAACTAACAAGGAGTGCTAAAGGTGAATTAAATGGGGAGCCATGCAGCTGTCCCGAAAAGCAGTTGTCCAGAAACGAGTGCCGTTACAAAAGAGGCTTTGTTTCCATGACGACCTGGGGTTTGCCATAGTCAAACAAACTTTAATTCTCGCCAAACAAATTGACGTCAGAGCTAAAATAAAAAGAATAATGATGATTTCTGATATCCTTAAAAATATACTTTTGTGGCTTACTGGTTTTATTTTTAACTATACATAAAATCAAAAAATTTAAAGGCCAAATTTAGAAAGGATTAATTTCTTTAAAACAAACCATTTTCTTTTTGTATCCCCCTACTGCTCGTAAGTTGCTGATTTTTTTTTCTTTCTTTTTTTTAAGAAACTTCAAATTACTGAATAAGGTTAGCCCAAACGATATCGAAACCAGTGGCGTATTCAGATTTTCTTTTGAGGAGAAAGTAAAAGTGATTAAATAAGCGCTGCAGAAGAACAAAAGCAGCAGAATAGGCACCATATATGCCAAAGAATTATTCCAGAGCTATTTTACATTCAAAAAACATTCAATAGGAATCAGATTTTTTCCGGTTAAGTAGAGGTGGGGGGGACAGACTTGTCATACGTCCCGTATTATGCAGGATTTCTGGTATCGAAGATTCAAAGTCGTGTTCCTGTTTGAGATTGTAAAGGTCCTCAAAAATTCCACATTTCATAGACTTGATAGTGCCGGATTTATAAATGGGCACGTTGGGCACTTGCCCAGGGCGCCAAATTTCATACAGCACAAAAGGTGAAAGATTTTTTTTTTTTAATTGCAATTTATTTACAATAGAATTCTGGTGATCAGCTCTCCCCAAGATAGCCCCTCCATCTTTTTTTTTTTATTCTGCAAAAATTGCGTGAAATAACCCCGGACCTAAATGTGGATCCAGGAAGGGGGCGTGCGCCCTCTCTGAGAATAATACGCATAAAAAAATTATTATTTTCAAATAAAAAATAAAACTAAACTTACAAGTGAATTTTCAAGCTTTGCGCCCTCCTTGAAAATTTGTGTTGCATCCGCCTC
Source organism: Dysdera silvatica (assembly GCA_006491805.2). NCBI lineage: Eukaryota > Metazoa > Arthropoda > Arachnida > Araneae > Dysderidae > Dysdera > Dysdera silvatica. Next base: position 116,614,529 of record QLNU02015270.1, on the reverse strand, counting down.
CCCCATATTCAAAAAAATCCAAACAGTCGTCGTCAAATAAAATTAATTTATTCATAGAGAAATACCAAATGGATGGGGTGCTAAATAGTTTTTTAGTGACATAAAAAACAGCGAACTTCACCTTTCTTTTAATTTCAATCTACACCGGTTTCCATAAATTAAGCAACAAATGGAAAAAACGTAATAACTCATAAAATATACAACCAATTTGGATGAAATTTGGTGAAAATCTTTATCATACCATATGTAACTAAAAAATGTAAGAACATGTGATACAAAGCATTTACATTTTGTATAAGCTATACAAATAAAAAAAAGTCAGAAATACAGGTGTCACAATGAAATAGTAAAAAGTATCTCAATACAAAATGTGGTTACCTCAAACAGTAATACAGGCCCGACAGCGCTTTTTCATTCTACTAACGATGTTGTCAATGAGTTCCGTGAGTAGTAATGCCCATTGTTCGCGCAAAGCAATTCTAAGCCTGTGCAGGGTTCAGGGAGGAAGTGGAGGCCAGCAACACGCCTCTCGAGAGCATCCCAAACATGCTCTATGGGATTTATGTCGGGAGAGCGTGCTAGCCATTGCATTTCGATTATAGTCTCTTCTTCAATTTACAGCTGCACGAGACGAGCTGTGTGAGGGCGGGCATTATCTGCCTGCAGTACAAATGTATCGCCAATAGCAGCCGCATACCGTTGAACAACGGGGTCCATGATCTCGTCTCTATACCTCTGAGCCTTAAGGTTGCCATGAGACAACACATAGAGGGCAGTACGTCCGCCTAAAGCTACGCCTCCCTATACAGGCAAAGTACCTCCACCATATGTGTCCCTTTCCTGCATAAGAGAGGGCTGATATCGAGTACCAGCCTCTCTCCAGATGAAAACTCGCCGAGAATCACTCTGCAAAGCAAATTTCGACTCATCCGTGAAAAGTACGGACTGACTTCAATCCACTGACTTCGAGTGCAATTAATATGCATGTATGCCTAATTCAAACGTTCCCTCCTGTGGCGAGAAGTTAAGAGCATGTATAATACTGGTCGCCTAGCGTACATTCCTCCTTCATGTAGCCTTCTGCGTACAGTCGAAGCTGATACAGTCCTTCCTGCAGCTGCAGCAAGCGCAGATCTGAGATGAGTCAGAGTAGCAGTCCTGTTTCGCCTTGCAGAAAGCCGCAAGTATCGGTCATCTGAGGAGGTCGTAACCCTTGGCCTACCTTCGCTGTATCTTCGGGAGGCTAAATTCGTGTTTTGGAACTGCTGCCACATTCTGCTGATCACAGAATGGTCGACGTTCAGCCATCTTGCAACGTCCGTCTACCGTTGGCCAGCTTCAAGTCTGCGTATAGCTGCGTAATGTAATTCTACTGGCAAATGACGTTTCGACGTCATTTTTACAAATTGGCTATCTCGAAATCTTTTCATTCACCATCGCACATTAATTGGCGACTCACTGCAAAACAGCTAGTTTTAAGCTTTTTCGCATTTGCATAAATCAACACCAGCGCCACTCGTTTGCATCCTGTATATCGATGCTACATACCTTTGCCAGTAACATATGCAAATTCCGTGAATTCTGAACTACATTTGGCCAAATTATCACGTTTTTTTCCATTTGTTGCTTAATTTATGGAAATCAGTGTATCTACCGTACAATTGCGTCGATCCGCACACCTCGTGAAAACGCCCCTTTCCACCTTTTGTCTTCATTTGAAATTCTGAAAAAAATAATATCCGTCTAACCGCTTTGCCCCCATTAAGCATTGAAAAAGAATAAAAAAAAACTCACAAAAATCTCGCCCCGGAGGCTTTTCTGTGTTGACCATATTTGGCAATTGTGTTATCCCTGTGAAGGGTAATAATATCATACATCCTTATATACGGAGAAAGAGAGCGTTGTTTCCTTTCCTCCTTCATTTAGCGGTCTAAGACACTCCGGGCTAAACGGAGGGACCCTAGTTTGAATCCAGGATGGGTAAAGCTTCTATTTTTAGCTAAAATAAATACGTGGGTGGCAAAATTTATTGTATAAAAAAATTTCCTCGTCAAATAAACTAAATTTATTTATAAAAATATCGTTATTTTATCTTATAATAATGCACATATCATAATCATAAGTGTTCCTTCCTTATCCTCCGCGATTTTTCGTCGCACTAAAAAAAACATTTAGAAGAAAATTTAGAAATCGCCCGTGAGGGGGATGATTCTGTAATTTTTCCATTTTTTTTAAGTTTCTGATACTATTTCAATGCATTTTTCATAGTATAACATAGGTTTAAGGGGGAATGGTGCTCTTGCACCATAAAAATCAATAAATGTAAAAATATTAACTTTGATTGTTTAACTATCATTCTACAGATAAGCACTGTATTTGGTAAATTTTAATCTGCTTACCATTTATCGTGATATAAGTAGTTTAGATTTGTATAATTGTGATGGTGATATATTAAAAGTTACTGCATTACTTTTTTATGATGCAAATGTCACTTTTGTGGTAAACTTATAAAACCCACCTCAAGTGGTATTTTCATTAGGTTATTAATGTTTTATTTGAACAATAGTATATAATTATTATAGTGATGATATATGTATGCGTGTATAGCTATTTTCTATATTTTAACTTCAGTTGAAGATGCTACGGTACTGCAGGTTATTCTGGCATTTTGTGAAAATCAACAGCAATGCATATAACAATTTGTGAAAATATGCAAATGCACAAATACTATTGTTGTGATCCACTATTTTTGGATCTTCAGCAATATGTCACCTTTACACTTTAAGCACAGTCTTCTTGATTAAATTCATACCTTATTTGCTTGATATTTTTTAACATAAAAAGTTAAAGAACTTTTTATATTTACTACAAATAAAAAAGGCTCTATTGGCAATAAATAGAGAAGAAACTGAAGGAAGAAATCACAACTAAAAAATAGTTTACCCATCCTAAGGAGAAGGCAAAAAGGTTATATTTTTGAAAATAATATGTAAAATTATTCTGTTATAAATTATCTGTAGGGAAGATACTTGTTATATCTTGGAGCCTCCCCCCCCACTAATTAGCCTAGCTAGACCTGCAGACATCATTGTCAGTTCATTGTGAACTACTGTAACTGAGTATTGAATAAAAAAAACTTTGTTTTTTTTTAATTCAGGGCAATATGTAGGGATGATTCTAAATGGATCTCAATCATTAAAATTAATTCAGAACATTTTTGTATTGCTATAAAGTTTTTGTTAAAGCTTTATTACAAGGACCATTACTTCACTGACTCGTTTCTAGTTTAATAGATATTTTATACCATCAGGAAACAATACTTTCCGGGAATCAACCCCAGTTCTCCTGCTTGCCAGGCAGATGCACTGTCCATTATGCTAATATCATAACCGATGTTAAAGTATTATTACCCTTCACAGGGATAACACAATTGCCAAATAATGGTCAACACAGAAAAGCCTCCGGGGCGAGATTTTTGTGAGTTTTCGTGGGGGAATTTATTATACAATAATTTCTGCCACCCACGTATATTTAGCTCAAACTAGAGCTTTATTCGTTTTTGGAGAAAAAGAGACGCTTTCCTCATCTTGGATTCGAACCAGGGTCCCTCCGTTTAGCCCGGAGTGTCTTGGACCGCTAGACGAATAAGGAATCCTGAATCCAGGATGGGGAAAGCGTCTCTTTTTCTCCAAAAACGAATAAAGCTCTAGTTTGAGCTATAATCTATACGTGGGTGGCAGAAATTATTGTATAATCATAACCGATACATGTTAGCACTTTTTTTTAGTTATAAATTGTAAACTGGTCCATGCACAACATAATTGCAAAAAGAAAGCAAAATTGATGTCAAATCACATCTATAGTACTATATACATCATCAGATAAAGATATTCGGCATCTGTAGCATAACAGGCACTGTATTTGCCCAACGAGTGTAAGACAAGGGTTAGGTTTCTGGAACGTATTTTTTCTGATGGTATAAATAACATCTTAGTAAACATTATCAGTTTGATTACTTTGTAGCTAAATAATGCTATTTATAGCATAATCTGGATACTTTTAACAGCATGTGTAGAAAATTCCCTGACTATTCTGGTCTATGAACACCCTGTATTATACTTTTACTGATGCTAAGTAAGTGCGCCTTTACTTTGCTTATATTTTTTTCTAAGATTTTTCGTTCCCCCTTAAAAATACATGAAAAGACTAACAAATAAGATACAAAATTATTTTATTTACGTATACAAAATTTACACATCAATTATATACAGCACATACATACATCATCGTAATCTAAAAGCCACAAATAAGCTAGGACGCTTTACTGAATTTAAAAATAAGTCTTATAATGACACACAGCACTAACTTTGATCTTTACACATAAATAAAAACATGGCCAAAGCTACTGGCTTAGATGTACTATTTAGTCTAACAAAATAGATATTCTGCTTATGATTGCAGTGATTTTTTAAACTACATAAAAAATATACTGATGAATAAAAAAATAAATTGTATGAAAGAACACTAATTATAAGGATATATATATAGAATATAGTCACCATAGGCACCATCTCCATGGGGTCCAGGCCCATTCAGCCCCCCAATAAGAAAAACCTCAAATGGAACTGAAAAAGTACAATCAGTGAGACAAGAATAAGAAATTGAATTTCTGGAAAAACAGAGAAGCCGAAAAGTTCACAGAACTCCTTAAACTGTGATTCTATAGCAAATAGCCATATCTAGATCAAAGATGTGTGTCAATTTGGGATGTCAAGACTCAGATTTTATTTATGAGGAAACAGGACTATAATATGCTTTTTATTTGCTTCAAACAATAATTGATTATTTTTATTCTTCTGTATATTTTTTCAGATTACATGTATAACCTTTTACTATCAATTCCTGCATGTGCAAATATTAAACATAATTAATAGAAACAAGATTATTAAAATACATCGTACCATAACAGTAATAAGTGCAATCAATCAAAGATGGGTATGTGCAATTATGGTATGTGATAAATAATCTTAGTATTTATGTGAAGTTAGTCGCAAGTAAATACAAAACAAACAAATTTTTTTTTATTCATTTTAATTATTTACTTATGTTTCTCGTATTCCTCACATTTGTTTAATAATATTTTTCAGTTTCTTTTATTTCTACGGGTTCATTTTCTAATTTTGGCCACTTAGAATTAATACTATATTTGACTTCTGTTCACATTTATGTACGTTTATTTGTTTATACGTGTGAAGTAGTACATATTTAATACACACAACAACAGAATTGAAGGTATTATATCACACGTGTGTGTCCCGAGTACATGCTGCAGCATAACCCGCTCGAGACCCTGCAGAAACCAAATACACACTTGAGTGACTCATCAATAAAATTTTAACCCTTTGCACTCCAGGCTATTTAGCCAAAGGAATTCAAAGCCATATACTGAATGTCGCTCCAGCGGAGCCAGTGGAGTGCAAAGGTTTAAATTACTTTGTTTAGGGATTTTGTCATCGCTCCTGCAGCTTTTCCTCAATCAGTTCCCTTTTTAAATTATTTTTAAATTCTTTATAACTCTTTATTTCTCTTGTTTCCTCGTTTAAGACATTCCACAATTTAGGTCCTCTATATTTTACGTTATTTCTGCTTTTTTCTGTTCTTATTTTAGGTACATGTAATATTTCATCTGCTCTCAATATTAGTCCTTCATTCAAGTATTGTCCATATGTTATATTTATTATTCCATTAAATCTTTTATTTTGGATCCTTTTGTACATTTTTTTCGGTATGCAATATGCGTTTAATTTGCTTACTGGAATAATACTAGTTTCTTCCAATATGACTCTCCAATCCCACTCCTGGTTACCATACATACAGTGTTACAAGGAATTTACTCTAACTTTTTCTACTAATTTTAGATTTAATTTCCCCATATTTCCCCAAACACAATTACAGTACATAAGATGACAATGAACAAAT
>QLNU02015270.1:116596979-116608450 GCA_006491805.2 Dysdera silvatica | reverse complement strand
CATTTTCCTTCTTTCCACCATAACTCTGAAAAGGTTGGGGATAGAACGAAGGTTGCTGTGGTTTTTATGCTCCACAGGGGCTCTTCAATTACCGCATTTCATTTGGCAGATTAGGTCAAATTTACCCCGTATATAAGGAAACGGAGACTGGTACGATCTAAATCCCTTACAGATTAGTAGCCAAAAACACTTTTTTTTTCAAGTTTTACATATTTAGCAAATATTTTCCCCTAAGAAATAGCTTAATAATTATGTATAAATTATAGAGTAAAAGGGTAATTTTTGGAAAGAGTTCAGCCAAAAGTATAACTTTTTCAAAATTTTCGTTATGCAATGTATGAAAAGTACAGTTCAGGAAAATATTACAACAATGAATTTCAAATTTCCCCCGACATTTCCAGATCTGTAGACACTCTGCTTAGAGTTTGAATATGAAGATGTTTCGTGGTTCCGCAGAAAAACACTATTCGATGGTGGAGCTATCTTTCCTGCATACTTTGTACAAGTCGCTCATGTGAAGCAGTTTTTGATTGTGTTAAAAAATGCATCGGAAAGATAGGTCACCAAACATTACAATGCTACCTTTTCTGTGGCTTAAAAATGTCATTATCTGTTTGAGGTCTTCCATTCACATTGTCTGTTTAATTGTGGGCCGAGTTTTGTATCTGTACCATTGTGTTGGCATACCTATGCACATAATATATGTCTAAGAAGAAAATGTCACAAGTAACTTTCATATGACCTTTATTTTTCAAAATAATGGAAGAAACAAAGATAAAATTAAACAACAAAACAAAGCAAATAACAGCAATAAATGACACTAGTAATTGGGCATAGTACAAAATTAGCCGTCTTGATACACTCTACTCCAGACGGTGCTGTCTATGTCGGAGGTGTCTCCATGTACTGTACGATTTGTATAGGAAAGTATATGCTTGGTAAAGATTTCATTCTCATTGAATTAAATACCGTTAGATAATAGAGGAAATGTAAAAAAGACACTTCACTTTTTGTCAGGAAGGTACGTACGTGACAAAAATTTGATTCACGTTGAATGAAATACTTGCCAATTTTTAGAAAAAGATATAATGTGCCAAAAGGCACTTCACTATTTCCCGGAGGAAGGTACATGCCAGGAAAAAAATTTCCATTCTTATTGAATGAAATAATCGCCTTTTGTTAGAAAATGATAAAAGAGGAAATGTTAAATGGCACATTTTATGAACCACTACTTTTATTGCAATTTTCCATAATTAAGAAAGGGCCAAAGCACATGACATTATAATTTCGATGGACTTGTATTACAAAAATAGAAATACTATGGAGGACGTCTCAAAAAAGAATTTGAGATGCTTTACGATATACATTAATGTAGAATTTTTATAACATTTGCATAGAAGTTGTATCTTTAAAAAAAAAACCATGGGTTAACAACTGAAACTGCTTACAATGCAGAATCGTTATACATCATCTTTGTTCAGCAGATAAAAATGGAAGGCAATATTCACATGGAAAAAATAGTAATAGTGAAGTTAACTGAAGGATGCAACTTGAAGCAAAAGGCTTGATTATTTTCCTTTTTCTACATCCACCTACAAATTACAAACACATGGTTTAAATAAGTAATTCAAAAATTATAAATTCCAACTACTGGTTATATCATATTTGTTCATCAACTTCGTACAAGGGTATTTATTCATTATCAATCTACAACAAACAAAAAATTGAATTCTGAAGAGTGCAAAACGCAAATAGATCTCAAAATGGTTAACTAACAATGAGTGCTAAAGGTGAATTAAATGGCTTTTGCTTGCTTGCTAATAGAAATAGTAAAGGAAGTGGAGGAACAGTAAGTTACCTTCTTCACTGAATAGAAATGCACCAAAACCAAATTAGCAATGGGAGTGCAGAGAAATATCTTTCATCACTATTGGGCGAGGTCCAATCTTAAAAATTTGCCAAAAGGAAATCAATGTCACTTATTTCTCTTATAAATTCTTGTACACGTATTGAAGAGATTAATATTTTTAAAAATTCATATAATTGTAAGTTTGCATAACTCCTTGGGCCTCGGCGTCCTTGTGACAGAACGTCGTCTTTAGTTCATTTTAATAGTCATATTTTGCTTTTCGTTAGATGAAAACGTGATGTACTTACCTGAGTACATCAAGATGTATCTGAGATGTACTCAGGTAAGTATATCAGGTTTTCATCTAATGAGAAGCAAAATATGATTATTTGAATGAACTAAAAAAGACGTCCTGTCACAAGTATGCCATGGCCAAAGGGGATAAGCATACCAAAAAGAAAAAAACAATGAAATGCTGATTTTATGTTTCTGTGTAATACATTTTTCCTGCATCGAACATACTTCTCCCGGAGTGTCCAACGTGAGATAAATCATCAATTGAATAGAATAAGATTCCAGCTTTGTGCATTTTTTTCCCTTTTTTTTTAACCAGAAAAATACCAAACTGGGAGATTTCACCGTATGCAGGAAACTCGTGTAAATTAGTTTCCTATACTTAGACATTAGAAAAATATGTTAATGTGAATTAACAGGTATTTATTGTTCTCTTGCATTTTACGGTGTAAAGAAAACGAAGGTAATGATGCCATAGAATCTACTGGTTTTTTTTGAGGAATCTAAACCTCTGCTACCTAGAGAGCTAAACCCTAACTTACCCTAGGCAGCAAAATGGTACACATTGTATTGCTTTAGCCAAGGAAGATATCACGTAGAATTAACGTTAATTCGCATATACAAACATTTGATTTTACAAACTCTTGTTAGAGTTTTCATGAGTTCGTAAAGCTCAGAGCCTACTGCATTTTTAGATACTCGTGAACAATTTATTTTATTAGATTTTAGGTGATTTCATAAAATTCTTTTCGTTGTTGTAGTGGGCCTAGTATATCTATCATGGATTAGCCACCACTAGTTTAGATGATGGTTTAACTCGTTGTTAATCTCTCTTACTAGACTAGTGTTTCTCAGCCGGGTACTGTGCTTTGAGCGATTCTCTTGAAATTTGTCCTCTTACCTTCTAAGCATTTTTCATGAATAAATATTTTATACTGGAAATGTTCTGAAGAAAACAATATTTGCGAGTGTGTCGAAAAGCTCAGATCCAGAACCACTAAATAACATCTGTGCAACAAATGCCAGCAAACGAGCTGTTTATTTTTAAATATTGAAGTATTCATGAATGATTGCGAAGTTTTAGACAATGAAATCTTTCAGCATTCCAGAAAGAGTAAATCATAGATTATGATTGCTCACACAAATTGCCTATGGGCAGATTATAAATAACACTGTGCATCCCTGTTTTTAAAACTGAACGAAATAAAATGATGAAAATGTCAGTAACTAATCAGGGGGGAAAAAAAAAGCAAAGTCTACACTAGTCGAAAAAAATGTACTAATACACTTTATGCTATAATTATTAAAGTGTATGTGAGTTTAATATACAAAACTTTTAAAAAAATTGGGAAGAAATTATTTGCAAATGCATTTTTTTGGGACCGGGTCCTCATATGATTAAAAAAAATTACTAGGTCATGGTCTTATAAAGTTTGGTAAGCATTACCCTAAACTAGTGTTAATCAACCTTTATTAGGCTGTGGACCGGTAAATTCCTTTTTTATAAGACGAGGGCCCGGACCCAACAAATGTACTTTCATGAATATTTTCCGCGTTTTTTTAAGCTCATATATTAAACCATCACAAGTATGAATAATTAATTATGGCATGATCATAAAGGGTATCGCTATACTTCAATTAATATACACTTTGTTGATACACTTCCTTGCTAATTGGTCACTGACGTTTGTAACATAGATGTTCTTAGTTCGTTCGGTATTAATAACAAAGGATGTACCACACATTATTGCAATCGGCTTGAAAGCACGTTTAATGAGCGGTATATCTTTAACGCTAAAAAATTGTGATGTCTAAAAATTCCCGATCATTCATACATACTCACATATTTAGAAATACATGGCTTGTTGCATAGATGTTATTTAGGCGTTTTGAGTCTGAGCTTTCCAAGGCAATTTTTCTCTTCGCGACTATGATTCTCCTCAGATTATTTCCACGATAAAATACTTACTCATAAAATTGCTTACAAAACTAAAATGACAAATTCTAAGAGAATCTCTCGCAGCCCAGTATAATATATATCGGGGCCCGGCAGTTGAAAAACACTATCCTATTATGCAGTTCCCACGTTTTTCCAAAGTAAAAAATAAAGACTTTCTAAAGGTCTAAATGATCTTTTCTACAGACCAATTAAGGTATGCCAAAAATCATATTGCACTTTCGCTGCCATCAGTATCTGCACACTACCATTATTATCGCATCACTATATTCCCACTGTTTCACTGGAAGTACCGCCAGACTATCATGTGACCATAGTCTTTTGCCTTTATGTGTTATAGTATATTTTAACTTATCTGTGTATGCAACCACCTACATATTACCACGATCAACACATAAGGTAGAAAGTGACGATCGAATCATCCCGTCAATAACGTCTTGATTTTGTGATTTAAGGACTGTGTTGATGAAAAGTAAGCCCTTTTAAGGGCCCTTAACGATTAAAACTAAAAATAAGTCCTTACTTTTAGGGACTATAAGAACCCAAGTATGTTTGTCTCTATTGATAACACCAAATGCTGGCAGAGGTCAAAGAGGGCATGATGTTTGTCAATAAAATTTTCATCAGCTTTTTATATATATCAATCTCTCAAATTGTGAAAACAGATAAAACTAATATTGGTCTATACTTCAAAGTCATGAATTCAGACGAAATGAATGTAGTACTTTAATTTAAATTGACTTATTTGTCTATATTTACTTTTTACAGTGCTGCCATCTCGTGATAAAATTTACAGATGAAAACTAAAGCATATTGTAGACGAACACATCTATCATGTCCATTGTCAAGAGCAGGTGGGAATGACAGACATATTCGTTATACCTGCTTAAGGGGTTAACCAATATAGAATGCTTTTCCTTATAAAAAATTAATGAAGTCATTAATTTATTTCTCCCACTTTTGTCGATATGCACCTGTATCGATAATGGCTGTGCATGTGTTATTTATAAAAGTTTAGAAATTTAAAAAATTCTGGATCTTGAAAAGTCTAAGGGTGGTTTGGAATTCTGGATTTTTGCTACACTAAACGTAATGGGTGAAAAATAATATTTCAAGAAATATTTTAAAATGAAACGTACAGGAAATAACTGAAGTTACTAACCAAGACAAATCTAAAGATACTTACAATTGTATCAGATCTCTTTAACGAAAAGGTATGGTATTCCATCAGATCAATTACAATATCAGGTAAAAGGGCAATAGCCACAAGTATAAGGGTGAGAAGCCAAACTCGACCTATAGACATTACTATGTAGTAAACACCAAACAAGGTAGAGGTTTGCGTACTCCTAAAATAGTATCAATAGAAAGAAAATATTAAATATATTAATTAAATATTAACGCCTTTGAAGATGATTTCAATTCAGCGACTGTTTTTGAGCATTTCTGGACATTGACAAGACATTTGAAATAGCTTTGTGTTTCTACAGAGCAGAGACCATGTTCCATTGGGATATCCAGTTTTTCCGTGGGATCTGAACTGCTGCTGCCCGGGGAACCCATCTCCGAACTACGGTGAACATAGAAACAGAACACGTTCAACAATACCATTGGAATAGAAATAAAATACAGGGTACCAGGGAGGAAATTACATAAAAAGGTTAAACACTGGTAAAATAGCAATGAAAAAGATCACTCAAGCTTTCGGACGCATCAGCAGCAGTCCTTCATCAGGAGTAATGACGATGTTATGTTTCTGTCTCTTTTTTATACTTGAAATTTCTGGAAAACCCTTCATCAGAGTAGTCCCGCAGAATGGAAAAACCCAATGAGAACCAATGGGAGGCCTCCAATAGAATCATGGAAGAAACCCAATGAGAACCAGTGAGAAACCTTGCTTTTTGGGCACCTAATATTGGGGAAGTCCCATACATTTCAAAGTAAGAGTTGTTTATAAGTTTCTGGAAGTGGTTGTGATGCTTGACGAAAGAACACAAACAAGCACTCGCGAAAGGAGACATAGCCTCACGTCTGGCAGAACACGCTTTACAACACGGACACGAACCCGACTGGGACTCAACAAAAATACTACACCGTCACATCACAAACAAGAATAGTAGACTCTTCTTAGAATCTTGGGAAACTTACAAACTACACGGGAAAGCCATTAATACATCACAACCACTTCCAGAAACTTATAAACAACTCTTACTCTGAAATGTATGGGACTTCCCCAACATTAGGTAACCCGCAGTGTAGGTTTCTCATTGGTTCCCATTGGGTTTTTCCATGATTTCTATTGGAGGCCTCCCATTGGTTCCCACTGGGTTTTTCCATTCTGCGGGACTACTCTGATGAAGGGTTTTTCCAGAAATTTCAAGTATAAAAAGAGACAGAAACATAACATCGTCATTACTCCTGATGAAGGACTGCTGCTGATGCGTCCGAAAGCTTGAGTGATCTTTTTCATTGCTATTTTACCAGTGTTTAACCTTTTTATGTAGAAATACCATTGGAAGTCGGACCCAGGTTAAATGGCACGACGGACAAATGCATTATGGGAGCAAAACCAGGGTTAACTATATGCTAGTTGACAAATACAACACCACTATGGCAGCGTGAGGACAATTTACAATGACATTTACAAAGATGAGTAGATCTGCTTACGTTTCATGGCACGAGGACAGCTAAAATCATGTTGAGCTAGAACGGACAGTTTTCAGAGGCATTTGAATCTTATTCACCCGGGGAACCAAAATTTAGACTGCAGATCCATATGAAAAATTGTCAAATTCTGTGTACCTTTGAGAATCAAACGTTGTCATCAACAAAGAAGTATTGCCACCAAACCAGATTTCCTTCGATTCGTGGAATTGAACATCACAGACAACTCAATGTCAGTTTCAAAACTTCCGGAAATAAGCTGGTTTTTAAATTGATTCAAAGAAATGTTGTTGGGAACAGGATATTTTTTTGGTTCTTCCTGGTAGAGAGTTTTGCCTTTGGTTTTCATCATGCTTTTGCATTAAGCAATGGCTCAAAAATGGATATTAAATAGAACAGAAAATGAATGAAGCAGGAACCACAACAACAAATAATGAATCGGTGATTATTTTACTTCTGATGTAATGGGAGATTTTCACTGTTAAGAGTTGCTATATAGCAGGATGGGGAGAAGGGTGTATAAACTAGTCATTCTAGCTCCAAAATTCTGTTCTAACAAGTTCTCACCATTTTCAATGATCAGGTTACAAGTCACATGGTTTGAATTCCATGTCTGCTTGTTACGTTGATTGGTGCTGTGAGAAGAATGGTAGATACAGAAAATTAAAGTATGCTACAGAGCAGGGGTGATTGTAAGTCCAAACCAGATTCCCAACATACCAGAAAATTTCCTGAAAAGTTAGGAAGTATTTTTGGTAAAGACACTGACTTCCGAAGGAATATAAAAAATTATAGGAAACAAAACGAAATTTTTGTAATTTTTAGAAAGAAATCTTGGAAGAGCAAGTTGAAATTCCCAGACTTTACAGAAATCGCGGAACATAATCACCCATGTACGTAGTAATGTTGAGGATTGGGAGAGCAAAATCAAGGTTTTATAATGGCTTTTCACAGATTCCTTAATGACTTTTCACGAGTAAAAATGAGGGCTTTCAAGGACGGTAAATCATTTTTTAAACAATGAAGGATCGTATGAATTCTGGTACAGTACAAACTCTTTAATCCGGCAGCTCCTTCGTTCATCACATTTTATAATACGGCACTGATCGAGCTGTTTGTGTTCAGTTTTTTTTAGATAGATTCGAGCGTTCGTTGATCTTGACCACCAGGTCGGATGAAGCTACAGTTTCGTATAAACAGGCTTCTTATGCATTAAATACATTTATAAAATTTGATGAATTCAACAAAAGCTGTAACTCTGCAGAACTCATAAATTCGTGTATAATCTGTAATGATTTTTTAAAGAAAAGATTCAAATTACGGAGGGAACGTGATAGAGATTTTTTTAAACAGTAATGTTCATGTGTATTTTTTCTTGCCAAAGAGCAGCTTATTACAGCTTGTTTTAAATATCACTGAACTGTATTAATTTTTTTTGGTATTCCCATTAAAACCATATTGACGTTCGATAATTCGGCAAAATCGTTAATCTGGAATGGCTGTGGTCCAGCACATGCCAGATTAAAGAACTCCTACTGTATAAAAGTTTGCATAACATGCACAGTTTATTGACAGGTTCATTTATGGCAAAAGGTCATCAAAGATCGTTCTGTACCAGATCACTCAATTGGGAAAAACTTTGACTAGTTTCGCTGAGAGTATGATTGTTCAAGTTAGCATGTACAGGGTGAGCATAATTTATTGAGTGCATTTCGGAGTTCCATAAAACAAAAGTAAAGTAATGTACATACATGTTTAATGTTTTATTGACAAGCATATTTCAAACAGTTTTATGTTACACGTTTAATAAGTTGTACATGAGCTCTATTTGTTGCACATAAAATATCAAGCCTGTATTAAACTGCATGCCAAACGTTGTGGAGCGTCTGAGTCGTTATTCCTCCAATAACCGAGGTGATTCGTCGTTTTAGTTCATCAATATCATGAATGTTTGTTGCATACACCCGGTCTCTGAACCCCCACCCCCCAAAGAAGAAAATTTAGGGGTGTTATGTCGGGTGATCGTGAGGGCCAAGGAATCGATCCACCTCGACCAATCCATCATTGGGGAAATGTTTCCTGCAGGTAGTCGCGAACAGTGGTACCCCAACATAGTGGTGCTCTATCTTGCTGGAAGTGAACTTGTTACTGTGGGTTCATGGAAGAAAAATGGCCTTATCATTTCATCCATGGCCAATCCATACCAAATGTTAACCTTTGGACTATCACGTTGGTGTTCTCTTACTACATGAGGATTTTCTGACCTCCCCCACCCACATCAATTATGACGGTTCACATTTCCGGAAACATGAAACTTTGCTTCATCCGAGAAGATGACTTTTGATAAGAAAGAGTTGTCTCTGTCAATTTTGTCAAGAATACGCATAGCAAAGTCAAAACGTGTAGGTTTATCGTTACCTGTGTGTTATCGTTACTTGTAGGTTATGCAGTAACTGCACTTTGTATGCATGCAGTTTCAGGTGCTTATGCATAACATTCATGACTGTTGATTGCGGTATTCCTAGTTGCAAACTCGCACGACAAGTTGATTTAGTCAAGCTTCTAGTGAAAGCTTCCCTCATTTGACCAACAACGTCATCAGAGACCGATGGTCTACCAGCACCTTTCCGATGTTGCACATTTCCTGTATCCTTAAATTGCTGATATCAACGCTTAATGGAGTCTTTAATTGGAGCATGCTGGTTTCGATACTCTAAGCAAAAACACCTTTGAACTGTTATAACCGATTTGCTTTCGTGAAACCACAGAACGCACATCGCTTTTTGCTTTACATCAGCCATTTTTACACTGGAGTGTTGGTTATCTCCCTCTGCAGCAGATTCCACCTGCAGACATGGCACGCTACCTATCGGAGAGCGGTTTAAACAGTTTGTTTTAAAATGAACTGTTTAAACTGCTCTCTCATTTAAACGACAACAGCAGTTGCTACATTATGCTTTTGTTTTATGGAACTATGAAATGCGCTCAATAATTTATGCTCACCCTGTATATACAGTAGTACCCACATGAGTACTTCTAGGGGTGGGGGTTGAGAAAAATCATTACCTCCTTCAAGGCTGTCAACAGGGTTCCTATACTTTTCTGAAAAAAAAATTCCCCTGATTTTTCCCTGACCATGTAATTTTACAGAAATGTATTTCAATTTTGATGGTCTATCACAAAAAGCCTTATAATTTTCTGTCACAAGAATTTAAGCTATTTCAGAAACGATTTTAAAAATTTAAATAAATATTCAAACATACTTTTCAAAATCAGATATAGTGAAAAAAAACTACTGTAAAAATAAAATCCCCACTTTCAAAAATTAAACCATAAAGTGAAACACCTTGAAACTATTGCCATGCAATATAATATAATCTCTTTAATACATGTTTTTTTAGTTCATTTTCTTCTCTGATTATTTCGTTATCAATAATCTCTAGCTTTAGAGAAGCCGTTTTCGACAATTTCACTTTTTTCGACTTTAAATATTTAATTTTTTCCTGTTGTCTTTTTTGATAAAGGCGAATCATTTGTAACTCATTTTTTATCTTTTATTCTCTAAGTATAGTTCCCATGTTGATCTAGAACCTTTAACCACAAGGCGCATTTTCTCATCAACATCGACGTTTTTGATACCTTTGGCAGCCAGTACAAAATCATGCACCTGTCTCTGTGAAATAATGGAGGTTCTCAACTAACAGTTTCTTATTTACTAAGAATCCTCCTTCCACAGTAACATTTCCACGTGATAATATTAAAATCATTTGTACAACTCTCCACAGACTTTTAAATTTGTCTTCTCCTTGCAACAACTGTGAAAAGAAAGAATGTAATCTCTTTTGGCGTAATTCAAACTCCAGAAAATTTGCTTTTCCTCTTTTTGCAAATTCAAAAAACAGCAAAAATTCTTTTTTCGCCTTTACTGCAACCATTTCATTTATTCTATTGGTTTCATGCAAAATTTTAAGACATACATCCATTCTCCGTTGAGCTATAAAAGGTTTCTTAATTATCAAATCAGGAACTCAACATGATAAGCCACGTGTTAAGCCGTATTTCAAGGGACTTCTACCAAAAATCTTACTCACTGTTGCAATTAAAAACTTTTGACAGTCCATTTTAAAATATCCCTTGTCTTTTTCACTGACGCCTGATTTGTTCAGATATTTTGAAGCTGCACAGCCTATATCTGCCTCATGAAAATTTAAGAGATTCTTCTTGTCTTCTAGATTTACAGTCAATAACTTTTTAGCAGTTGTAGCACTATCAAGAACATCTTTTTTAACAAATCGTCACATGAGGTTTCGTGTTAATTCTAGAAGACTTGAATATAGATAAGGTGCTAAAGGTTCAGAGGTCTGAAACCTTTTCAAAAAAGGTTGAAATTCTTCAGAAATCATCTTAAAAAATCCTATTTGAGATAACATTAAAGGATTTTGAAAGCACTATTGTACAGTTTTGACAAAAATGTTTGATGGTAATTTTGGCTCTTCCTTAAGATACTTTTTAACATGTTCAAAAATTAATACTGCTCTTTCAGCGCATTAGCCATTTTCAAGCCATCTAATTTGGCAAAACTTTTTAGGGAAAATATTACTATCTGTAACTACTGTATACTGTGCTCTTCTAGCAGGACTATTTTTAAAAAGATAATACAATCCTCTTAGAAACTGTGCCACTCGCCAACCTGTTTTATTGTGACCC
>QLNU02015270.1:116576489-116596879 GCA_006491805.2 Dysdera silvatica | reverse complement strand
TCTGGATAACAAATTTATCAAGTTTTCTAGTTTTTGAAGCAGTTAAAGAGTTGTCATCACTAGATTTAGAAACTAGAGGGTCTTGGGTTCTGTCTACCTCTACAGGCTTTACTACTGAAGCTTTAAACATTTTGCATGCAGATAATTGGAAATTTTCATTTTTTAAAGTCTTCTGCTAGTTTTTTCCTAACCAGTGACTTTTCACAGCCTGCATTTCCATAATACTGAGAGAACACTTTTTGCAAAAGGCACTATATGGAAAACCTTTAACTGGTTCAAGCTATGTAGACCACTGTGGATTTATATCTGGATTAATCCAATCTGCATTGAAAAATGTTTTATTACAAGGCATGATGTTTCACTTTAGACCTGAAAATATACATAAAAAAAAATCCAGAATTTATTATCTGTATGTATGAAATTATAAAATAATAATAATTCTAAAATAATACGTATCACATGTACAATACCCAAATCAAAATTTTACATGTCTGAAAAATATCACATGTAAATATGGGATCCTTATTGTTTCCCACTACTACTGCGACTTAAAATTATTTTTATACTACAGTTAGGGTGCACAGGAATGTGAGCAGAATACTTCCATAAAGTCTCTAAATTAGTACGAAAAATGGAAATAACATAATCAGCAATAAAAAATTTTGAGAGAAAATGACAGTTTTTTTTAATAATACTGGTTCTTAAGCCATTTTTAAAGCCTTTACAGTCAGATTTTTTACATGCCTGGCCAATCATGTGACTGATAAAAATACATGCCCAAGTAAAAATTTTAAGTGCCTCGGACACATGTCGAGCAATAGATTTTTCTGGCCCTGCAACGATGACAGTTATCAGCCAACAGACAACACAAATTCACCATTTGTGTCTGCTCACACTTCGTGTCAAATCACATTATTGAATATAATTTAAATAATATATTTGTGTTTTAAAATAAAATACTTATCTAGTCAAAAAAAGCAACAAAAATTTGGCCCTTCCCCCCCCCCAAGCCAGTACATTTAGATACAAAATATATGAATACCAGGGATGTATATACAATATTATTTGGGGGAGGGCACAGGCAACTGAAAATGTGTGGATAGGCCTACATATTTTTCACTTGATCTTCAAAACATTAGGGGTCGGGCCTTTCCCTTAAATACACTCTTGATGAATACTGAATACACGAGTGATAATATAAAAAAAATTTAGTATGGCCAAGCCCCACCATTCAAAACAAAATCCCGGATGCACCACTGTATTAACCTCAAAGTGGACCTGAATGACTTCGCCTCGCCTCAAGGTTTAGCAGTTTCAACATCACGTAATTTATTTAAAACGCTATCCAAAAACGATTTAAAAAAATCGAATTGGTTAAAATTTACATTTTAAAGAATTTGGGAAATTTAAATTTTGTATTTTTTTTAACTTTTCTTTAAAAAAAAGCAGACATAAATTAAGGACTCGTATTTAATTTGAACAATCACTTACAGTGAAGTGATGCACTATCAAGCAGGGCTCAGATGGAAACATTTTCAAATGTATGGAAACCAAGGGCAGTCCCCCAGTAGAGGGTTCAGGAGGGGGTTACATCCCCCTTACCCGAAATTTTAAAATTGACAATGGGCAATAAAATTATTTTGAAAAAAAAAGTATACCCCCCCCCACACCCACCAAAATAAAATCATATCCCAGCAAAAATTTCTAGGACCGCCACTGATGGAGGAACCCCATGTTCTTTCTAAAAAAAAATTCTTTCTCATATATTTTGCAATGATTGCAAAAATTTTGATTTCTGCAATTATTATAATTCACAGTAAACTAATGATTTTTTTAAAGTCCCTAAATGTTTTTTATTCGAACAAAAATGTTCTTATTCTTAAAATGTAAGATTTCTAATAAAATATCCTCATTGACAAATATTTACAGTACATTCAATTACAGGCATATCCTTTGGGGAGGTGGGGAGGAGGCTGAAGTCCTCTCCACGTACAGAAAATTTACATGTAAAATATATGAATACACGAGCGATTCTATTAAAAAAAATATAAACATGATTAAGCCCCCCCCCCCAAAGTTTGCCATTGTCTCCAATCTCGTATCGTTATAAGAATCAGGCAATCCAAGGTCGTGAGACCGGAATGTTGTAACTTAATTTACTTTTCCTGTAATGATTGGATTGTAGGCGGAACTGATTTTTGATTTCATGTGTCAATCCACTATGGTGGATAATCGGAGTTGACTGTAATTATAATTAGTACACAAATAATGTAGATAGTTTGCTGATGGAATAATTAAATTATTACATTAGCCAACTTCATTCTGTCAA
Source organism: Dysdera silvatica (assembly GCA_006491805.2). NCBI lineage: Eukaryota > Metazoa > Arthropoda > Arachnida > Araneae > Dysderidae > Dysdera > Dysdera silvatica. The sequence goes on along the minus strand of QLNU02015270.1, from coordinate 116,594,550 downwards.
ATAAAAAATTTCCAAAATTTGAAATATTAAAAAAAGAGAACTTACTTTTGTCAATTGAAGAAACGTATGTGCTCATAACATATTTGTGCATACGTTTATTTTGTCTCAGAACTTGTGGCTGCTGGCAAAAACAAAGGGAACACGTCACTTCCGGTCAGACTTTCAGATCAATGGTACTACGCCAGTAGATTACTCCTTCTTTCGCTTTGCCATTTCCCATGTTATATGGGGACGGCGTTATGGTCCTTTAATCTTCTCTTCCACAATCTTCTATCCAATGCCTCTTCTCTACTCCATCCATACTCTTCCAGATCTTACGTCACTTTATCCTTCCATCTCAGCAATGGTCTTCCCCTCTTCCTCTTACCCATTACCACCAGCTTATCCAATACCTTTCCCACATATTCCTCATTTCTCCGCTCCATATGCCCAAGCAGATTACTCCTATCGGTCAACAAACGGTTCTGCGCAATCGCCAGTGTCACGCTGCTTTGGAGGGCTGTGTCCTGAATTCTTTTAATCTACTGAAATAGCCCACTGAATTTTCCGAAATCGACTGCAATATTCTACTGAATTTCCTGAAAACTACTGAAATTTTCTACTGAATTTCCCAACCACTGTTGGGAACCACTATAGGGTCATTTTTACTGCAACATCAAAAGTAGCAGGCATAATTTTTAAATTTCAACCTTTTGAATTTCCCTGACTTTTTATCATATTTTCAATTTCCCTGACTTTCCCAGGTTTTCCCTGACCCGTAGGAACCCTGTATCATTAAAATGAATGGTTTTGCCCAACTCCACAGCGATATTGACCCAGACGCGTATTTGTTTTCATAAAATTCGTATATTGTACAATATGTATACAATATGCAAATTGGTGTATTGTATGATATGTATACAATATACGAATTGGTATGTTACATAATATATATACAATATACGAATTGATATATTGTATAACATGTATACAATATATGAATTGCTATATGTTTACAATATACAAATTGGTATGCTGTATATGTTTACAATATACGAACTGGTATATTGTATATGTATACAATATACGAATTGGTACATATTGTACTGCAGTGTTTTCCAGGCTAATCCATTGTGTCCCAACAATTCTGCGACACAGAGTCACTTATTCCGAATAACAAACGACTACGAACAAAACTGATTTAAACACAAAATAAAGGGGGAAAAATTAATTTAGAGGAAGTCATATACAAGTAACAGATTACATATAGGGTGCTATACATACGGAGTACACACACAACGTTATACATACACTTAAAATTCAGTGTTAAATATTTCACACTCTGCGATACTCAAAAATATTTATGAAGTTACAGCAAATGCTAAAACCTTGCGCATTTTACGGCGCAAGGATCATTCTGCGCAGTTCCCTCGGAAAACCTACCAGGGTTCCCCCCTTCACATTGAAGAAAAAAATTCCCTGACTTTTCCAGATTTTTCCGGAAAAATTCCCTGACAAGTCACAAGCAACCCTCAACTGGATTTCGGTTCGGGGAAACTAGTTCCACGTTTGTGGAAGATTTAGTTATTCAAAGCGAAGTTACGGTTTTACCTAACTTTTTCCGATTTGACCAAAAAAATCTAGTTTTCCCTGACTTTTCCCTTACCTTAGGGACGATTTCAAATTCCCTGACAGTTCTAGGTACTCGAGATGTGTCGGAACCTTGACCTACATTGTTCCGATGAAACACACCATCGTCCAGAAAAACGCTATTATATGGTTCAAATAATGAACATTTCAAGGTGAAATCAGAGTAAAAATCACAGAAAAGAGACAGCCAAACCCGTTTATAACGACAATCCGGTTATAACGTCAGAATCCTAAAGTTTCTTCGCTAGAGAAGAAAGTATAGGCCGGCGTATCAGCCGCCATTTTCTGGTTTCATAACACAACGTTTATTACTGGAAAATTAATAATCCATTTTCTTCTCACAGAATCTGTTGCGAATCAACACATTCTATATTTATTCCTCGAATGATTAGAACAATTCTCAGCGGAACACCCACACATTTCACCGTATTTCATTAAAAATAGCGCACACTTATAAATCACTGAACTTTAACACAGCAGTGAATGGGGCTGACATCATACGATAGCAACAATATGACGGATATGCGCCGGCTCTCTTCTTTAGGAGCCTTACTTACCCCTCGCGCACACTACAGGAATAACTAAGGCTCCTAAAAAAAAGGGGGCTGGAGCATCAGACATTTTGATGCCATCGCATCACGTGTAATCTCACTCACTGCCGTGAAAAATTGGGTAATTTACAAGCGTGTTATTTTCAATAAAATGGGGTGAAATGGATGGGTGTGCCGCTGTGAATAGTCACTCGAGGAATAAACACCATTATGTTTAGATTTGCAACGTGTCCTATAAGAAGAAGAAAATGAACTATTAATTTTAATGGTAATCGCTGTATTATGAAACTGGCAATAAAATGGCGACTGATACGTCGACCTCTGATTCTAGGAGCTCTAAGGACAACACTATAACATTTACCTCGGTTACTATGTCATGCAATTTCTACAACAGTCGAATATAATGTGAAAAAAAAAGTCATCGTTTTGTATTTTAATGGAGACATTTTATACTTTTTTGTAGGCGTGTCGGAATTTTTCTTAAAAAGGTTCATACCTTTCATCGCAGTTTTCATAGAACAGATGACCTACAGTTTGTACTGGCCAAATACTCCGAATGCTCTTGAAACATACCCCTAATTTCTTTTCTCTATTCACTCATGGCACCAACCCTTTATACTCAACCCTTTGCTTTTAAATGACAATGAAATGAATTTTTCTATTCACTTTAATGACCTAAAACGCCTACGTTGAACGACTGCGCATTGCATTCTATCCTGACTTTGTGCATGCCCTATTATTCTAAAATCGTTCGTAACTTTAAAAATTACTACTAAATATAAAGCATTTCCATTGAAAAACAAAGTTGCTGTACTAATTAATTTTTTTTTTTTTAAATTTCTTGTTGTATTAGTCTGTATTTTTTCACATAGAAGTTTTTAAAATAAAAGTATATATACGCGCTAATATAATGCCACTTACGAATTTCAAAAATTATGTACTAGTATTTTAGAATTACTATTCCGTTATAGCGTCCATCATTTCGCCGGTACCTTGAGCGACGTTAAAACAGGGTTCAACTGCCAATTTCAATTTTAAAAAAAAAGGGGGGAGAGGCAGTGGATGAAAAAATAAATTAACGTAATGTAGTGACGAATTAATGCAATTTACTATACATTAAATTCCACGTTTCTGATCTACATGAGAGTAGTTAATGCTCAGATATCGATTTAAATCGTGAAATTATTTATATGCATTGCAGAAATGGGCTATATTGCCCATTTTCAAATAGAAAATATTCATTATTCTATTTCGTATTCAAGTACATGTGGAAAGTGATAATGAAGAGATTGTGATCTGGGTTAATTTTTTTTTTTAATAATGCATTTTGCATAAAATCATACACTGGTGTCATTAAACACGGAGTTTGAAATTTACGCCATTTTGGCAAAATTGGGGAGACTCTGGGAACACCCTGTATACATGCATGATTCGACCAAGTCTGCGGCAGCTGAACGCAATGAGTGAAAAGTTTCGATCAAGAAAGCCTTCAAACAACTATCATTAATATACAGTGAACTCTCGGTTTTACGAACTCCTACGAACCCCTCAAATAGTTCGTAAATGGGAATTAACGTTAGTTACATGCGTTACTTCCCGAAACCAACGCAATAGTTCGTAAAAACGCGAGTTCACTGCACTGCCAAAGTCTCATAAAATGATGTATGCAACCACACGGTATATTATTTAGACTTACATAACTTTTATTCCACATCGAATATAATGACAATGTAGTGGTCAAATTAAAAGTACAATTTGAGTACGAATCAAATTGAGATTCAATTGAAAAATACAGTTAGTACAAAATAAATAATACATACAGGATAGTCTGTCTAGAATAAATTAAAAAATGGACCAAATATACAACACAAATAAGCAGGCTACTAGACAAAAAAAAAGTTGTCCAGGGGAGAAAATGCTGCCTGCACAAAGCAAAAGTTGTCCACACAGAGAAAGCTACTGAACAAGAAACGTCATCTACTTGAAGAACGTAATTTGTACACAGGAAAATTGCTTTCAAATTCGACAATAAACTTGTACGGTCAATTCAAGCTCCTATATAACACGAACGATGCTTATTCGTTGACATCAAAACATTCAGAATTAAAATGGATAAGAAAAAAGGGGGTCGGAATAAGTTAATTAAACCACCGACAAAGGATTTTCATACATCGAAATCGTATGTGTATTTAAAACCGCCAAATGTCCTCCGCCACCGATGGCAGTGGAAAGGAACGGTGTGGTGACAGAGGCTTCTTCATGACGAGGTTCTTCATGAGAGGTGTCTTCATGACGCGAGTTTTCTTTCTTCACTAAACTGGAATTCAAGACGGTCCGTTCTTGCATGGCCATTTCAACGGGTTCCTTAAATTTCACCTTCTCCAGGCGAGAGCCATGTTTTATGCTTTCTTGGCTGCTGCTGACAGTAGACGATGACTTCTTCGAAAGGAACATGCTTGCAATGGGGCAAACCATGACTCCAGAAATCAGTACGCATACGCCCGTTGAGAAGAAGGTGATATCGTAATTTCCACTAATATCTGACAACCATCCTAAAATGCAGATAAAATTATTAGAAATACAATTGCGAAGGTTTATATCATAAGAAATGGCGATCACAAAGGCGATGACAGTCGAAAGGAGTTGCACATACCAGCTACAGGAGGTCCAATCAAGCTCGCAATACCTTGCATAAGCAACAGCAGACCATATGCTCCAGTAAAGCTGTCCAATGAAATTATATTAACAACAATTATGGGAACTAAGGTATAATTGGCACTAATCAAGAAACCATAGATTCCAACGACTGCGGCCAGACCGTAATAATCAGAAATCCACGGAATAACGCCCAACATTATGCCAGAAACTGCAATAAATCCACTATAAAGCAAGGAAGAATCAATCCATGGTTTGTCCCCAATGTAACCAACAATAACCTAAAAGACAAAACACAATATTTTTGTCACATATCCATATCTGAAACAAAAAGTTCAATGAAACATATTTGACACAAATAGAATCACTCTAGTATACGTGAAGCAAATATCTCGATCAAGTATATTTGTAGCACAGAGCTTAATCAAGCATATCTGAAGAAAATAGCTCAATCAAGCGTATCCAAAGCAAATAGCTCAATCAAGCATATCCAAAGCAAATAGCTCAATCAAGCATATCCAAAGCGAATAGCATAATCAAGAACATGTGAAGCAAATAGCTTTTTCAAGCACACCTAGAGCAAATAGCTCAATTAAGCACAGTTGAAGCAAAAAAGCTTTGTCAACCATATCTCAAGCAAAATAGCTCCGTCAAGCATATTTGTACTAAAAAAAGATACATCAAGTGTACCCGAAGCAAGTAGCTTGATCAAGCACATCTGAAAACTGAAGTAATTCCGACATGGCTGATTTTCAATGAAATAAATAAATAAAAAATAAATCGGAAGACGAAAAGCTGAGAAACTGGTGGCTTAAAAACAGCATACAAGTTCTTGCGCATAGTGTTTACTTCTTCAGTTCAACAATTCAAAAATTAACGGCGTTAAGTTATATATATACACATTACTAGGTTTTAAAAAAAAAAGTTAAGACACATAATACAATTGTTTAACACCTTAAAAGATTATTATTATTTTATGTATTTTAGTGAACCCCCACCCTTTAAAAAAAAAAAAACCCACGTGTTCAAAGAGGGGAATGTAAAATGGAGCTTTAAATATATATAAATGCAAAGTCAATCAAATTTCCTTTCACAAAAGAATGGATTTTAAGTTGCTACAGTACTGCACTGTGGGGGAAAAGATACAGAAAAAAAACCACTTTTGTTAAGTAAGCTGAACGCGAAAAATTGTTATCTTCATGTACTACATTACACAGCTAAATAAGAGAGACAAGAAACTTTCTTCTCAGATTTAACCACGTGCTTCTAGAAACAAGAAAAAGACCGCTTGTGGTAAAGGATCTCAGATATGATTGAAGGGTCCCCACTCATAACAGAGAAAAAAAAAAATCCCCACTTTCCCTGACTTTGCTGGCAAAATTTCCTGACTAACCACAAGTAATTTTCGACCGTATTTCGGCAAATGGCTTCACGTTCATGGAGAGGCAGACTGGGTCCTCTTAAAGGGCGCATACCTTGGATTATCGGAGGGCGCGAGTCCTATAGCCCATGAGGGTGCAAGTCCTATCGCCCATGAGGGCGCACCGGCCCGATGGCCGATTGACCGACCAGCGGTCCAGTCCACCCCTGCGTTCGTGGAAGACTTAGCCATTTAAAACAGAAGTTAAGAAAGTTTTCCTTTTTCAAACTTTTCCAGGTTTGACCAAAAAAATTTCGTTTTTCCCTGGACTTTAGAGACGATTTCAGATTCCCTGAAAATTCCAGGTACGTGGAAACCCTGTGATTAGGTATATTGTTGTAATACAGGGTTATTTAAAATGGTGTACGGTATTTTAAAATTCTACAATAAACTCATTTTTAAACATACACTTATCAAAATGGGTTTAAAATGAAGGAAAACTCAAAGATTTTAAAATTTCCCTTGGCCGGTAGCAGTACCGAAGTTGTGGTGACGCTACTATCGCCATAGCAAAAAATGGCGTATGAGCAAGAAAAGGCGCTTTACATCCCAACACATATCACATATCTATGTTAAAGTTCTGGCTGTTTCCGCGATTTGAGAAATAACTTCATCTTTCAAAAGAATGGTGCTCCTCCTCACTGGAAGCTAGAAAGGCTTGAATTCCTCAACGATTTGATTCATGGTCGTTGGATTGGCTGCGCCGGAACGAACGAAACGTGTTGTATGTTTGGCGTCTGAGGACACTGGACATCACACCATGTAACTTTTTCTTGTAGGGCTTTGTTGTAAAAGACAATATGTATGAGCCACCGGTACCATACAACTTGGACGACCACAAAACACGCATATGTAATGCTTTGGACTTAGTAACATCAAACATCCTGAAACAAGTTTGGTAAGAACCAGACTATCGTCCGGATATCGTCCGCTTGACTCATGGAAGTCATATAGAACATTTATAATGCAATAGAACGAAAACGTTTGAGATTTTCTTCATTTTAAACCCGCTCTGGTAAGTATATGTTTAAAAATGAGTTTATTGTAGTACAGTGAAAATCGGTTATAACGACCTTCAAGGGACTGTGCAAATTCGGTCGTTATAAACGATATCTTTTTAAAATCATAGTAGCCTGCAGTATAGTACACTCTAGAGTTTTATAAATTATTTTGATAATAGAAAGTATTAAACTTTTTGGTTTCAAAATTAAATAAAAATATACTTAATTATAATGAATTTAATTTCCGTTTATATTATGTTATAGCCAAACTAAGTACATAGTACTTTCTTAGTTTTTTAAATTGAAAAAATTGTAGAAAATACTAAAGTATATAATGTAGAAAACAAATCTAATGAATTATATTTATTATATTATACTAATGACTTCAGAACAGTGCCGGTTTAAGAGTTTTATGGGCTCTACGCTGAAAAAATAGAATGGGCCCCTTAAGAATATGACCCTCGTGATATTCAATTAATAAATCACTTTTTAAGTTCACTATCTTTAATATTCAGGTTTAGCAGTAATAAAAATTTCTCAGACATTTGTAAATAAACAAGATTAGAATAACGCTTAAATTTTGATAACTAATTTTAAATTTTAATAACTTTAATAACTAACCCACGTGGTTCTGCTTTATGACTGTCAAGTCGCGTCGTTATATCCGATACGAATTTCCCTACTTAGAATCTACGTAGACTACAAAATCGCCGTCGTTATAGCAGGTTTCGTCGTTATATACGATGTCGTTATAACCGATATATTTAGTATGGAGTAGAATAGCAAACCAAACTTCTTGTAAAAATTCCGTCGTTATATGCGGTTGGTCGTTATAAACGATTTTCACTGTATTTTAAAATACCGTACATCAATTTGAATAACCCTGTACAATCAAACTTGTTTACGACGAACACCAAGCGACAGGAGGATTTTCTTCGCTACAGCCAATATATATATTGAACCTACTTATCTATAACCTTTCTTCGATATAACTATCTATAATAATCGTGTTTTACACAACCGCTGGTAATTTAAATACATCTTATAAACCAATGCGTCAATCCCCATCTATTATTTTTAAGGATTTAAAAGAGATTAATATTTAACGCAACACTTGTGCTAATTTATGGCGACTATTATATGGGCGTTTTCAATTTCCCAAGACAGCAGAACAGCGCGAGCGCGTTCCGTTCCCTCAATGCGAGAGTAATCTGACGTTTACTTTGCATTTAAAAGTAAAAGGTTTTTATTTATTTATTTTTAAATGGACAAAAGTTCTAAACTCTTTGGATATCAGGGCAAAAATGAAACTTGCGAGGAAAAAAAATTGATTCGCATATCAGTGATATTTCACATACACATTATATCAAACTACACGATATCACATGTTCGTTATATCGGATTTCCATTGTATTTTATTTTAACTTTACTAGCTACACAAGAACATTTATATGTACGTTAGAATGCAGAAACGAATGATGAATACTGCACGAATCAATAGTCAAGTTTGTTCTGCAGCGAGGTGAAACATTTCCTTTATTTTTTTATTTTTTTTTCGGATTGAGAATTTTGAAACTCTTTTCTAATTCAACTGATTGAATTTTTTTTTACCACGTAAATGTTTTTCGCAGTTTTATTGGTTTGAGTCCCAATGTTCTAGCTTTTAAGAAAGAACCATAATGTTTACATCGAAACTGTCACTTAAGAACGTCTCCATAGTGATTCCAGTGGTATGTTCCTTTTGTAGAACGTTCACCTGAAGTTTTTGACGTTCATGTAAGTCAGTTCTAGGACACTCTGGTGCTTGCATGCACGCCCATTATCAGTTATAGAGAAAATTCGTCTATTACAGTTCGATATGGGCTTTGGAGAAGAAAAAATGCTACTTACCACACCTAAAGTGTTTAGTACTCCTAAGAACGAGATGAGGAATGAGGCGCTTTCACTGTCCACATTTTGATGGGATGCATGATCCGGGATGTAAACATAGGGTACATCCACACAAGCGTACAGCAAGAAATTTGAGAGGCAAAATAACGTATATTGAAAATTCTTAAAGATGGAAAGGTCGAACATATCCAGAAGAAGTTCTTTCAAGTCTTGAATGCAAGTGCATGACTGAAAGAAGATAAAATCACTTTAATGAGAGCCAAGTGTATTCATTATCAAGCAACATCATTTCACGGTCAGTGAATAATACAATGCTACGAGTAATGTTATGCATGACCTTTCACGTTGATTATTTCGAATTATTTACTAAAGCATAGGCAAGACCGTAGCCAGGATTTGATTTGGGGGGGTGGGGTTCAAAAATTTTTACAGCATGTATTGATACAATCACAGCATGCAAGGCCGTAGGGGAATACGGAAGGTAATACTATTAAAAATTCAGTTCCGGGGAAGGGGGACAGGTCTCTAAGATCCCCCCTATGGATACGGAGCAGATACGGTACATGCCCAGCTGGAAGCACACATTAACTACAACTTGGCACAAAATTATCTTACACTTTAAATAAATGCATATAGAAAACTAACCTTTACTTCATTGATGGTCATCATACTATTACGATAAATATCTGGGCAGCTTGATGCCCGCAGACGATATCTTCGTATATTCAACATTGCTCCTCTGTATGTGATACTGCCTCTCTGAAATCGAATATTCTTCAAATATCCAGAGGACTCTAATTTGAATGACGAGGTTCCTTGTTGACAGGTTTGGTGGGTTTCATGCGCTTTTGAATCACTCGTAGCGGCAGACTTCTTCTTGATGCTGGGTTTGAGCATCCTCTTAAAACTGGAGTTACGACTTTGAGTAGTACCAGCGGGGGATTCCTCTTGTTCTTTGACATGATTTGCAACGATGGTGTTCAACAACTGGGGATGTTGCTCGAGCAGGTTACTTAGATAGCCTCCTTCTTTGTTGGAGATTTCGGATATAACTTCGAACGGAAGATTGTCACACAAATAAGTGGGTAGCTGAACCAGAGAACTGCACAATCGTTCCGTGTCTCCAAGACCAGATTCACGATCAGAATCGGATGCTTTTGACTCTGACTTTCCGCTTTTAGGGCAGTCATCTAAATCCCGCATAAGGGCACCAAAAATAACCATATTAAGGAAAATCCCGGAAAAAATAAGCAGAGTTCCTGGCCATGCATATTCTTGTAGAAGATATTTTGTCAAAGGAGGGAAAATGAAAGTTCCAATGCCTGTTCCACAAGAGGATAGGCCTGTTGCCAATGACCGCCTTTTCTCAAAGTAGTAGGCAACAACAACAATTGACGTTACATAACACAAAGCCAGTCCGAGACCCGCAATACTGAAAGTTAGAAACAGAATTTCGAGAGAAGTAGCGAATATGCTAGCCATAAAGGCGACGCTGGCGAGAAGGGCTCCTGCGATGCACACTCTTCGGCAACCATAGCGATCAGAGAGGTAACTTGCAATAGGCCCAGCAAGCAAGGGCATACTCAAGAAGATCGATCCTACCCAAGAGGTTTTAGCATGACTTTCGCCAAAGAAATCCACCAAATCAACAAAGAGGATACCAAAAGAGAGTGATACTCCATCTGCAATAAGATTAATCATGAAAGAAGCGAATACTATAACCCATCCCCAACCACCATCAGGGGGAGACGGTGGTCCAACTCCACTAGAGGATGAACTAGTGGATGACAAGGATGTGGAAACATGGTGCTTCGCAGCCGTCACATCGTTATTGTTGTTGTTGTTGTTGATTGGTACTAGCTTACCACTCGCGCTTACATCAATGTCAGTGTCAGATGGCACGAACTCGTGAACACACGTTTTAGTTTCTGAGTCATCAATGTCCACATCTTTCCCTTCATCAACAACTGCTGAAGCCATATGGGACACAGCAAAATCAAGTTCTTATTCCTGTAGATCTCTTCAAATGAGATACCAAATTCTTGAAGCAAGGTCAATTTTGCCATCGGCCGCAAGGAGTATAATTTGTTTCTCAGCCTGAAGTTCTTCATCAAGACCTCTTGGCCATCAGAAGCAACTCGTAAAATAATTCACAGCTGAAACAAAAATCAATCACTAAGGCAAGGAATGCATATATTATACATACATATATTATTCAACTTTAATTCATTTGCACATACAGTGTGTTCTAAAATGACCATACCATCTCATAACTAGAGTTCTTTTCAACATAAAAAGTTCGTTGATGTCTTATTTTAACGGTTTTTGCATGCTGCATCTTTCTATGCTATGAAAAAGCCATTAAAAATATGGAGAGTGTGTTAAAAAATGTTTCGCTCGCATTTCAAATTGCACTCAGTGTATTATTTTATACCAAACGAAAGCTTATTCTTGGTTTTAACGAGTCCGAAACAGATTTTCTGTGGCACAGAGAATTGGACAGATATTGCGAGTTAAAATTTAACAAATGTATCGAATCGCACAGCCTCTCCTGGGTGGAAATAAATTACAATTTTCGTAAAGGACCACTTGAAAAAAGTTTAACATCTAAAATTACTACATTAACACTAGTTTTTACAATTACTCAAAATGTCGTTTTCAAATGTTATGCAAAGATCAATTTTTTCACTGAAAGCCAGTTGTGACCTTAGTAAGGGGTCAGAAAAACCATTTCTGCTAACATTTTGTCAAAATTACAACAGGCTTTTGGCGAAAAATTTGACCGTTTCATGGAAGATGATGGATGACATTTTGTTTCTTTTAAGTTTTCCTCTAATTAGCGACCTTTCATGAGAATTTCAGTTTATTTTCATCTAGGCCAGTATTTCTCGAAGTATGTTCCGTGAAACTACAGTGTTCCTCGACGATCGTACAGGCATTCTGAAAGCAATTTGTAAAATATTGCCGACAATCTTAAGAAAATTTGTAAATTCTATAATTTGCCCCTATGATAACCATTTAAAGTTGGACATAACCAATATCCAGCTACAACAGAAGTATAACCTCTCTTTCATACTGGCTTACTTTTACGTTAATGTCTGATAAATAACAGATCTTTAGGTTTTTCTTAATATTTACATAGGGGTTCCGTGCATGCGGCAAGAAAAGGGTTCCATGCATGTGGTAAGGAAAGTGTGCCGTGATATTGTCAGGACTTTACTTCTCGGATAGAGACCCTAGAATGATAGGCCGGAACATCAAGCGCCATTTTCCTGCACACTTCCGGTTTCATTTACCTTGGCGATAAAGGTTTTCAACTTTGGAGCAATGATCGCTATTTTGGCATAAAAATAATCAACAATTCGCAATTACCCGACGAATGTAAACATTGGCGCAACTTTTAAGATGTCGCCAATAAATACAATTTGCAACCGTAACTTAGTTTCCGATTAATGTAAAATTATAATGCAAATAATCAAAACAAACTTGCACTGCAAACATTATGTTTATTCCTTGAACGATGAGAAAAATTCCAAGCGAACACTCACCCATTTGACCTTATTTTATTAAAAATAACACACTTGTAAATCACTCAACTTTAACAAAGCAGTGAATAGGATCACGTGATACGATGGCAGGAAAATGGCGAATATATGCCAGCTCTCTTTTCTAGGAGCCTCATTCTCAGATACTCAATTGTTAATTGACTTGTTTAATTTAATTAATGTCATTGTGCTTTTTGTGTGATAAATTCTTTTTATTAATTTACGTGATCTTACGATTTCAATATCGCGTATGTCACTGAGAGCGTGAATGGAAAAAGTTTCCGTTTGTACGTTTTCTATTATTCGTTCGGATAGAGATCTCTCTTGTATTTTGTGTGAATTTTTGGATATTATATTAAAGTGATCAAACGTTACGCTAACTGAAAATCCTTCTTATGCTTATGGAATCTATAGCTAAGTTAGGACCATAGTGAGCTTTCGATAACGAAATCGAAAATCGAAGCCGTCCCCAAAAGAGAACAGGTTTAAAACCACTGACCTAGGCTGTGGGATTCAACACATTTGTTAAGATTCAGCTTATAATATCTCCAGTTCCATCCACTGGGGAAAAAAATCTGGTCTCGTAAGCGCCATAATTAAATGAGCTTATCTTTCCTATACATAAGTAATGTTACATAATTTAATTAATAATAATTTAATTAATAAAAATAATTTAATAAAACAATGTAATAATATTTTAGTCTAATAAAAATAGCAATAATATTTTAATTAATAAAATAATTTAATAATATTTTAATTGATAAAAATAATTTAATAATATTTTAATTAATACAAAATATTTTAATAATATTTTAATTAATAAAAATAATTTAATAATATTTTAATTAATAACAGTAATTTAATTAATTATATTAATTTCTTATATAAGTTTTATAATACATAAGGTACAACTTAAAACACGGGAGAAAAAGAATATTTTGAGAGAACTTTCCATCTTTTTTTACGGGATATTCCGCGGCACAGAAAGACACAGAGTTCAAAAACTTTTCCATGACATCAACCTTTATTTACATCAAAAACAAAAAATTCCACACGAAAGCAATGAAAAGATGATAACGGTATGACCCAAGGGGAAAATGCAACTATTTATATACACACCTTAACCTAAACAATGTTTATATTCCAAAGTCCATGTTATCACGTTTACTAACTTTGTGACTATTTTTGTCCGCTCCCTGAAAGTACAAGGCTCTCGGTTCAGAAGCAAAAACGCACATTCAATACAGCATTGGCGTATGCAGGGGGGATGTTGATGGGGGTTGTAACCCCCCATTGCAATGAAATTTTGTATATTTAACATAGGAATATGTGAGTTGTAGCTTTGTAAACCCCCCACCCCTACTGAGCCTATAACCCCCCTTATGAACTTTCTGCGTACACCTATGCGATACAATCAAGACTAGTATAATACCAACTACAGAAAAATTTATATCATCATTCAAAGTAATAATAATCATCGGGAAAGAGATTAGAACTGTGCACTAAATGGGATTGGGGTTTACTGACCTGAAATCCATAAACTAACCGGGCTCCTGGTCCGGAGTTTGATTTCCTATGTGACTGGTTGGATTCCTCGGAAAACTTCCGGTCTTGGTACGGCATGATCTAAACTGCCCTTGCGCCATAAAACAAAATGGCCCTGCGGTGGCAACTCCTTCACCTAACGCGTGCCTTTAATCCGAGACAACTTCCAATGATGCAAAAACAAATTGAATTACCGAGTAATTGCTTACTGTAGCCCAGGTCGGGGATTCCAAGGTTCGGATTTCCCGGAAAACTGTACGATGGTGTAGAGGTACCACATTCGTCCATCGTGCCACTAACCCGGGTTCGGGGTCCCGGGAGAAAACTATAGATCCCGGCGCAGAAAATGAAATTTGCTGTCCTTACACAATAAAAAAATTTAGGATATATTAATCTGGATAATTATGTAAAATGAAGTAAATCTTTGTGTAAAAAAAAAAAAGCCGCAAAATGCGCGGGACGATAGTGGGAAAATCTCAAATTTTGCGAAAAAAGTGCAACGATTAAAAAACAGCTTTGAAATAGTAACAAAGAATTACAACGGAACCTGAAAAATGATCTCGTTGGATGTGACCACTTTTTATAAGGGAGAATTGGTACGGACTTAGTCATGTCTATGCCAAAGTCTCTCGTGTATAGTGACCACTTGTCTATGGTGACCATTGCAGTCCAGTCCCAAAGGTGGTCAGCTTAGGCAGGTTTTGCTGTATTACATTACATTAATAAGTAAGTATTATATAATGGGATTATATATTGTCCTATCCAGTAGTCATACATAAAGCAGTAATTTCATTGTGGGGAAAAATGTAAAATTTGTGGGGCGGTTACGGGAAAATCTTGAATTTCGCAAAAAAAATAAAAAAAAATCGCCGAATGAGTGTAACATCAACATTAAAAAAAATCTTAATTTCCACACAGGAATACAAATAACTATTACGTTACTAAATAAGCATTATACAGTAAGATTACCCTATCTGCAGGTGATACGTTCCACGAGCAACCGCGAATAATAGCGAACCATAAACTACCTAGTAATATAGCGAAAAAAACATTTTTTGTAACATATATGCTTATGATAAAGTTCAATTGATAAATTACACACAATAAGCCAGTACCAACATTAAGTAATAACAATACACTTAATATCATTTATTCTTAAAGACAGTTATAATTTATAAATGTAGAAGTATATTGCCATCTGTTGGCACGGAGACAAAGTAATATAAGCTTATAACGCCATCTATCGATACCAAAAGGAAATAAAATTATACAGGCGTTTGAAAAAAGAGTTTTCTCAGTATTCGGACGGAAAAACATCTCCGCATAGAACATTTACTGCGTCCTTGTACTTCCATTGTTACATTAACGCTCTTTTTCTCAAATGAATGGGATTCCAACGCTTTAGCATAACATTCAAAATTACATCACAGTAAAACAAAATATTTCGTGTATATATATATGTACTTTAAATACATGATTCTGACAAATTTCACCCAAAATATCTTTTGATGATGGCAGTATTAAATCTTTTTCTGATGTACTTATAAACTATGCATCTACTATATGCAAATTTCATTTATGATCAAGAACTTCTGTTCGTATGGCACGCTGCATTGAAAAAAAAATTACTCCTGCCAACGATTCGCATATCCACTGGAGAGGCCAGAAGATGAACCACATTTGATGTGGTAAAAGATACGTCATGTTGGCAAAAGACAGAGAAGGAAGCGTATAGTCCGTTCGCGAGAAACTGGGGGGTAGAACCGTTAGAATTCAAGAAAGCTGACGTCTCAGATGGCTTATTTCATTGCAGTAGAGGGTCTTTCACAACTGGTTTTCCGCGCGCGAAAATAGGATTAGCTTGTGATTGTTGCTTTAGTAAGAACATATGCCAGAATGCCCGGTGCTTGTTGAACGGCTCTTTTTGCCATGACTACAACTCTCCTCAACCAATCCCTTAACTTCTTTCATCAGCCATTTTGTTCTCTTACTTGATAAGAACTTTCATTTCTACGCGTTCGCAAGAAATATTCGAAGGCTGATCAATTGAGCTCACGGCAGATAGATATATCTGTCGTGGATATGGATATATCCAATGTCCTTAAGCAGTAGTGCAGGAAAGGGGGGCTCAAGCCCCCCCCATTGGGTATCAAAACGCATTACTTTCTCTAAAGCCGCATCACACAACCTTTTTTAAAGCCACTTGAGGCCCCTCTCCCCCAACGGATTTTGAATTGCTACGCTACTAATATTAAGAAATCAAATTTAAGATCTAAGGGCAAATACGAGGGGTGTTAAAAAAGTAAGTTCCCTAATTTTTATATCACATTACGCGCGATACCGGAAGTTTATGTGAGCAGGGAATTTTAGTTTGGGTTTAGTGGCAGCACTTGGATCTGGTTTAGTGACGTTCAAGCCTCACTTTATAGATGACCGCCTTGAAAACTCCACTTTGTTTTGCGGTGAAATACGCAGTGTGATTCATTTTTTGACTGCAAAAAAGGAATCGGCTGTGGACATTCATCTTCAGTTATGCAGTGTTTATGGTGAAGATGTCATGTCTAGGCAAATGGTTCGTCGTTGGCGAACGATGTTCACTGAAGGCGGAGAAAATATTCATAATGATGAGCCTACTGGGTGACCAACGACCTCCCGCCAAACCGGCGCCATTCCGACTGCGCGCGAGGTCATTCAAGGAACGACAATAAATGCACAGCGCTACTGTGAAGTGCTGACCAGACTCCATCTTATTATTCAGAACAAACGGCGGGGGCATTTGTCAAAAAAGTTTTGATTCTTCACGACAATACCCGGCCTCATGCTGCTCAAGCAACGAAGGAGCTTCTGCAGCAATTGGAAATTTTCAAGCACCCTCCTTACTCTTCTGACTTTGCTCCAAGTGACTTTCATCTGTTTCCTGAACTTAAAAATCATTTCCACGGTCGCCGCTTCGCCAATGACAATGAAGTGCAAGAGAAGGTCCAAACTGATTTTAGAATTTGACGGCAGATTGATGTGAAGAGGGAATTAATAAAACAGTTGCCTATGTACATAAAATGCTTGGAAATGGATGGAAATTATGTGGAAAATGAAAAAATAGTGTACAAAGGTAAATACGTTTGGTAATTTTGTAATTTTTTTTTTCCTTGATAAGGGAAACTTACTGTTTGAATACTCCTCGTATTACCATACTCGTAAGTCTGAATAAACATCGAATGAGAGTCGAAAAGAGAAATCATCCGGATTACAGCTACTGTGGGGATAATGCAGTTTCATCAATTTGGATAAGTTGTACTTGCACAGATCGGATTTTGATTGCTGAGGCGATGTTGAGTAATCGCTACATAGTATGTCACACAGTTCGTCGCAAGTCTTCCCTTCAAAGTTATTGCGACACGTACATCCTTGGCATTGATTTCTAGTGTTTAGAAAAGAAATGGCACTACGCCAGTGCTTGTGTGTGTGTCAATCGTCTGCTCCTACTTTTTTTTTTTTTTATTTTCGTTTGCCCTCTGTTGCGAACTCTCTAGAGCAGTGGTTACAAACTGGTGGTCCGCGAAAGAGTCCCAAATGGTCCGCGAGACGGGTCATTGGGTATTTAAAAAAAAAAACTGTTGAAAAAAAAAAGAAAATTATTATCAAATATTAAAATTAAATATAAAAATGAAACACTGCTTTGTTTACTTCTATACATTTACATCTTTCCCTCGAAAAAGACCAGGCTCCCTTTTTTATTAAGTTCTTTCAGTCAACTCGTGCAGGGATGGATTTAGAAGTCATTCAAGGGGGGGAGGGGGGGGCGATTAATGACTTGATTTTTGAAAA
>QLNU02015270.1:116559257-116570296 GCA_006491805.2 Dysdera silvatica | reverse complement strand
TTATATATTATTAATTCAAATAAAACGTAAGAAATTAAGAGTAAGTATCCGTCACTGATTTCATATTGGTACAAAAAAATAGAATATTATATTAGAAACAGTGGAAACCAATGGACAAAATAAAATTTTAAAATAACTAATATTTTGTTGCATCACCCTTTGCTTGAATCACAAATCAGATCCTTTGTGGCATCGAGTTACATCCTTCAAATGTTACATCCATAACTATAAAATGACCCATAAACAAATTACTTGTCCGTTAATGTGTTTAGTTTTCCTTTGTTTAGTCCCTTCATTACATTATCATTTTTTGATTTGCAGTAATTTTTAAGTGAAGTGCTGGTTGATGATCTTATTAACCGCCTCATAATTTGCTCTGATGTATGATTCTCATACGCAGTGATGCTCATGTCTTTCAGCAAAAGTATATTTGTAATGAGGTTGGATATAACTTGCCTTCGGTTTGGTATGCTTAAAAAATCTTTTTCTGAATTTTCACTTTTAACTAATTTCTGTATAACGATATAGTTATGTACAATAATATTTACAACATCAATTGTAGGATATTTTAAGCCCCCTCTATCAAAATTGTGCTCAAAATTTGGATCAATAGTTA
The DNA here is from genome assembly GCA_006491805.2 of Dysdera silvatica. Taxonomy (NCBI): domain Eukaryota; kingdom Metazoa; phylum Arthropoda; class Arachnida; order Araneae; family Dysderidae; genus Dysdera; species Dysdera silvatica. The sequence continues at coordinate 116,569,680 of QLNU02015270.1, read as the reverse complement.
AAGGCTTATCCATAATTTAAGTTATACTTGTCACAACTCAATTGTCACATTTTATATTCTTAAATAAATAATGGGCACAATATCCAGCTAAATATGTAAGTAAGGGCATCTGAGCGTTTACTTGATCAATATCAGAATCTGATACAGTGAGTTCAGGAAAAGAACAAACTGAAAATTGCACAAACGAGCCAGTGCCCCAGTGTCTGCGAAGATACTGCAGCGCGGTTCCATCTCACACTGGGGAAAAAAATTCCCCTACTTTTCCAGGTTTTCCCTGACTTTGGCGACAAAATTCCCTGACGCAAGTAATGTTCAACTAAATGTTGGTTGTGAAGCAAATGGCCTCACGTTCGTGAAAGATTTTGCTATTCAAAAAGGAAGTTAAGAAAGGTTTTCCCAAACTTCGGCGACAAAATTCCCTAACGAATCACAAGTAATTTTCAACTAAATGTCGTTATGTGACAAATGGCCTCACGTTCGTGAAAGATTTAGCTATTCAAAAAAAGACGTTAGGAAGTTTCTTCCCCAGACTTCGGCGACAAAATTCCCTGACGATTCACAAATAATTTTCAACTAAATGTCGTTGTGAGGCAAATGGCCTCACGTTCGTGAAAGGTTTAGCTATTCAAAAAGGACGTTAAGAAGGGTTTTTCCAAGACTCCGGTGACAAAATTCAATGACGAATCGCAAGAAATTTTCAACTAAATGTCGATTGTGAGGTAAACGGCCTCCTGTTCGTTAAAGATTTAGTTTTTCACAACGAGTTAAGGGTCTCCCCCCCACTCCCTCGGACTTTTACGTTTGACCAAAAACCTCGTTTTTCATTGACCTTTAGAGAAGATTTAAAATTCCCTGATAATTCCTGGGTTTTCCAGGCTGCATGGGAATCTTGTGCAGGTTGTAAATAACGTTATATTTGAACCATAGACAGAAACATGTAAAAAAAAGGGATGTATTATCTATCTTTCAAGCTAACTCCTACTAAACAAACCATTTGGTTCCATGCAGTAAATACATGGCTAAAACTTTAGACGACGAAACCATTCCATTCGGTGAATGCATTATTTCATTCTCGTTCTTTTAAAAGAACGAAAATGAAAGAACGGATTCACTGAATACAAATGATCATTCCTTTATTTGCATTTTATGGCGCAAGGACAGCTGCTGAAGCGACACCTAGTTTTCCGAAGTATCCAAAAATCGCCATTACTTAGAGAAGCTAATCCCGGTAATACGGTAGGCAAAAAAAAAGTGCAATCTACAATATAGGCGTACGCAGAAAATTCGTAAAGTTCCTAAGGGGGGGTTATAGGCTCAATGAGGGGTTACAGAGCTACAACTCACATATTCCTATGTTATACAAAATTTCATTGAAACAGGGGGGAAGTTAAAATCCCATCGACACACCCCCCCCGCTGCGTATGCCAGCAGTCTACAGCATCATTGGAATCGAACCAGAAAATTATAGCAAAGTTTCCTTTCTTAAAAAAAAAAAAAACAACTTTGTCCTGCTGAGGTCAGGTCAGGTCGCAGACCATAGATCACTTTTCTTTGATTGATTCTGCGCACGACATACATGGATCTTGGCCTTCACGACAGTGTTTTTCAAACTGGGTCGTAAAAGCGATTTAGTGGGTGAAGACTGGTGGTTTTTTTTTCTTTTTTCAAGTAAAAAATGTCAGAGAATAAGTCACACTATAAAAAGAACATCCTATTGCCGATGGCGGTTACAGCAGTTTGAAAAAAGAAAAGTTTTACAAGGCAAAGGTCTTCCGTAAATGCGATAATGATGGTTATTGTTAACGTGGAAAATCTACCGAGTTACTTGAGAATTAGAGAGTTGCGAATTAGAGAGTGGAGGATTATCGAGTTGCGAATTAGAGAGTTGCGAATTAGTGTTAATTGAAACCCGCTAAATTTAAATATCGACCATAGGCAATTTTCTTTCACATGCTTGGTTGTTGTTTTTTTCGGTTACTCGAGGTTCTACTGTACTTACATTGTAGTTTCACGATAACTTTCAACATTTTTAAAGTGTTACAAAATTATCGACCCAAGAGTATCAAAGATCGTTGCACAAATGCTATATGGGAAAGCGTCCACGCGAGCGACCATAAAAAGCGGGTCGCCAACCAGAGGTATAGTGCGGCGGGAACGGCGTTCCCCACACTTATTTTTAACTGGAACGATCGTTCCCACGCGCAAAATTAGACTGTTTTTTGTATTAATTAATGTTCAACATTCTAAAACATTCTGTTCATTAAAAAAAGCGACCATACGATTACAGCACTAACGAACATCGATAGAATTGTCATTTCTCCACCCAAAGCAACCAAATCATTTAAACTCGTATTTTAACGGCCAGAAACGAACTTCCAACAAACAATCAAAAAATATTTAATTAAGGAATAAATAAAGAAAATTCCCAAAAATCGTTTAAAAAAATTCCAAAAAACAGTATAAAACGATAAAATAAAATTTAAATAAATAAAAAAAAAGGAAAAAGAATCATAGGTGGTTTCTTGACTGTCCTTTGGAAATCTAAAGTAGTACTACCCCCACCTATCATCATGAAGCCAGTCGAGAAATTGTTTAGAAAAATTCCAAAAAACAGTATAAAACGATGAATGAATGAATGAATGAAGAAAGAAAGAAAGAATCGTAGGTGGTTTCTTGACTGTCCCTTGGAAATCTAAAGCAGTACAACCCCCCACCCATCTTCCTGAGGCCAGTCGGAGCGTTCCCACACATTTTATTTTACGAATAAACCACTGTTGCCAACCGTTGTTCCATATCAGTATTTCTCAAAATGCGTTCCATTGAACCCTCCACGGGTTTCGCACTAATTCGTAAAACATCGCCGACCGTTCCAAGAAAATCTGTAAATTTTCCCATGATAACCACTCACATAACCAGTACCCAGTAACAATAGAAAAGCATTACATACAGGCCTCTTATACCTCTCCTACCATACCTCTTATACCTCTCCTTCCATACCTGTACCTCTTATATTGATATACTCATTGCTTATTTTCGTGATTATGTGAAGCTCAGTGATAAATAAAACGCTTTAGGGCTTCCTGAAGAATTTATAGCAGGGTTTCCGTGGCTAAAGCATGTAGTAAGAACAGGGTTCCGTCTCCAATAAAAAAAAAGTTTAGAGAACCATTGTTCAATAGTATCGCCGTCGGTTTTAGTTCTTTCTCGGAATGAGATCCAATTGAAAATCAGCGCAACTAATCACTGCGGCTTGTGCAATAATGCACGGGATCTAACATAAAAGTTTCCATAATCAACTTAAAGCCATTTAGAAGGCAAGGAGTTCTTAAACATGAGACTTGAAGGTAGTTAATGAGTCACTCTGGATCCCAGAAAACAAAATTTAACCTTTTTCCAGAGATGCATTTTTAAAAGACAGGACAACGTCGACAGGGGCGGACGGGGTCGCCGGCCCATCGGCCGGTACGCCCTCATGGGCGATAGGACTCGACTCCGAATGAACAAGCACTCGTGCCCTTCGAAAATCCAAGGTATGCGCCCTTTGAGAGAACCCAGTCCGCCCCTGAACGTCGATGATGAACTAATTCGACCGCGCCATATTCCGACACTTGAACCCCAATACAGTAGTTTTTAAAAGACGTTCCAGTAAATAATGAAATTTAAAAAAAAAAAACCTTGCTCGTAATAAAATTTAAAATTATTTTATGCTGAGAACTATACCACACATCAATAGCCAAACCAGTTCTCTGGCAATTTTGTTCATAACGATTTTGAAAATCCATATTTATTGCCAGTTTTAACACAATGTTTCCTTGCATTATCCAGTTCGCGTAGTGTGTGTGTGTGTGTGTGGGGGGGGGGGGGGGCTTACAGAGCTACAACTCATATATTCCTATATTAAATATACAAAATTTCATTGCAATGGAGGGTTACAACCCTCATCAACACCTCCTGCGTACGCCAGTACATCGAGTCTACGTAATAATGATTTAATTTACGTAATTACGTTTTAGTTTACGTAATATATCCTTCGCGCAATTTAATTATCGGTTTTAAGACAAATTTAGGCAAGCGATCGATCCCCCCCCCACCCAGAAGTAGCTCCAATAAGATTAACAACCGCTATAATAAACATCAAGTAAAAATAATAGTAGTTTTGGTAAGAAATTAACAACTAGTAAAAAAATGCCACTGGTCCAACGTATACGAAAAGATCCCACAAAGCTGTTGTGGACTGCGCTGGATAAAGAGAACAGTAGTTCTCGAAACGTTGCAGAATCTTTTCCCATACGTTGGACAAATGACGACATTTTATTGGTTATGGTAAGCCCCGGGCCAGTTTTCGTATTCTTTTTTAAGAAATTAATATTGAATCGATTACAATTCTTTAAAATATCGATATATAAATTTTTGAGAACGCATTGAGACAAACATTTTCTTCATGCCAGTGATGAAATTTAGTAGGTTGCAAAAATATTTTTGAAACTAAGCCGATAAGTTCTTTTTTATTTTAGCTAAATAAAGCATTTGTTCGCTCAGTGAACCGTTTGTTAAAATTTTGGCAACTCACTACTGCTCCCTGCTAATAAAAATTTGTTCGAATATAACTCGTGACAAATTCTAGTAAGCTCAGATAACTGAATTAATTAAATATACAGTAAAACCTCCCTAGGGCGACCACCGTCGATTCCATGAAAAAGCGGTTTCTCAGAGAGGCGGTCTCTGAATGGAGTAAATTTAGCATTGGGTCTATGGGGGAGGGAGAAAATCCGTTTCCAGAAAAAAAGTGGTCATCGAGGAAGGTGGTCGCTGAATAAAGGTGGTCGTTGAAAGAGGTTTTACTGCACTCGTAATCGAATCCGATTATAGCGAGCTCGGGTTATAACAAGAAGAGACAAAACATTCGTTTGGTTGCATTTTAAATAGACATAGGCAAGCAAGGTCTTTGAGAGAGATAACTCATTACAACCAAGCTTGTTATAAGCGGCTGCTCACTGTAGTCCGGGGTTTGGTTCCCTAGGCCTTAAGAGGTTCGGATTCCTCGGAAAACAGTAGGTCCCGGCGCAGCATGACCATTGTAGTCTTTGAGCCGTAAAACCACAAAACAAACAAACTATAAGCGGGTTTCAGGGGCGGACTGGGCCGCCAGCCAACTACCTCCGGGCCGGTGCGCCCTCATGGGCTATAGGACTCGCGCCCTCCGATAATCCAAGGTATGCGCCCTTTGAGAGGACCCAGTCCGCCCCTTTGAGAGAATCCGGTCCGCCCCTGGTGGGTTTGACTGTATAGAGAAATTTTAGAATACCAGAAGATCTAGTTGACGATTTACACACACCAGCGTAAGAACCCCTCTCATATTTTTACGCACCTTTGTATGTTATGGTGCAAGGTCTACTGCAATTATGGTGCAAGTTCTACTGAGATTGTGGTGTAATGTCTACTGCAATTATGGTGAAAGGTCTGCTAATATTATGGTGCAAGGTCTACTGAGAGCATGCTGCGCCAGGACCAAATAACCACTTTCTAGGAGTATGAACTTATTTCTCGTAGGGGATGAACCCCCGAACTACGCAGCTGTAGAAAAGAGAAACGGTAAACGCTGTGTATATCTACTGGAATCCTTGGGAGGTTTCTTTGAAGTTAAAAACATGACGAGGGTTCCATGAGAGCCAAGACTTACGGCAAGGGTTCCCTGAAAGTTAAGACACATAACACAGGGTTCCTCTATGGTAGGTAAGGTTGGGAAAGGCGTCTTACGCCACCGTTTGTAGCCGGCCTCGACCACCCGACTTAAATAACGCCTTGCAATGAAGCAGATGCTGAAAACTACGAAATGGTTGACAGAATGGAGGCCGTGTTGGCAAATGCATATGATTAGACGTGCCTACTTGTGCATATTCAATTCACCTATGGTCAGGAAATAAAAATCGCTTCAATGTCGCTTCAACTACCTTTTGAAACTTATACCATCTGTGCGATCATCTTCCTAGCAAAGGTCCTTTTTTTTAGAAAGAAAATATATTTCTTCCAAAAAATTAACTACAGCACATTCATATTTGTACTTACGCTGAAATTATATTTCTGATCCAGCGCGGGGTTTTCCCCCAATTGAAAATTGTCGACTAGATCAAAAAACATTATATAAATATATATTTTGTATTTGAGCTGACTTATTTGGCAAAATAATAATTCATGGGAACGCATGGGCCGCACATATAAATATGCAGTAAAACCCCTCGTCAGCGTGCACTCACAGAACAGACCAATTTATTCGTAAAAGGTGGGGAAACATTATATTGTAAAGGCATTTTGCCGGGGAATTATTTGATCGTAAAACGACATGACCATCTGAGGGGTGCCCGTCATACGAAAGTTTTATTGTATAATCAAAAAAAAAAGAACTTTGTGGTCGCCCAAGGCAATTAACAATATCATTCACATACATGCTCACTAACATTGTGGAAGACAACTAAAAATATACTTCACTTATAAGCTCATTCGTGTTTCGCCCTGCGGTGGCGCAGTGTGGTAACGCGTTCTCCTATTGCGCGGCTAATCCGGGTTCGACTCCCAGCAGTGCAAAAAGAACGCTTACTCAGAGATCTCATAAAGATCGCACTGCTCACTGTAGTCCGGGGTTTGGTTCCCCAGGCCTTAAGAGGTTCGGATTCCTCGGAAAACAGTAGGTCCCGGCGCAGCATGACCACTGTAGTCTTTGAGCCGTAAAACCAAAAAACAAACAAACATTCGTGTTTCAGGGTTCACCCTTACATTGGAAAAATAAAAAAAAAAAGTCTTGCCTCATTGCGGGGGAAAACGGCTTCAATTTCGCTACTCTAAACAGAAAAGTTCGGAAGTTCCCTCCCCCCCCCCTTGTTTTCGGGTTTGACCAAAATATCTCTTTCCTGAGGGGGTGTTCAAATATTAAGTAAGCAATATATTGCCCATTTTATACCCCCTCCCACCCTGGTAAGCAAAAATTAATATTAACCTGGGAAAATAAGCACAACAGACCCCCCACCTTCCAAAGGTGCTTACGTAGTACTTGAACACTGCCTGACTCTTAGGAACAATTCCATATTTCCTGATAATTCCACGTTTCCCACGTACGTAAGGGAACCCCATGTTCACTGCAACTTAAAAAAAAATATACACTTCACATTAACTTTTCTACATTTAAAAAAAGTTGCAAAATAAAGTACATTAATTGAATTGCAATAAATGACAAAGTTGGTGTGGGGGGAAGGGGAAGAACTTTTTAATACACATGCAGAAGTAACTAGAAAATGCTTCAAAACGTTTGTTTCATTAGAAAAATAAGGCAATGCCAAATTGAACTTCAAATCAATGTTTAAAAAAAAACGGAATTCGTAATAAAAACTTTATAAAAATTAATTTTAAAAATCGATAAACATATTTTTTACTGGTAATTCTGATACACGCCAAGATCAATTTTACGCAGGTTCTTCATTATACGGCGCAAGGACAGCCAGGGGCAGATATTTTCATTTTGGGGGGTCAATGTCAGAATTTGCCATAGTCTTGGAATACCCTTCATTTATCATGAAAAGTTGGAATTTTTTAGTGAAAAAATATATTTTTGGGGAGGTCATAACCCATGTGTCCGCGCTTGAGGGCAGCAACGGTCATACCAGGGCATCTACCTAAATTCTGTTTCAAACTTCCCTGACTTTTCCAGGTTTTCCAGATCAGTTAATAAATTTCTAGTCACCAATTACATACAGTAAACAATACATCAAAATTTGCGTAATAAAAATAAATTTCAAGATCAGAGAACACACTAACACAAACCCCAAAGCCATTTATAACTCAATTACAGTGATTTTATAAGTACAAAACTCTATTAAAATTGCATTTTTTTTTTTGTACTAAAAACTTGTATTAATTAAATATTTTCAGCAACACTTTCATTCGTCCCTATCCGAGTTCATTATATAAGAGTTAACTATATAACCGAAAAGCTGATGCTTCATTTATTCCATTTACAGTGTGTATGACTTCACATATATATACTAGTAGGTTGGGCCATATATATATGGCCTGCAAAAGGGTTGCTAGTATCTAACCGGAAGGAGACTCACACGCTGAACGTATGTGACGATGTGTGGAACCGGCCAGGCCAGTAACCTAGTGTCCTACCCCGCCTTCAAGTGGTGCAGGCTGAGCTTTCTATTTATGTGGCAAATTAATATTTGCTGCACGGATGGAAAGGCGGAAGGGGAGGGCTAATTCACCAACCCGTCTAGCCAGCGTGGTGAAATGATGGCTAATTCCTCCAATATGCTAATACACCAAAAACCATGGCCCCTAGTCTCCAGGTGCTGGAGTGCTCCTGATCAAGGCAGCGGTCAGCGTGGCATGAAAGCAGGGGGTGGAAAGGCATGGGAAAGATGAACGTGACCCGATCAACTCATCGAATTTGCAGAAGCTGAAAACCTTAGCATCATGAATTCATTTTTTAAGAAGAAACCGCAAAGAAAATGGACATGGAAACACCCAAATGGGGGAACTAGTGAAATTGACTATATCCTGGCAAACAAGAAATCAATTATTGAAGATTGCAGTGTACTGAACAGATTTAATACTGGAAGTGATCATCGAATGGTGAGATGTAAAATGCACTTAAATACTAAACTAGAAAGGCAGAAGCTCATTAGGAAACAAGTATGTAAGAGGGTGGATTTAAAGAAATTAAAAGAAAATACCGAGGCATTCAAGTTGGAATTAAAAAATCGCTTTTCTGCACTGGAAGGACTTATTGAAGAAGTTGACATCTCAGAAGCAAATGAAAACATTGTTAAGACAATAATTGAAACTGCTGGGGAAATTGGTGGTGTAATATGTAAAAAGCAGAATAGCAAATTATCTGAGAAGACGAAACAACTCATGAAAAGGCGAAGAGATATGAAGGTGGACAATCAAAATACCAGTTCCAGGATTGAGTACATAGAACTTTGTAAAACTCTGCGCAAAAACATGAAAGAAGATATAAGAAAATTCAATTGTGAGTTAGTAAGGAAGGCCATTGAAAGCAACAAGAGCCTTAGGGTTGTTAAAGGGAGTTTGTCTATTGGGAAGAAACACATCATTGCATTAAAAGGAGAGGATGGCACTGTAACAAGAAATAGGGAAGAAATACTTAGAAGAGTTGAAGAATTCTACAGAAAGCTGTATGAGGGAAACAGTGGATTAAACGAAGACTCTGAGATAGTCGAAGGAACAGCTCCTAAAATCTTAAAAGAAGAAGTAGCATTTGCAATAAAAAGTATGAAGAAAGGAAGATCCCCTGGCGATGATGGCATTACATTAGATATCTTAAAAGAAGCTGGAGAACATGTAGAATCCATACTCGCAAAATTCTTTACCAAATGCCTCAACAGTGGTAACATACCAAACCAATGGGATTCTGCAACAGTAATTCTTTTGCATAAAAAAGGTGATAAAGAGGATTTAAAAAATTACCGACCAATTAGCTTGTTACCTGCTATTTATAAAATCTTCACAAAAGTGCTAACACATCGCCTGCAGAAAAAATTAGATGCAGCTCAACCAAGAGAACAAGCTGGATTTCGAAGTGGATTCAGTACAGTGGACCATATTCAAGTATTAAGAGAATTAATTGAAAGAACACATGAATATGAACTTCCATTGTGTGTGGCATTTATTGACTATGAGAAGGCCTTTGACTCTATTAAAACATCAGCAGTCATCAACTCTTTAAGATCAGCAGACATCGAGGATGTGTACATTGACATGGTGAAATGTGTGTATAAAAATGCAAGTGCAAAATTTCGGTTACATAAAGATACCAAAACTATCAAAATTGGTAAAGGTGTGAGGCAGGGAGATACCATTTCTCCAAAACGTCTTTGCAGATGTAGATGGTTCGTTAAACAATAAACCAAGAGATGCCCTTTAGAAATAATCTTGTTGACACGCCTTTTCAAGGCAGTGATCAATGCGCACAAACACGTCATCTTACCACTGAGGAGTATCTAACCTTTAGTACAGTGGATCACATCTCGTTTCTTCATCTTTGCCTCATGATTGTAAACAACATCGATGAAGATAGACAAGAAAGGATTAATTAAGCTTATAATTAATCCTGTATTGTAACAAAATTAATATCCCATAATTTTTGGTTCCTCATTTTTCTTGAATCAGTGGATGCATATATTGGGGAGAGGCTTCCCCCCACATACCAATTTTGGATTCTGGCATTATACCTAGGCCCTGCACTCTCCTAAATTTGTAAATCTTGCAAAAGTAGCTCCATTTTGAAGATGCATCTTTTCATTTATTGAAGGGTTTAGCATAGAATGCGACCCTTGCTATTCTTGCCCCATAAAAATACAACCAACCAATTGAACAATTTGAAAATAGTAATCAAAATTTGAAGTAG
>QLNU02015270.1:116534633-116551672 GCA_006491805.2 Dysdera silvatica | reverse complement strand
TAACCCCTTCCCCTATGAACTTTCTGCCTACGCCACTAGATAGGCACATTTAATATGTAACATCCTCCCTTTCTTGTAAATTCAGCACAACGGAAACTTTGTATACTGTATTGTTCTTCCGGCCGAGAAAATGAATGAATGAATGAATGTATGTATGTATGCATGCATGTAATGTATGTATGGCCTCCATTCTCGCCATGATCCTTACTCATAATCGACAATGAGTATTCACACAGTCAGGAAGCCATGTTAATAAAAAAAAAATCATTTATTAAAGACTTTATTAGCGTTCCACCATTTAATTAGGAGTGAAAATCCTCATTCACGCATCAGAGGAACAGGAAGAAACCAAGGATTTGTTCTTAGCTCGTTAGGGTATACGTGGAAATATTCGACGAAACAATACGTAATATAAATAAGACACAAAAAACAACGTTTTAGAAGCGTATTTATGTCAAGGTTGAATTTAATCTACATGTTTCGGGCCATTCGAAGAAATTCCATTTCTTTGAATCCAATCTCCTCAACTCTATCAAGTTTAAACTCTGGGATCGCTACATGGATGACATTTTTATTATGTGGGACAGTCCTCTAGATCAAATCTCAACACTCCTTCCCACCATCAATACTTTGGATCCTGCGCTTAATTTCTCCCTCGCAATTGAAGAAGATGATTCCCTTCACTTTTTGGATATACAGATTAATAAACATCATAACTATTTCGATACTTCGGTGTACCGCAAGCCTTTCAGCGTTGCTCTCCCTCCACATAATCTTTCTTTCCATCCGTATCAACAAAACATGTCCGCCTTCTACACCTATGTCTTCCGGGCTCTACAGTTCTGTTCGTCAACGGACTCCTTATCTGATGAAATTTCTTTGCTTAAGACCATCGCTCGCATCCGTGGGTACTGTCCCAGCATTATCGATGCTGCCGTTTTCAAATTCTCAAAACGTTCTTACAGTACATCTCTTAGTCGAATATCTTCAAATAATTACATTGGCTCCGTAACACTCCCTTACGTGCCCAAACTTAGCTCCGCCATTGCCAAAGTCCTTCGGCAAGCCAAATTCAAAGTTACCTTCTCGCCTATTAACAAGATTTTGCCCTCTAGACTCAAAGATAACATTTCCACACTCCAACGCTGGGGCGTGTATCAAATTTTTTGCCAGTTCGGACTTTCCTACATCGGACGGACAAAACGTGCCCTCATGCATCGGTTGAAAGAACATCGCCGATACGTTGAGAAAGGTGAGGTGCACAAATCATCCATTGCTGTTCACAGCCACGAACACAACCATCGCTTTAACTTTTTTGACGCTCGTATCATCCACCAACCTCATTCACCACTTGAACTGGACTTCGCCGAAGCTTTCTTCATTAACATGTTTCGTGATTCCATTGTGAATGACCACAGCTCAACTCCTTCCTTCAGCTCAGCTTGGCGAAATGTACTCCACCTAACTCCTTCTGATATTAGTCCATAGTCCCGCCATAATTGCCACCTCTGCTAACATGCAGCCAACTTTTCCGAAATTTTGTGAATTCTGGGAGGAGTGGCCGCACCACAAAAACACGTATTACATCATTTCCTACTTTTGGAAGTCAACATTTCACTTAATAACTCAACTCTAGTTACATCCGCGAATCAACCTCGTTTGTTGACGATATTCCACGTGTTCACTCCCGAAGAAGGGCGAACTTTTATCGCCCGAAACGCGTAGCTCGAACTCAATCTTGACATAAATACGCTTTTAAAACGTTGTTTTTTGTCTCTCATTAGGGTATGTCATTACGCTACGTTAATGTAGTGACAGCATGGCTATAACACAGTTATAGCACTAATATCGCTGCATCATTAATGACAACGGATTATCGAACGTACTGACAATTTGTTTAGTCATCGCTTTGTCGCTATAATTAGTTAATTTAGTTAGCACTTTGCCATTACACTGCATGACTGATTAAACTGTCCACAAAATCTACCCGCCCCCCACAAGGACAAATATAACACCGTTACGTTCTTCAGAGCAGGGGTGGACTGGGTCCTCTCAAAGAACGCATACCTTAGATTATCGAAGGGTGCGAGTCATATAGCCCATGAGGGCGCACCGGCCAAGGGGCACGCAGCCTAGTCCGCCCCTGCTTCAGAGTTCGTTTCTTTGATTTTCACGGCTTAACACATTCCCATGAGTCAGCAGTGGGGGGGATAGAACGTCCAATGGGACCTCAGAACTCAACAGTACAAATTTACTCATTGTTGCCACAGCAAAACAAACTAGGTGGGGGAGGGGAATACAGTAGAACATTTGTCTAACCGGGAAATCTCTAAATGACGAAATTTATATATTTCCAACCTAACTAAATACGTATTGTATACTGTATAATGTATGTAGAAACCTCAACGAAAACTATCTCTAATTTTTTCATTGTTTCCCGCGGGATTTGAGATAGATAGGTTCTACTGTATGTAGATTTATGTTTTATGACGCAAGGATAACTAAGATCCTGCTGCACCAGTATCTACATGGGTGGTAGTATTTTATGGCGCAAGGACAAGCATCCGACTTTCCGCTAAACCCTAATGTGTAATCAAATACCTGCATGCCCCAGTGTATACCCAATTAAATAATACACGTATGCTCAATGTATACCCAATTGAACGCATGCTTAATTGCTTAATGTATATTCGAACAATTATATGTATGTTCCGCATTTGAGTCATTAAAAAAAACTGCAAGAATCTCTTTACTTTTCCATCTACACTGAAGTAATCACTACAGTGTCAGTAATAGCCTTACTTTATTAGGGCGTTCACATGGGCAGTCGGACTTCGTGATTGGAAGCCAATTACAATCATTCGCTATGGTTGCCACGTGTTTGAACTTACAAGGAAACTGACAGCGGGATGTTCCATTTATTTTCTGATTTCTTTATTAAACCCAACTCTCGCGTAGTACTCTCACAACCAGATGCCTTTTAGAACGGTAGCTGAAACTACATGCCAACGCGAGTATCCACCACTACAACGGTATACATTCAAATACAAATGAGCCCGCTTTATAATGGCCACATATTAGGAAGATTCTGACAGAGTTTTCTTAGCGGTTTTAGGTATAGGCAGGGCCGCATTTAGAACTTGAGCGCCCCTAGGCACGTTTGCTGTCGGCGCCCCAACCCCAATAATTCTATTCCCTCCTGTTCCCTTCGTCCCTAAATTAAAAATAAAACTTAACTAAATGAAGCTTAATTAATGACTCAGCAATTTATTACAATTAAATACTACTTACTGGATGCTACAAGAACGGTACAAAAAATTACAAATGAGAAAGATGTTTTAGGTTTCTTAGGCTAGCGTTAAACATATTAGAATAGTAAAAAAGGATTTAGTTCATGAAATAATATATGAATGAAATGAAATACGGCCCTGCATATAGGCCAAGCCCAGACCCCCTCCATTGACATTATATAAGTTTAAGAGCTATTTTAATCTTTTTTATTTATAAATATCCAAGCTTCATTATTGATAAACCTAAATATTATAGACAAACTTATACTATAATTTTTTTTTTTTTTTTTTCCACCCACGTTTTAATTACAGCTCAAACTAGAGCTTGTGTAATTTTGGAGAAAAAGAGACGCTTTCCCCATCCTGGATTCGAACCAGGGTCCCTCCGTTTAGCCCGGAGTGTCTTGGACCGCTAGACGAATGAGGACAGGAAACAACGCTCTCTTTCTCCGTATGTAAAGGTGTTAAGGTATTATTACCCTCCGCAGGGATAACACAATTGCCAAATATGGTCAACACAAGAAAGCCTCCGGGGCGAGATTTTTGTAAGTTTTCGTGGGGAGGGTAATCCCTGCGGAGGGTAATAATACCTTAACATCTTTACATACGGAGAAAGAGAGCGTTGTTTCCTGTCCTCATTCGTCTAGCGGTCCAAGACACTCCGGGCTAAACGGAGGGACCCTGGTTCGAATCCAGGATGGGGAAAGCGTCTCTTTTTCTCCAAAATTACATAAGCTCTAGTTTGAGCTGTAATTAATACGTGGGTGGCAAAAATTATAGTATAATAAATTCCCCCACGAAAACTCACAAAATTCTCGCCCCGGAGGCTTTCTTGTGTTGACCATATTTGGCAATTGTGTTATCCCTGCGGAGGGTAATAATACCTTAACGACAATAAACTTCAAAGGGAAAGAATCATGATTTATTGACTGACTATCACGGAAGCCCTAGTCTTTAAGGGGCCCATTCTTTCCCTTCAGCCTAGGGCCCACAAGAGCCTTAAATCGGCATTGAATTCTGCGCTTTCAATTGAGCCAGTTTAACTAGGTATTAACTGAAGATTAATATCGAGTCTACACTGAAGACTGATATCGAGTCCACACCGAAGATTAAAATTGAGCCTACACTGAATATTAATATCGAGTCTTTTTTCAAATATATATGAATCCCGTACTTTTCAAATATGTATGAATACAGCATTTTTCAAATGTGTGCATTCAAGTACTCATATGACTTTTGAAATATGCCTACTTTTATTACATTTCAAATATGTGTGCGTATATTACATTTCAAATATGTGTGCGTATATTATATTTCAAATATGTGTGCGTATATTACAAAGAAACATCGGAATTGGCGGTATGACATCGTGAAATCACGATGTATCGCCGATTTGAAAATTACGAAACCAGTGTGACGATGTCGGCTTCACACCGGTTTTTCACGATGTATCGATACATCGCCCAAGCTTAGTCATGGGAACGGACTGAGGTCGCAACTCTGTAATGTGTTTTTTGTTTCTTTCCCCCCAAAAATAAATTTAAAAAAAAAAAAGTACAATCTTACCGATCATTCGTATAATTGCACAACTCACCAAAATCCGTACATTGTACGAACAAATCGTACAAGTTGGCAGGTATGTATAACGTATGTTTCTTTCAAATGAAATTAGTCTACAGGCCTTCAAAGGGTTCTGAAAGTTCAGAAATATAATAAGAATCTCAGACATTTCATGAATGTTGAAACTTCTTTTGGCCTTCGTTTTCACGTTGTCACGAAAAATACAGGAAAATAAAAAATTGAGGAAATATCGTTTCAATCTACAAGATCTGACATCCAGTATATTAAAAAATAAAGGTATTTCTAATGGCGCGGGGAGTTGATGGAGGTCACAACCCCCCCATTAAATACAGTCAAATTTGTCTACAATGATACTCAAGGAACCGGAAAAAGGTATCGTTATAGCCATTGGCGTACCCAGAAAGTTCATAAAGGGGGTTATAGGCTCAATGAGGTGGGGTGGGGGGTTACAGAGCTACAACTCATATATTCCTATGTTAAATATACAAAATTTCATTGCAATGGGGGAGTTACAACCTCCATCAATACCCCCCCCCCTGCGTACGCCAGTGGTTATAGCCTGTCAAACTTTATATGTAGGGGAGACCTAGGAAACATATTGTGACAGACAAATTTTACTGCGTAAATATATACAGTCAAATCCGCTTATTACAAAGCTGAAAGGTGCCGCGAAAATATTCGATATATGCATGTTCGACTGTATATGCTACAATTTCATATATACAGTAGAACCTGCCTAAGGGACCCACCTTTGGGACTGGACTGCAATGGTCATCATAGAGATGTAGTCACTGTACGCGACAAACTTTAGTGTAGACAAGACTTCTCTTTTATAAAATAAATGGTCGCTTTATTCGGTTGGTCACATTACAAGGTTCCACTATATATACATATAAACAGTATGTATATATGGAAAGTTGTGTAGCCCTGTTAACCACTTTTTATAAACTTTCTACATGGACCAATGGTATTGCGCACAATCACTGGCGTACGCAGGGGGGTGTTGATGGGGGTTGTAACCCCCATTGCAATGAAATTTTGTATATTTAACATAGGAATGTGTTGTAGCTCTGTAACCTCCCTTACGAACTTTTTTGCGCACAATTTACCACCGTCTACTGTTTTGACACTAAATATTTAAATTATGGAGTACAATTAGGTTTAAGTGGCAAAAATAGCTTTCTAATCGAAATGCGATTACACACCCCACACAACTGTTTTAATCTCGATCTGCGGCTTTTGTTTACGAGGTCCAATGTGCTGTTACCTAATCCCTTAAAGCATTTTCGCTTGAAGCCTTATAACTATTGTGCACAGTGTTAAGCAATTTGTAGCGAAGCCCATTCTTCTGCCCAAGGAAGAAGTGCGCATTCGAATCAAGCTTTTACCTAGCTTGAAACAGTGACATAACAATTGTATGGCTGCCATATTATTCTTGGGAAAAGGGGGGTGTGCTATTTATATACCGTACGTAGCAATGGGGTAGTTGCTGTTAAGAAGGTTTTCAAAGTTTGTAAACAAAGTTGTTTTGAAACGACGGTGCTTCTTCAACCTAACAGACATAGTTCAATTTACGTCGTGGGTACGTTTCAGAAACTATGCAATTCGACATTTTTTGGTCTCCTATACAAAATCTATCTAATCCAATTTTGCATGCACTCGCCGATCTAATCCGATTTACGAAGTAAAGCTCCCTAGGCATAATGCCATCCATCAGATTTACGCTTGGGTTGCATGTCTTCTTGGAATGGCGATCAAATAGAACTTTCCCTTACACTCAGTAGAGATGAGCTCAGGCTCAATTTTCGAAGCCCGAAATACTTTATGGAAATTTGAGCCTGAGCCCGAAATTTCAATACAGAAAAGTCAGTTTTCGGCTTCAGTTGCATCCGTCTTATGAGCCCGAAAATAATACGAAATGCTGAGCCCCAGCCCGTTTCGGGTCCGGGGTGGCTATATAGCCCTTTTTGGCTATATACTGAATAGACCAATGTCAGCTAACCGGTTTTTCAAATTTTGGCAATCGTTATTGTATATACACCCAAATTGTAAGTGTAAAATATATTAATGTGTGATTACGATGTGACTGAAATTTTATCTATTTTTTTCATTTTTTACCCCCCGTAGTTTACACTATATTTTACTCTCAAGTTATAGCCTATGCACGAGAATCTATTTACGATTTCAGTCACATCGTAATCACATTAATATATTTTGCACTTACAATAGGACACCGTAGTGAAAAAGCGTTACGTTGGAATCCATAACAGGAGTAAAACACTAATTTACGATTCTTTTTCTGTTTACGATTGTAGTCGTAACGCATTTGTCGAAGTACGACGTTTCCGCAATTCTTATACCACCCCTTACGGCAGGATTCAGAAGCATCGACGTCCGTGGGCATGCGCAGTGTATCATTTTTGGAACCACAACCGGATGGAGATACTAGTCTGTTGATAGTCGAACTAGAATTGAGCTTAACGTCTTGGGAAATAACCATAGGCGTAGAATTAGAATTATATGGGCCCGTGGGACCCGAGTCCTCCCCCACAAAAAAAAATCTAAAATAAATAGATATTTTACATATATGTCAAAACGTACATAAAATATGCTTGCCCAATAATTTTGAGAACTCTACGTTGATGAAAATAACTCTCAGACTATGGTTGGAAGTCGGTCGGCAAGCGTGTGTTTTCTTGCCACTGTCAAAAGTCAAACCCAGGTTAACAGTATGCTAAGTGAATATATTACTAATGCACCATCGCCGGGCCAAATTAAAAAAATATGCTTTGATAACCAAGGGCAGGGACTTGAGTACCCCAAGCCCCCCATTCAATTTGTTATAGCGCTAAATTCAAACACTGTTATATCGGCCAGAAAGTATCAACAAATTTAAACAAAAAATGTATACAGTTATAAAAGATAAAGGACTGTTCAGAGTAATAAGTTGGAGAAATTAATTAAAACCATTAAATTAAATAAAATCCTTAGATAATTATTCATAAAATATAATATAAAATATAATTATTTACAATTATTAAACAATAAAAAATATTAAAACTATTACCAGTTTTATATATTAGTCTTTTTCATAAAAGTATTTAAATCACAAAAATAGAAAAACTACACTGGGCAAGAGTTGATTGAATGACTTTTGGGTTATCATACTGTAGTATACATGTAACTTATTCTTATTAGCTAACTTATAGAAAGGCAAGACAATAATCTGTGAATGGAAACCAAATACACAGACCTAGAAAAAAAAAATGGAAAGACATAGAAAATTTTTCTTAATTCCTAATTAAGAAAATAGATTAGAAAAAGATTGAGAAAAATAATATATCAGATATATAAATTTACAAGTAAAAGGTTAAACATTGGTAGAATGACAGAACAGCAAATAAATCACTCAAGCTTTCGAACACGTTAACACCTTTCCTTCATCAGGAATGATAAATTATTACTTCTGAGGAAGGACAGCTGCTGATGCTTCCGAGTATTGTAATTTGCTGTTCTACCACTGTTTAATGTTTCCTATGTAAATTTCTTCCCTGGTTCGCATTTTTATTCCAAACAAGATAGATATGTAAATTCTTTAAATGTAGAGTAGTTTAGGACAGATCTACGATAAAAATTTGAAAATGATCTTCATCAAAAAATGGAATCACATGGTTAAAAGTGATAAATTATTACAGAAAATTATATAAGTATCATACAGAAGTTAGGGTATAGAATAAAAGAAAATAAAGCCAAATGCTATAGATTCAACACTTCTCCAAAGTTCATTAATAAGCAGGGATTGCCAAATCATGGCAAACTGTACTCATCAGACAATACCGGCATTCACCCACCCCCCACCTTAATACGAAAATCTAGAAACCTCTAGTAGGAAAAGATTTCCTAGTCTCCAACAGCGACTGGGTGACCAGATTTATCGTCGCATATATATATAACAGATTTGTTTGTATGTTATAGCACGAGGACAGCTATGGTCATGTTGAGTTGGGCCAACAGCAGCTTGTTTATAAGAACTACAGAAGTTTCCTAAATTGATTTCAACAACTATAATTTTATGTATTAATCTCATTTGTACTATTTTCACATTTAGTTATCCACAAATTCTTATGGACACAACTCTAGTAGGAAATTTGTTTTTGTCTAGTAGGACTTTAAAGTGAGAACAGTGACTCTATAACCCCCACCACCACCACCTTATCAACTTTCTGTGTAGGCATATCACAATAATAATAAACTGTCTATAATGATACCTTTACCTAGTCCATACTGTATTGCTCGCTATACGCAAATTTCACTGTACAATTCATATACAGTGAAACCTGTATAAACCGGGAACTCAGGAAGCAGGAAAAAATTCTGTAGTATACAGGTTTCCATTTCATGATGGTTACATGTCAAATAAATACATAGTTAAAATTCAGTAGTAGAACATAACTGCATATGCTAATTTTTCTTCTTCTTTGTCTCATCTTGAGAACATTATTTTCCTTTTGATAAAAATATTTATTTTATCACTGCATTTTATTTTTATTAATTTTAATTTTTGCGCTATTTTGTGTTCTTAGTTAAAAGCAATACACTACGAACTTCCATGCTAACTATACATGTCTATTCCATATAAAAACAAGGTAATAAAATTATTATACAAGCTTAAATCGTATAACAAAGTATATACTCTGCTCCTCCCCATTTTCAATATTTCATTTTATATTAGGATTTAATGAAGAATTGTGTTTGCCTATCAACAATTCATACTATTTAATATTCACTTATGATATGCAATTCTTGATACATTAACTGTATTACATAAAAAAAATCCACTATGGTAGTTTGTTTCAGGGAGTCCACTACACCCCCAAATTTCTTGACACCCACCCAAAAACTCGAAGTTCATATACTCACTAAATATTCAAGTTACAAGAAAGAAAAATATTGCACAAATTATTTTTATATATTTTTTCTGCATATGTAAATTGTAATAATATTTTTTGTATAGCAATTTTTTAAAGACAAATACAGATAACGTAAACTTGACATACACCCCAAGCAAATATCCTAGTAAACACCCTGGTTCATTTACAACTCCGCTTTACAATACAAGTTTCAATTTCGCCTATTAAATTTTTCATCATGTTCATTATTTTTTAATTATATTGTTTATTTGAAGACTAAAGTTTTGTACATACTGTAAGCATACTATAGGGTATCGTTATACAACTCTTGCATATATTTTTAGTTTTCATTCATAATGCCATTATCATAATATAACCTTTCGTTAATTGTACCCTAAAGGGTTTCCTAGATGCCAAGAAAATAGACTGATTCATGAACATTTTATCAGGCTCCCCTCCCCTCCCCACTAGTGATTGCTCCTTGCTGGGGAAAAGAGTATATATACTCTTTTTATATATATATAAAGGTTTCACTCTTCCCAGTTCCATTCTTTATTAACTTCAAGGAAGTTCTTTTATTTGAATTTGAGACTATCGAGAACAAACTAACTCAAAAACTGATTATCCTTTAGGGGTCCTTTTATATATGAGGGGTGAAGGATTTGGTATCATGATGGACGAATAGAAGAGGAGGGCAGGAAAACAGTAATTGCAACAGGTACACGTTTGTGGGGCATATGATTGTTGAATATGCAAGGTAAATTGATAGGGTTTGTGCAGGCTCTGAGATAAGCATGTTGTGCAAACTTGAAGGGTTGCTCTAAGTGGGGGAGGGGGAATGCACGTTTGAAGTAACAGAGATGTAATGGAATTTTACGTTAATTTGTTATCACTGAAAAGTAACGAAGTTAATTATTTTCTTAAAAATCCAATGGCATTACTCAGCATTCTACAGAAAAGGTAACTGTTACAAGTAACAGGTTACTCTAATGACTGATATACATATATCATCAACTATTTTCAATCCACTGCAGAATGGAGGTCTTTCTGTTATCACACATATACATAGTAAGGTGAAAGTAATATAGGAGAATCAGCATTACGCTCAGCACATCGGCTAGATGTGTTGACAAGCTGGGCCTACAGTTTAACAACGGTTCCAAACCTTGGTCATCACAGCCAAAGTCCTACACTAAGGCGAGACTCGTGTCACTCTCCCATAGAGTGATTGCTACTGAAGCTGCTCCAAAGCAGTGTTCTATCGAGAGTTGGTATTCTTGGCAGAGAATGACTGTGGGATATATATATACATGAGTTTGAAATTAGCTGGTGCACATGGAATTTTATATGTGCACATAAATTTTTAATTTGGGTGCATGCAGTGCACCTAACTATTCCAAACTATGGCTACTTACTTTTTTTTTTCAAGAATAGTGACCTATGGAATAATTTTATATAATTTTCTCAATGTATCTGCATTTGCTTTGAATTTTTTTTTATTACAAATGAATGTTCAATTATTTTGAAAAGTTGCATTTTGTTGTAGTTTACATGCTTAAATATAGTTGCTACACTTACATTTTACCCGTTTTTAATGTTGAGGTTTACTTTCTATTCTGTTAGTTACTTGTACACATAACTAGTATTTAGTGCACGTAAGTCGCAAGACTTGGGTGCACTTGTGCACCTGATTTAAAAAGTTAATTTTGACCCCTGATATATATATGTATAGGGCTTAAGAATTGCAGCAAACCGTACTCACTAGATAAAACGGTATTCTTCTACCTCGATAGGAAAACTTATGAACCTTGTAAGACAAGAGTTCTTGCTTATCAACTGCAAAAATCCAGTTAATGATGATCATTAAGGTCTGTATATATTTATAAGAACAGTTTACCATTCAATTCCAATTAAAAAAAAACCTCCCTCCCTTCTCCAGAGTACAAATTCAGATAGGGCATTTTAAGATTGTTTTATCCTTCCCCATTTTTCTTCTTTAAATAGACCAAAATTGGCTTTTCACTCAAAAAATTTTTGCGAGACCGTGCCTAAATGAAAAACATCATATGAGAAATAACGTATGGTTTTATTTTGTAGGTGTATGACATCAATATTATTTATCAAAAATGAGTGGATCATGCATAATACCAAAATATAACACACCCAAACCACAAAAGTTGGTAAACAAAAAACATTAGTTTGGTCAGCTTCAAATTGTGGGAGGTCAATACTCCACACTTAGTATTGTTGTGTAAGATACATCAGCTAACAGATGACTATAAGTTTACAATGGTAATTGATAGCTTCCTTCAAAACCGGTTTCTATATTTACCTGAATGGAAGGAATAGTAGATGGAGGGTACAGAAGAACGAGCCACCCTACAGAAGCACACTTTTTCAAATGTTGTACAATATCTATACCAATGACCAACCTATCCCTGAGAATGCACGATTATTCAATTACGCTGATGATATGGCTGTGCAGGGTTTGGGTTTTGATGAGACTGCTAGAGGACACTGCCAAAGAAATAAATTACAACACTGTTCAACTCCTAAACATCTCGGTGTCACTCTGGACAGAACACTTCGGCACTAGTACAGATACTGTTCCATTTCGTTTTTAGTGGGAAGTGTTTCCAATACACTTGGCAACTTTGTCCTGGCTTGCCGCCATGTTGCTTACCTCTCAATACAGGCTCCGCCCCTTTCCTTCCTCCATCCTACACCCAGCCTTCACCCCTACCCTCTCCCTCTTCTTCACTCCTACCGCTCTTTTTGCTCTCTTTAACTCCTTCACCCATACCCCTCTAACCTCATATTCTTTATCCTCCCCCTCCCAACCCCTGTTTTTTTGGCCGTCTCTGCCTACTCCCTCTACCCCTCTAATTCCTTTCTTGTGTTTCCTTTCCACTCCCAACCTCCTTCACCTCTTAACCTTTCCCGCTGTTGGCTTTCCTCTCTTTTCCTCCATCTCTTCCCCTCCCCCTGCTCCTTTTTCTCAGTGCAGCGAACAAAATAAAAACGGCATACTAACTTTTATTCCTTTTTATCTGTCGGATAACTTCACCTCTTCAACTACACAGTCATCCACGTTAGGCCTAGCATACCAGCACACCTTGCAAATCGGGTCCTTCTACTCCAAACCAAATAAACCTTCTCCCACAAACCAATCCAACAACATTCCTCTTCCCTTTCAACCGCAATTGAACAAAAAAATCCATATTGAAATGTTCCGACGTCTTCCCAATCACTTCAATACTTCCATAAGTCTTACCACCGCCACAGAAAAACACCATATGATGCTCCACCCTGTGTGACATCATGCATCGAAATCGCTGATGTCAAAACCCGGCCTACAGCGACTTTCCTTCATGTTTCTAGGGGAAAATTGATCTTGTGGGACAGTATCTGTACTACCACCCACTTCCTTTTAAACAATATTGGCTCAACACAAAAGCCAAAGTTAGTGCTAGGATAACATCATACGAAAATTGGCAAGTTACACTTGGGGAGCTCAGCCTTACATTTTGAGAACATCCACCCGGCTACTGAGTTTATCCACAGCTGAACATGCCCCTCTTGTTTGGAGTGCATCTTCGCATATATCAGATACGTGGACAGTGCAGTAAACAAGGCAATGCACATAGTGACAGGGTGTGCACACATACACCAATTAATAAACAACATCCTCTTGTTAGTATTGACCCACCAAATATTAGAAGGGAGGCGGTGGCTGATCCTGAGAGATTCAAACAAGAAACTGACAATAGAGACCCATTAAGTGAATACATGCCCCAGACTCGTTGGTTGAAGTCTAGAAGGAGTTTTATGTCAAGAACTAAAACCCTTCAGGACTCTATAAGCGTAAATCGACTGGCTAAATGGAGGGAGGAACTTACCAGAAGAGAAATGGAATCGAGAGAGAAGATGGCTACAGGACATGACCTCGTTTATTCAGTCTGGAGGACATTGAATAGGATGAGGGTTGGGGTACCGAAATTTAAGACAAACCCGATCAAGTGGGGGTTGTCAATTGACAGAGACATGAAGTGCCATTGTGGAGAAATTCGAAGTCCAGCACTCTTGCTGATCTGTCCACAGGTACCAGAGCTATGTACAATGTATAACTTGCTTCCTACCAATGACAAGGCTGTAATGGTGGCAAATGTTTGGAAACGTATGGTTTGATCTGGACAGCGAAAGTAGGTAAGTATTTATTTGTAATTTTCATTTTTCCACAGTGGACTACGTTTTTCCTGATATCACCTTTGGTCTTTCCCCCCCCTTCTCACTCCCTACATAAGTATTAACCAAAAAAATTAATTATGACAAACCTTAAGCAAAAACTGTGGGCGTAAGTGCACGATTCGTCACAAAGTTTTCTCTCCTCTTAAAATGCTCTAATTTCAATAAATCGACATGTGGCATCATACTTTCTATTATGTCATGCTTAGTCATCTCCTTGGTGTTTATAATACCATTTGCACAAGCTTGGTGTTTCTGTAGACTGTGTTGGGTGCTTTGCAGTGAAAATCATCATGTCAGAAAGATTGATGTCTTTTTTTTTTGTGGAATTGCATTTAAAAAGTAAGAAAAATGTAATTGAGTGGGCTATCACATGGATATTTAGCGGAGTTTATGTGGTGATGCCGACACAACGTGAAATGGGAGAATTTGTTTCCGCATTTCTTAACGCCATCAAAATGATTTTCCCGCCATATACAGCTGACCAAGAACAATAGAGGTGAGTACTTCCTGTTTTGTTTTGTTTTCCGCTGAATCACAACAGTTACAAAAAAACAGGCCATTTTCATGCTTTTTCTCCAAGCATTCAACATTTTTAAAATTCAAGAATAACTCAAATATGATCTAAACACACAGCAAGGGCAAAGCCAAAAGCAGGAGAAGCATGGGTTCTGCTCTACTTACCCGTCACTGATTCACGAAAATTACAGGACCCCAAAACCACCGTAAACAACATGCTGGCAGGTCAGTTGCAGTATTGCCAGCCACTTTGGAAACACTTACAAAATAATCAGGTGCTCTTTTACAATACGGTACAGGCTTCCGTTTTGGTGAGTGTTTCCTTCCATACATTTTTTCTTACTTGGATTCTGTTTTTTTCCTACTTCTTTTAATACTACCTTTTTTTTCTAATTTTTTTTGTCCTAACTGAAATATAAGTTAAAAACAATTTTTTTAATGAGTTTTTATTGTTTTTGATTAAAAGAATAACCACAGAGCAGCCGAGTCTCTGGCCCCCTTAATTTGAATACAATTTTTTTTTGGAGGGGGGGGGGATGGAGTTCTAATTTAAACTAAATTTCAGTTTTCTCTAAATTTAACTTCGTTTTTTTTCTGTAATTTAAGTTCAATATCGGGTTTTCTCTACTTTAAATTCAACTTCATATGACTTTTCTGAGCTCACCATTATAACAAATGCATATGCCCATTACAATTCCACCATTTTGAAAAAACTGATTTTCGTTAATCCGCAAATGTTTTAAAACTGTAATAACTAGAGAAAATTCACCACTAGTTTACAATATTCATTAACATAACATTTGCTTTAGAGTTAGTTCACCCGTTAATTTTGTTTACCCGCTGTTTGAGGAAAGAAAATCAGGATTAGGATACGAAAAAAATGTAGGTAAGGAAACACTCTCCAAAACGGAAGCCTGTACCGTATTATAAAAGAGCACCAAAAAGCAGTAGGTGAGAACTATGCACTTTTACAAATTGTGTTTTGCAATGTTTTAAGGTAAGAAACTACATTGAGATCAGAATCATGGGCGCCGTTAGCGGAGGGGGGGCTACAGGAGGGACTCGTCCTCCCAATGTTGGCATTAGGGTTCCATATCCTCCTTCAATTTCAAACAAAATGCCTTTTAATGGTATATTGACACCCCCAATATTTTCATGACATCGGCGCTGATGATCAGAATAATAAATAAATTTATTAAAAAATTCAAGTTGTACATATTAAACGGCTTAAAAATAAAGAGAGTTCAACTTTCAGAACCCCAGCTATGTACAATAAACTAATTGCAAATAAATTTACAATAAAGTAACATTTTCATAATAAGAGCATTTTTTTTTATATTTAATATTTAGATAAATAATTATTAAAGACATCTTTAAATGTATCAAAAAGAAGTTTTATGGAAACAAAATATAAATTTATACAATCTAAACATGGAAACCATTTTTATTGTCCTACATTCTACACGAGAAATACAATATTCAGAAACACTTCCCTTAACGCACCCCTCACCCTACGCGGTCACCTCTAACAAAAATTACCCGGCAAGAGGCCCCCTTCACAATAATACCCCCACTTTTACGAACAATTTTTGCTGTTCGGTTAATGTCCGTACTGAGAAGGTTGACTGTATCTCAAAATATTACTTACAAATCGGTCTTTTAGATCGTTGAAATCAACAGATACAGTAAGAAAATGGTGAACTGGATGAATAGCTCAGAGTTCTCCGCACTCGAAGGAATTAAAAATTTCAATTCTCTTTCTCCGCACAAAAAACGATTCACCAAATTGCCCGGGAGAGACAAACACAGGTAAGATCAAAAGCAATAGTAAATGAAAGCGAACACAAAAAATTATTTGCATCAGTGTTTCCAAAGAATAATCTCTTCGTATCCAAACCACGTTCCAAAAGACTAAAAGGAGTTAAATATAAGGGAGAGGACAATCATTAAAACCTTGTTACAGTGTATTCGCGGACCTTCAATTTATACTTTTTTGCGAGTGTAGTGGTGGTTCCAAAAAGTGTCCCATAGAACGAATGCTGATTCCCATTTACGAACTTTTGATTTTACCAACTTTTCTGGGATCTGAACGATTTCGGACAGTTGAAAGTCCGCTACATTTGCTTTTCTAAACACGTTTTCAACAATAATCCCTAATTTTATTTTTTTTCTTCATGGTTACGTAATAATTTTTGTTTTTGTTTCTTTGGTTGTACTTCATTCGTGGTTGAGAACGACGAATAGCCGAAGGCTGTTCTGTTGTTGTTGATTGTTCACATTAGTTTGAGAAGTTGTCCACGCTTTTGCACCGTTTTCCCATAAGAGGGTTGTTTCGATAACGGGAAAAAGAACATATGCACAGAAAAGGCGACGACAGTTGACCGATTGAGGAAACAGGTATGGGTTTTTTGTGACGAGGCATTACAGAAAACTCCCCGTGCCTTCGTAGAAAAAGCGTATCACAAACAGGAGATTCCGTGAAAGCAAGTTGCCG
>QLNU02015270.1:116506152-116530434 GCA_006491805.2 Dysdera silvatica | reverse complement strand
AAACTCACATTAAAAAATACACTAAGAGGTTGAAAATAAAATATTCAAAAAAATTAAATCGAATACCAGAAACTATGATGATTCTACTAATTATTCATTAAAAAACCCCATTGAATTGTCAGTTACAAAAGCAATCAAAAACCCAATAAAAGATCATTGAACTTCAAGTGGCTAGCTGGAAGTAGATTTATTTAGTCAATGGATTCCTGTTTACCAATTGCTTCAATGCAATATTGTTTTGTCATTAAATTACAGATTTATTTCTTTGAGTTTTATGGTGTAAAGCTAGCAAGGGTCATGCTGCACTGCCCCCTTCAGTTTTCCGAGGAATCCGAACCTCTTATGGCATAGGAAAGCAACCCTGAGCTACGATGAACAATTAGTCGTCGGTAAGCAGTCTTTGGTTTCTGGCACAATTGAAAGTCAAATCCGGGACATCCACAAGGCAAATGCTTTACCACCACAGGGCCTACAAATTACAGATAAAAAGCACTTGTAGTCCATGCAGGACCTTGACCCACCTTTCCAGATTCCAGTGACAGCAGATACCATTTTTTTCTGCAGTGGGGTTGTTAGTTTCCCACTCAATAGATCCATTGCTCAGTGAGGATTCTAAATGTCCACATCTTCCGTTACAAGACCAAACCTATGACTGTAGAAGCATATTTTTTTAAATGACACTAGGACAACAAAAAGTCATGCTGCATCAGAATTTGCAATTTTACGAGAAATTCAAATCTCTGTGGCCAAGGGAATCGAATCCTGGATTATAGTGAGATGGCACACAATCAACGATACCACTGGGAGTCAAGCCAAGCTTAACAGTATGATATATGGATAGGTCACCATGCCACTGTGGTCCTATCTTTTCCACGGAACACAAACCACTTAGACCTAGCGAACTAACCACCAGGCTGCAGCGAGTAGTTAATCAGTAAGTTTTTTGAACTGACGGGCCAAGTAAACATCCGGCCACTGCACCACCAAGGGGCTAAAAACTATGAAACAGAAACAGACACTGGATGGAGCTGTAATAATGGAATATTAGGTACTGAATGGAACTGCAGTAACAGATCACTGGATGTTACAAATAAACACAATGTATTTATTGTGTATAATACTCAATGACATATCAGCCAGTCAGGTGCTGGTGGTCTTCATCAAGAGATAACCAACAAAGATCACCGGATACTACTCAATGGAACGGCAGCAACAGATCACCAGACATGGATGCCTATATGGGGGAGGAAGAGGGTGGCTCGAGCCCCCTTAGCCGTTCAAAAATTTTATTTGCCTAATTCTGCTATGCATTTAGTTTCAAAGGTTTTACAAGCACATTTTAAAGTAAGGTACTTTTTAGCTCATTACTAATTGTCAAGCAGTATCAATTATTTTTGTAGCATTTTAGTATCTTGTACATTCACTAAAATGTTTGACAGTCTTGAGAAGAAGGTAATGATTTTATTCAGCCACTCCCTAGAAGTACTCATATGGGTGCCTATATCATCAGATACTACTAAAGACTTGTGAAAGCAACCAAACCAAAACTTCCATCCAAAACCAAATGTTCCATCCTATCCAAAAGTTAATAAATATTGAAAACTTTCCATCTGTGCAATAAATATTTAAAAAAAAAAATATTAAAAAGAGCTTTAAACATTTAAAATCACTTTTTTCAAATAAACTTCTCCTTCTCTCACTCATTTTCCTTGTTTCAATGCTGGATCAGTGGACATACAAGAGTATGGGTGAATTAAAGAGAGAGAATGCATTATATTATACAATTTAGTTCTCAATTTTTGACACCCATGCCTAAACTCAAACCAGAGCTCCCCCTTTTTGTAAAGGAAAATACGTCATGTCCTGGAGTTGAACCAGGGACCCACTGTATATGTATAAAACAGAATTTCTTAACCGGATTGGCAACCAGGACAAAGAAATGATGCTCTTTTACTTTATATTCAAGGTCTGTAAGGTACAGGGTTTGTCCCAGAAGTTCCCGGAATGACTTTTTGTAGTTGGCAACGCTGGCTGACGGGGCGGAGAAGTTGGTGGGGGATCTGAGCTTGGAAACGAGACCGGTATCAGTCGCCTGCGGGCAGTTGTTGAGGCAGGGTCACGCTCCGCGCAGAGGTATCTACTGCACCCTCGTCGATCAAAAAATGGACCAGTTTTTGGAGCAGCGTTATGCAATCAAATTTTGTGTGAAACTGGGTAAAAACGGGGCAGAGATGCTCGAAATGCTTCAGAAAGCCTACGGTGATGGGGCGATGAAAAAAAGCCGAACTTTCATGTGGCACAAGCGGTTCCGGGAAGGTCGGGACGACGACGACGCTTCTGGACGCCCGTCAACATCACAAACGGACGACTCGGTGCAAAAAGTGCGTCAAGTTTTGGATAATGACCGACGATTAAGTATTCGGATGATTGCAGAAGAGTGTGGAATACCCAAAACAGTCAAGGAGCCTGGGCGGTAGAGAGGTGGTATTGCGCGCCTAGTGGCCGTTAATCTGGGTTCGACTCCCAACAGTGTACAAAGAACGCTTACTCAGAGATCTCATAAAAAGATCGCACTGCTCACTGTAGTCCGGGGTTTGGTTCCCTAGGCCATAAGAGGTTCGGATTCCTCGGAAAACAGTAGGTCCCGGCGCAGCATGACCATTGTAGTCTTTGAGCCGTAAAACCACAAAACAAACAAACAAACTTAAAGTCAAAAGATAAAAAAAGCATAAATGGTATTTTTGCAATATATTAAAAGAATTTTAATGCAATGTCTTTAAAACTGTAAGAGTACCACCTCTTCGCCTACAATTAGAAGAGGTTTTTTTTAGTCAAATTCATACTCACATGACCTGTGGAAAGCACTGGATCCTCATACAATAGATAAATACCAAAAAATATTATTAAACTGTGCCAACAACCAAGTAAAATCCATTTTGTAAATTCTGCAATTGTCAAATAGCAATTTCCAGAAATTGACCTGAAAAAAACAAAAAACAAATTACGTACAGTGAAATCTCAATTTTACGAATCTGCAAACGTTCTTATTTTTTACATTCGCAGAAAAGTTTGTGAAATCGAAAATTTGTAAATAAGAAGTAACGTTAATTGTATGGACCAATGTAATAGCTCATACAAACATGAATTCAAAACATACTGATATGTTTAATATTGATAAGTCTGTCCTACACAATAATTTCACCGAACTTTAATATATTCTAAGTAGTGCTGTGCCTAAAAATATATATAACGAGTTGGCACGTTTGTATTTTATAGAACAAAGACAGCAAAGGTGATGTTAAGCAAGGACCTACAGCTTTCAGATGGAGTTGAACCTTCATCACTTCAGGCTTAACGCTTAACCTATTTAACATCGGGAAGCAAGTCAGGTAATGCAGATTGGCAGAAAATCAGCATGCACTTATTATCAGAAGCCAGACCCAGATTTTCTGTAACATATACTTATTACTTCTATGCCACTGTACATATTAAAGTACACCAACTTTAGCAAAAATAAACAAATAAGTAAAAATAAATAAAACATATGTAAATTAATAGATAAGATATATGCAAATTAATAGATAAGATAGATGTAAATTAATAGTTAAGATGTAAATTAATAGATAAGATAGATGTAAATTAATAAGGTTAAGATGTAAATTAATAGATAATAAAAATGGATTAATGAATTAAGATTAAAATATAGCAACTTCGTTAAATATGAAGATGAATATTTAACGAAGTCGCAAGATCCTGACAAAAAACTTTGGTAAATGAAAAATACGTTAAATTACTGTCATTTCAGTCAAAGTCCTGTCACATAGCATGACATAATTCTAAACATATCTATTGCAAATATAAATGGAATTTTAATTTCCACATACAAACGTAAGTGCATCTTCTGCACTTCAAAAATACTATATATAATTTGCATAGAACTAAAGCCTGTTATGTTCATCTGGCCTCTATGTTTAAAATAATTTTCCTTGTTATAACATGCTTCACATCTTTGTAAAGAGCAAATAATATATCATAGAAATAAATTTGTGAAAAGTTTAGATGAAGGAAAAAAAAAATCATTCTTAGAAGAAGAACTTCGTTTCATGAATATATTTTTATAAGGAATTTAAATAATAGTGACTATTTACCATATAATTTGCTATATAGAGAAATGAGCCGAATAGATATTTGACTCTATATAACAATAATATAGACCATAACCACAAATTCTCGCAATGAAAAAGTTTTAACATGTTGATAGCTATTTTGATAGCCACATGTTACCGTCTTTAGCATCAAACTAACTCTGTTTATGCATAATGCCAACCCATATTGCTATCACAAATTTGTTGGTTGGAAGGAATCTATCAATTTCTGTGGCAGCATCTCTTGTTGAAAAGTGAAGAAAGATTGTCATTGTCCAAACAAGTGAAAGAGTATTGGCTAGTAGCTGGTCATCAATTACGATATCGGTATCAGAAAGGATATCAAAGGCCTAAAAAATTAAGGTCCAATGTTGAAAGAACTTTCTTGGTTAATTGTATTCGGGAAAATGAGAATTTTTGTCCAGCTTCTCATGAATGTTTAGCCAAAGCAGATTTACGGAATTCTTGTCTCTGTGTGAAAACACGCTTAATGTTCTTTTAATCATACAAAGAACTCTACACGTTTAATCAAGCATAATACTCTGTAACATTGGCATGTAATATAGTATATTCTCCAGCTGCTTGTACAGACTGGCATCTTTGATTTTGAAAAAATTAATCTATTAATTGTGGTGAAAACCATACGAAAGTTAAATTTATGGGGGATGGAAGAGATTTTGGTAGAAATTTTTGGAATGAAGGGGATGCAAAGAGAGTGTGTCCTAATTCACATTGTGTATGCCTATTTCACTATATAATTTTATACAGTGTGTCATATAAACTCATGCATATAACGATTGAAGTCATGTACATAGCAAGCAAAATTAAATAATATTTTAACCTGTAGCTCTCAGGATTCGCTAATAATATTTTTTCTGGCTGGTGTTTTTCAGTGACGCCATATATGAAAATTGGAAGGGATGTTAAAAGAATGTTGTATAGCATCAGGAAAGCATTGTCATATACAGTCTGAAAAAAAAAAATGTCACAATAAACATACAAAGTGTTATAATGTATTTCAGCATAGGAAGTTGTAATGAGTTACCTAGGTTTTAGTAAGGGACTCATTACTTTTACTGTATAATTTAATTACTAACCAGCACTGCTACATGTAGTGATGGCAGTAAAAAAAAGTGGATTGAAAACAGTTCAAGTACATCATGATGACAAACCCAAAAGTACTTACAGGGAGTCCTTCAGTAGTTTTGAGGTTTTATTTATTCATTTATTTGTTATTTGTAATGCTGGTCCTCGGATCTGGATTACACCTGATTCTGCTAGCCAGATTGTGAAGCTAAACGTTGCCAGTTAACGTTACGGTTTTCCACTGGCTAACTCAATGTAGTTATACCCTACACTACATACTGATAATGGTTGTTTCAGGTTGGTCAGAATTAGTGATGTGAGTTTTTCGGGAAATTTTTCAAGCACTTCAATTAGTAAACATCTAGTGTAATATAATATTTATTAAATAACATTTGTTTTATATGCCATACTATTACCCAAACTCTGGTCCCCTTCCCTATATTTACTCCCTCAGAAAATGTTGGAATAATAATATTCATTAAACTCATCATTGTTACTTTTTACTTCATAGTAACTGTTACTTTAACCTATTACTATTTAATAGTTTAGCCAGAGAGTCAGGGGTTGATACTTAATATGATAATGATACCGATAACTTATATTTGGCACTTTTAAAAATGTTAGTTTAACGAATACGTAAATATTATATTGTACTAAATACATAAATAAAATTCAAAACTAAAAAGTGTGAATTTCTAAAATTATTAGTGAAAAAATAAATCATAACATGATATAATGAATCTTTTTTATGCAACAGGCTCTTTTTTATATATTTTAAGTTTTATTTGTATGTAGGCTATTTAGTCATATTTTATACGTAATAATTTTTGCATGTAAAAATTTTTTTTTATATAGATTAATATACATATCTTCCAGTGTTATTTTCGAAGTAGCAAAAGGATGTGAGCATTTGCGATACCACAAAAAAAGTAGGGGGTGGGGAATTCAGCTGAAAATGTTTGGTAACTTTAAATATTTGATGAAATTTAAAATGATTTAGTGAAAATGTAAAATATATTTTAATAGGATGGGAAAAGAAAAGCTAATGTTCGCAAAGGATTCTGTTTTATGTAGTAAAGAGAGGGAGGAATTACGATTATGTTATAAATAACCAATGGTAATATTTTTAATATATACCTAATATTGTTTTCTATGTTTAAACTTTTTAAAATTATATGCGTACACGGAGAGAGAGAGAAAGGGAGAAGTTATGACATTTTTTAAAAAGAAAAATTAATTTTTAAAATTTCAAGACCGGAAAATTTTCCAACCGAATCTCTAGTCAGAATACTGCATCACTCCTTCACTTCACCACTGTTAAATAGGTTTTTCCAAGTGAGCTGAAAAGGCACCAGAATCGTGACTTACACAAAAATGCTCAAGAAGAGTTCCCCTCCTTGGGTGAAGGAACTACAGTTTATGAACCGTTTGCCCTCAATCAGATGTAATATTGACTCAGACACTAGAACTGCTGTAAAAAACTAAAGCCCTGTTGGGACACGGAACTTAACGTTATCGTCAAGATAGGCATTTGTTATATTACTTTGAGGTTTGTCACTTGTTACTTGAAATTATGCTGTCTTACGTTATTTAAAAATGGGTTAGTAAATAAATGTTATCATTAATTAATGGCCCTGTTTTGTCACTGGCCCACTTTTGATCGAGGGTTGCAACTTTAGGACCCATTCAGCAATCCACTTATTCCGTAACAAATAAAGACATTAAAAAGTTTAGTTTTAACATTGTCATAACCACAGGTGCTACCATCAACGTAGAATTTTCAAAATTATTGGGGGGGATAGGATCCAAGTATATATTTTGTACATTTATGTATGTAAAATTTCAATTTATTTCACATTATTGAGGGGACTAGGGTTCTACAGGCCCACATAACTCGATACTTATGGGTACTAGTAACATACTCAGACCAAGATTGAAAATTGAGGTACATTAAGGGTACAAAAAAAGGGGAACTGTTAAAAAAAAAAAAAAAAAAGGATTCCAGTCTGCAGGATGGAAAACTGGCCCTGTAGTCATAATATACATGACAATAATTAACTTGATAAATACTTTTTCATATTGATTTAGAATATTAAGGCATATGTAGTACAAAATTAAGTCAGAACGTTGAATAGAAATTTAATACAAATTTGAATAAAAAACCCAAAGTAAGATATATATTTTCAATCACATTCCATAACTGCAAAATATGGTGTAAGACACCGGATTGCTTCATCATTGCTTCAATAATAAGAGTGATTGGAATAATAGTTAATAAAATTTAGCCATTTTCAAATACACAATTGTTTGTTTGTGGTTTTACGGCTCAAAGACTACAATGGTCATGCTGCGCCGGGACCTACTGTTTTCCGAGGAATCCGAACCTCTTAAGGCCTAGGGAACCAAACCCCGGACTACAGTGAGCAGTGCGATCTTTATGAGATCTCTGAGTAAGCGTTCTTTGCACCGTTGGTAGTCGAACCCGGGTTAACGGCACATTAGGTGAATGCGTTACCACACTGTGCCACTGCAGGGCACAAATACATAAAATGCAAAACTGTTGTATACATCAGTGGCACAGTATGACTTCAAAAGTGGTCCATCTCTCCAATTGAGCAGCATGCCCCCCACCTGACTTGAATAAAAATGTGGCATTTTAAATGTATATCATGACGATGATGATATATACTCATGAATAGTTAAATTAGAGATATCTGTCGAGTAGCATGTAGCATCCACTTTTCCCCTGATGATTTCAGTATACTGTCTGACATCTCTCTATTATGCATGACATGGAACTATTCTCTTCACCAACATGGCAAATGATCTCTAATTCAACCGTTCACAAGTATGTATGAATTGTAACTTTTTTTATTTGAGAGGGGCATGGTGAATGTTGGAAATGGCCCACTTTTGAATAAAGTCACGCCAGGCCACTGATATATATGTATGTTCCACAGCCGTCCTCTGCTCAAAATACCAGCACTCAACAGAGTATCATTTCGAAGTAGCCACGGTAGAGATCACTCCGTAAGAGGGTAACACAATGAGTCCTGTCTTAGTGCAGGAATTTAGGCTGTGGTGACCGAAGTTTGGAATCTTCGTTAAGCTGTAAGTCCAGCTTGCCAACGCGTTTGGCCAATATGGTGAGCTTTAGGCTGATTCTTCTAAACTTCTTTCACCGTAAAATGTACATGTGCGATAATGGAGAGACCTCACTCCTGCAGTGCATTGATGATGGTGCTATACACACACATTATTAAATTAGACGAAAATTACATGCTATTTTCTTTTATGTATAAAAAGTAAGAGAGAGGACAAAATTAATTTCAACATGATCACATTCTTTATGATTCATATAACCTAAAAGAGTATTTTGGAAAAAGATAAGATGTTAAGCTGATCTTGATATGATGATCCTTGGATTTCTATTCTGCTTAATGAGTTACTGTGAGGATAGAGCCCACCATGCACATTGTTTATGATAATTTGCACGTTAGTTTTCATTTCGGAAAATTGCTTTACTTTGCTTATACGATCACATTTTTTTTAATTGTGCATCTTCCTTACGCAGAGATTCCATGAACTAAAAAGGCAATTCCTCTAGATTACAGGTATGAAGAGGGGCGGACTGGGCAACTGGCCAACAGGCCCAGTGCATCCTGATGGGTTATAGGACTGGCACACTCCAATAATCAAAGGTATGCACCCTTTGAGGTATGCACCTCAGTCCATCCCTGGGTATGACCATATTTTATGACCAGAAGCAACTTACTTGGGGAGTAAAGCCATTGAAGAAGAGGTAGATAAATATTGGCAGTACAAATGCAATATTCTAAAAAGTTTGCAAATAAAGAAAATATCAATTAGCAATAAAATAAATGCTACAAACGTAAAATCACAAGATCAAATTTAAAACAAATATTCATGTAAAATACTGCACTTCGTTTTTGTTCAATGAAAATATATATACAGATATGAATCTCGTTAATGTGTACAAACTTAACACGAACTGTTTCCGGAGTTCTTGACAAATTGTATACTAATATCAATATTGCCCTATCCTTTCCAGATAATGTGATTTTTTTTTCCCTCACTGAGAGTGCCCATGCTAATGAGGTTTGATTGTATACAGAAAATAACAGTGCTTTGACTAATTTGACAAAATATGAAAATACTGAAAATTAAACTACTTTACAAAAATTATTCACATACAGTTAAAACATAAAATTTTTATAGTCGAGCTTAGAAACTAGTAATGAATGTCGTTATTTTTTACACACGTACATGCACTCACAATAAGGATTTTGGCTGCTATGATTTTGATATTTTTGTTTTACTCAATGATAATGAAATTAAGAGAAATCTCTAAATTTTTTATTACTGCATAAAAATAACAGATAATTAAACACAATTTAAGAGTGCTAAGAATTAAGCTCATCCCCCCCCCCACAAAAAAAACAACAACCAAGTATTTATATTTACAATTTATACAAAGCCTAATTACGTTATATTATACACGAATATTTATTTATAAACTTGGTAAAGCAAGTTATAAAAATTGTTTAAAGTGAAATACATTTTTTAAATACAGTAGACCCGTTAATCCAGCTTCATAAAAGGTGTAGGGTTTAAGCTTGTATATGAAGTCATAAGCGAAAGTTATTTCATAGGAGGGCATGAATGAACAATTTAGTAAAAAATTAAATGAATTTTTTAACGCATTCTCAGTGACCCACCACTTCTCTATGCAAGGATTAACGAGTGTCCACCATACATTCTGCTTTTGCCCTTATAATGAATTTAACTAAAATTCCTAGAAAAGAGAGCTGGCATATATTCGCCATTTTCTTACCATCGTATCACGTGATCCTATTCACTGCTGTGTTAAAGTTGAGTGATTTACAAGTGTGTTATTTTTAATAAAATAAGGTGAAATGGGTGAGTGTTCCACTGGGAATTGTTCTAATCATTCGAGGAATAAACATAGAATGTTTGCAGCGTAAAGTTTGTTTTGATTATTTGCATTATAATTTTGCATTAATCGAAAACTAAGCTAGGGTTGCAAATTGTATTTATTGGCGACATCTTAAAAGTTGCGCCAATGTTTACAATAGTCGGATAATCGCGAAGTGTTCATTATTTTTATGCCAAAATAGCGATCATTGCTCTAAAGTGGAAAACCTTTATCGCCAAGGTAAATGAAACCGGAAGTGTACAGGAAAATGGTGGCTTATGCGTCGGCCTATAATTTTAGGGACACTAGGTTTAACTATTTCCAATGAATTAACATAAATAATAGGTTCTGAAGGCAAATATAAAATATCAACGCATTAATGATAAAAAAAATCGAAACTCAATGTTTTATAAAAAAAATTTATCATATGATCAGAAAAGGTGGCATTTAAGGTTAGCAACAATATTATGGAACACAGCTTTTAATGTTGGAAAACGGGTATCAACACGTTTGAGACAGCCATTGCTGTCCTTCATCAGGAGTAAGCTGCAGCAAACTCCAAGTGCACATAAAACGTTGCTATTGCATGCTACTGTTAACTGTCTGGTGGTAGTACACCTATTAGTGAAAAATAACATGGAAGTACTAGTGGTAAATAGTGAGTTCAGTTTCATACACTTTTGGGGCTAGTGCATATTTAATATTGTAGTGCATATTTAATATTGTAGTGCGATAGTTATTAAAACGTGAAATTGCTACCACACTAATTGGGCTGGTTATTTCTTTACCATGAACATGAGATTATACAATATAAAAATTATGGATGTACTATTAAAATTAAAATCAGCATTTATCACATTTGAATTAAAACATGATAAATTATATGGATGCACAAACCTCTATAGTTCGGATAAACATATGCGCTTACTTTGTAAAAAAAATACTGAATGACTTGAGCAGCTCTTATATAAAAATATTGTCCATGTATCAGTAAAGCCTTTTCCAAGAATCGGAACTTAGCAAAGGCGAAGTCACTGGACATGACAGCCTGACGCCCTTCTTTACCAATTATACCTAAAATTAATACGTATCTTCTATGAAAATTGCAGAGGTCAGAGTCATTTTCTCTCAAAAATAGTTTATTTAGTGACCAATTTGGCAAGAATAAGTGATCATTTTAGCAAAAAAAGTGACCATATATGCAAACTTAAACTAGAAAATACAAATATTTTTTGAGCAATCCTTTATTTATTTTGCCTAGTATAGACACCAAAATAAGAGACAGAATTATAATTTATGCAAAACTAATAAAATTATACTGTGGACGACTGTTGGAGTCCATTTTGGAAATGTTGAAACAATTTAGCAAATGACAAGTATTCTGCATTAACTCCTTTTAAATTATCATCAAATAGATCTAAAAAAAATAACAAAGAAATAGCCATTAAGATTTTCTATTTGTCACTGTGATTCATTGCTTCCAGAAGTGCCTTTGTAAACATGTGAAGATCACCAATTATTAACTGCTCAATTTCCAATACAGCGTCTGTTCAACATGAAAAAAAAAAGAAGACCAAATGATAATGACCATATGATAATATTGATATGGACTTTTACGTAAAAAACGGACACGCTGGGAGCTCTGAAACAAAGACGGATCTAAACATCTTTCGTGGTGGGGGCAGATTTGCTTCATATTCCAATTTTTAGCCATGTCCAGTACTTTTAATTTTATTTTCCACGATATAATTCCGGTGGGAGGCGGGGGAAGGGCAGATTTGCTCCATATTCCTATTTTTATCCATGTCCAGTGGCCCTGCGGTGGCGCAGTGTGGTAACGCGTTCTCCTATTGCGCGGCTAATCCGGGTTCGACTCCCAGCAGTGCAAAAAGAACGCTTACTCAGAGATCTCATAAAGATCGCACTGCTCACTGTAGTCCGGGGTTTGGTTCCCTAGGCCTTAAGAGGTTCGGATTCCTCGGAAAACAGTAGGTCCCGGCGCAGCATGACCACTGTAGTCTTTGAGCCGTAAAACCAAAAAACAAACAAACAAACAAACAATATCCATGTCCA
This sequence comes from Dysdera silvatica, assembly GCA_006491805.2. Classification (NCBI taxonomy): domain Eukaryota; kingdom Metazoa; phylum Arthropoda; class Arachnida; order Araneae; family Dysderidae; genus Dysdera; species Dysdera silvatica. The sequence goes on along the minus strand of QLNU02015270.1, from coordinate 116,518,173 downwards.
ATATTTTTAATTTTATTTTCCACGATATAATCCCGGTTCAGGGTGGGGGTAATCGCCCCTTCCCCCTGGAACCGCCACTGTCCTACAATAGTTTTCTACAATAAAATCTAACCAGGATTACATAATTTTAAAAAGTTTTCAACATGATACAAAAATATACATGCCTTCCACTCAAACGAAGTGCAGCAAAAGCAAAACCAGTTAGGTACGTCAATCTCCAGTAGTGTAGAAATTAAAAAATTATGGGGGGGACTCAAGTTTCTTTAAAGGTGATTAGGTTACGAAATGTGAGAAAATAATGTATTTTAATAACCAATGGGGGACTTGAGCACCCCATTTCCTATGCCTTTGTCAATGTCCAGACCGTTGATAAGTTTAAATAAATAGGATTTTTCAGATAGCGACACCAATAATCCTTAGAAATTCCAAGCGAACTGAATGACAAAAACTTTCCAATGATTTTAAGAAATAACTATTATACCCTTAGAAGAAAAAATATCACTAAATAAATGGGATCCAGAAATGTAGCCCTCAGCATCCCGCCCCCTGCAAATAATGAGTAGACCACAAAAATGTAAATAATAAACCTAGTTCTTTAACAGTAGAATCTCGGTCATTTGAACATCACTTAACCGAAATGACCTTCTATGCCATTTTTTTAGCGGACTCACGTTCGATGTTTTTTGGCAAAAATGCTCATACAGTGGAAATCGTTTATAATGAACCCCAGTTATCTGAACTTCGCTTAGCCGAAATAATTTTCTATATTTTTTTTATTAAGAGTGCACTTAATGGTTAGAGATTCTTGGCCACAGAAATTTGAAATTGACGTTCGTCAATAAAATTCATACACAGCTACCACGAATGGAAAAAAAATCGAAATTAGTGACCTTTTACCGAAAATAGCAACTTTAGGTGACTTTTTTTAATAAAAATACTGACGTTAGTGACTTCGTTGTAAAAAAGTAACTTTTAGTGATCCACTCTGATCCCTGAAATTGAATATGTTATGGACAAAGTAATACAGTATCAGTGGTGCTGGCAAAATAGCATTATGCAAATTCATAACAATATAAAACTGGTCGTTTCTTGGCAAGTCATCAATCCATATGCAGAGATTGTAAAATAGTTTTGTGATGGACATTGCATCCCAATGACTTTGAGACACCATTTACCATTGGAATTATGATACAGAGCTATAAGAAAACTGGAAGTAGGTCTGATCAGATGGCTGAACACAAATCACTCAAAACTCTATGGAACTGCCTTCGAACCGTACAGCCAGGTTTCTACAGGTAAAGCCACAGCAAGCTTTAGGTAACAATTTTGTAACAAAACTGATATTTGTGGCTATATATGAAGTGAAACAGGACTTTTACATTGATCGATCTTTGAACTGTATTTGTTGCGGCTACCAGAAAAACAGTAGCAACTTCTATGGAACGCAAAAAGCTACACGAAGGAGGATTCCATATTTGACGACACATAATGTGCATATAATGAAAATTCTCTCCAATGGCGTTAACATTAGCTTCATATTTCTCATTCTGTTGAATAATTTAGGGAAGTGTGTATATATTGAAATGCTGGTACTAAATTCAGAATAGAAATGAAATTTAAGAGAAAAAAAAAATCATAAACGTTATTCGTATCTTCCTCCTCAAAGGCTGATTGTGGTTTTAAAAATACACTTAACATAGAAAATTTTGTTTCATCATTTTAACACATTGGTTTCCTACCTGGGGGTCATGGCAGTCATTGCAACTATTTTTAGTTGCAATTATTTTTATAAGGAATTTCATACCAAATGTTTTCAATGTTGTTGTATCTCAACATAGCTACACACATTACAATATTCTACAAATGGCTGTTAACTTTATAATATACATTAATACATATAATTAATATAATATATGAATCAATATAGTGTAATTTTATATTTAATGTGTTTTCTTTACTCTGTTAGTGCTTTTATCATGCAAATATGGTGGACAGGGGGTATCGCAGATTTTTTAGTTACTGTAAAAGGGGGTTGCGGATTACTTGGCTACTATAAAAGTGGGTCGCGGCTTGAAAAAGATTAGGAACCACTGCTTTAAGAAATAGCACAAAACATTAAATGCAATTTCTTTATCCAGGGTTCTCATTCACATTGGAGAAAATTTTTTGACTTACTCAGGTTTTTTAAGCCAAATTCAATGACTAATTGCAAACAAAATCTACAACTGAACTTCAGTTGCAAGAAAAATAGTTTCACGCTTGTGGGAAATTTAGTTATTCAAAACAGAAGTTACGAAGCTCCCCCTCCCCCGATTCTTTTTCAGATTTTTGATAAAAAAATTTAGTTTTTTCTTGACATTTAGAGATGATTTTAAACTCCCTGACAATTCCATGTTTTCCAACTGCATGGGAATCCTAGTTATTTTGCATGCCTTAGCAACATACTTCTAACTTTCCATTAAGGAACAGAAAAAGAAGAAATACTTTTCAAGACTTGGTTTTCTACATAGAAAAATAAAATACCCACCTAAGCCAATGTTCGCTTCTTGTATCATACTAACATCATTAGCACCATCTCCGATTGCAGCTGTGATAGGGCTATCAGCAGACTTCTTTATCATATTCACTATCTAAAAATATATATTTTAGGTTTCATAAAAATATGCTTTTACTATGTCTTATTATTTTTCAAAATGATGCACAATATATGTATGCAATAGTAACACTATTTTATGATGGTCATCCATTAGAAACGTTAGTTCCCAAAATTTATTAAAAATTATGAATAAATAAAAGAGACGATTAAATTTTAGGCATAAATTGTGGCTAGCAGTTTATAGTGCAAAGGGAGCCCAGATTATGCTGCATCATAACCTACGGTTCTCAAAGGAACCTGAATGTCTGTCACCAAAGAAATCTATTAATGGACCATGGCCCAATAGAAAGAAACTAGGAACTGGCTAACGTTCAAAGTCGAATGAGGATTTTTTCACACATTAGATGAATGCATTGCCACTAACTATGTCACTGATAAGCATTTGGCATATGTGTTCATACATTGGTGGTTTTATTTTAGCTACAGTGGTACCTTCGTTAACGATAGGGACTCAGATAATGAAGTACTTGGTTAACAACGTATGGCTGTAAGAAAAAAATCTCTTGGTTAACAACACAGGATTTAGTTAACGACTCTTGATGATGTGAACCTCTCTCCAATCTAAAAACCGGAATTTTCCCATCGCACTCAACTAAGCAAGGTAAGACATTGTCGAATAGAGAATTTTGCAAATTTTACACAAAGACATTTTTTATCAAGGGTGGATTAGGGGGGTGCGATCACCCCACTGAGCTGGGATTATATTATGGAAAATGATACGTAAAGTACTGGACACTTGGCTAAAAATAGGAATCGGAAACAAATCAATCACCCCACCCTCAAAGATTTCTGATCCGCCCTTGCTTTTTACCAAATGCTTTGAATATGTGTGAGGCTACAAACATGACTAAGTAAATTTTGGAAAGAAAATATCAACATTGTCATACCGTTTAGGAAGGAAACTTTGTCCTTCCTTTTGTAATAAAGGACACAAATTAGTAAAGGATATTGTGGCAAATACTCATGATCTTAACTTGGAAGTAGAGGAAGAAGATGTTAAAGAATTATTGGAGATGCATGACTGAGAACTGATTACTTAAAGGAACTTTTCAAATAGGATTTAGCATGCCTATAGTTCAGGGTCCTTGAAAACTCATGCTGGCCCAACATGACCTTACCTGTCCTTGTACCATGCAACAACAAAAAAAAAAAGAATCACATTTATTTTTCTCTTAACAGTTTTTTATCATGATTCTACAAATTGGATTGGAAACGAAACAATACAGAGTTTCACCAGGAGATTCCATAACAAACAGTTATTTCGACACTGGCGTAAGGTGCACACATGTAACACATGGTACACATGTAGGTAACACATGACATTTCGGGAGCCAACTGCTCCCTTTGTCAAGTGAAGGCAGAATGCAGAAGGGAGCAGTTGGCTCCCGAAACGTCGTGTGTTTTTAAACCTTACGCCAGTGTCAAAATAACTCTTTGGATCGGAAAGTTTGAGGGAATTTTCATTTTGCATCAAGGAGCTATAAACTTATAAATACAAGGTGAATCAGGTAAAAATTAGTGAATCGGGCGATTTTCTAACACTGTTCTTTTGTTTTTGTCTTGGCAACACCGAAGCAAGTTCTACTACTGGCATTTTGTGACCAACTGTAAAGCATTTCAGTCACAATGAATCTATGAATTAGAACACAACAGGTTCTTGTCATGAAAGTGTTTTACAAAACAACAGTTTTGTGAGCTATCAGTGTGAATTTCAAAGAGTTTGGGCTTCATTGCAATCATGCTGTTCCATGAGACCATACCATCAAGATGTAGATTTACACACTCAAGGCCACTGGTCAGGGTTGTATCGATTTTTCCCGACCTCAAAAAAAACCAACCCCGCTTCCCAAATACTGTGTAAAAGATGATCATAAATATGTGCAAATTCAGTTCAAGCATACTGACCATATCCCAAACTATATCACTACAATTCACCATAATGCGCAAATTTATAGGGAATCTTTGAACTTGATAAAACAGTTGATAAAAGTCAGCTGAATTCTATACGTCCTTCAATCAGATAGTACAAATTTATCCTATGCTGTAGAATTATGGCTTCACTTTGCAGGAAGTTTGGAATTGGAATATTACAATGAAATTGCATTAAAAAGGAATGCATCAAACTATTCAACCACTTCATTATTTAGTAAATATAACGAAATCTAAATATAAAAGGAAGAGATTATTCTATATTATTCCCAAGAAGATGCAGCAGAAAACTGGTTAATCGAAAAACACCTATATATGTTTATTTGCCATATACAATTACGTATGTGGAATATTACCCTCCAATGTTTTCTGGGCATGTGAAGATGTTCCCAGATGCAAAGTGGTGGAACGTTATGGTAATAAGGACAGAAAAAAGAAACGATCTCTAGTGACTTTTGTAAATTCAATTCAAACTTATTGCCATGTCCTGTAAGTTCTGCTGCTATGGAGTGAATTTTTTAAACTTTTGGTATTGTATGGTCAATGCTTCATAACCACATTGACGCAGACACAGCAGTAAAGCTGATTAAGATTTATAAATCTCTGCACAGTGTTATCACTGAAATTGATAAATGATTTCTTCATCCTACTTTGCTTTATAATAAAATTTAATATTTTTAATTTCAGTGAACCTATATTTTTCTTATCAATATAGTTTTCTATTAATAATATAAAAATAAGCTCAATAATAACTGGTTAGTTTTATGTTTCTATAGTAAGCATATAATATTTCAATTAAATAAGGGTGTACAGCATTCAACATCAGGGTTGTCCCAATTTTGCTTGACTGGAAAAAAAAAATTCCGCAATATTGAGTAAATGGATTTCTAATCACAATGTTGATTTCTAATCACAATGTTGATTTCTAATCACAATGTTGAATTCTATATGATCCTATTTCATTGATATGTTATATTGCTACTATAGATGTGTGTATAAAATTAGCCAATTATTGTGTTGACCTTATTTTTATATTAATGGAAAAATATAGTCATTAAAATTAAAAACATTATAGAATCTTACAAGTATAAAACTGTACAAAATGAAATGAAGAATTCATTTATTGATATCCACGTTATGGCTCTGCAAAAATTTACAAATCTTGACATGCCCCCTCCCCCACCCTAAAGCTTTATCTTACATTAGTGTTTTCCATTGCTTTATCTTGCCAAATATTGCAGTATCTTCAAATAAGGTCTAAACTTATTCCACTTAATAAACATCACTCAACAACAGATAAACATATGCATTTGTTCCCCTCATGTAAATGTTATTACATATTAGAACTCTCACATTACCAAAGATAGTAGTAACACCGAATGCATCAATAATTTATCAAAATGCATACTTTTAGGGTTGAATAAAACATAGAATTTTTTTCAAACCCAACCCAGGTAGGCTTTTTTAGGTTTAATTGGATATTTTAAGGAATTATTATCATTAAAAACAGTTACTTAGGCTATTTTCAAATCTTTGTACAAATGAAAAATAACATAGTTTATCCTATAGACTTTGAGTATCTCAGTTATTCAAAAAATGATAAGAAAGAATAATGAAGCTCTAAAAAATTTAAAATTGGAGTTGATGATGATATGTCTCTGACATGAAATCTCATGAGTAACTGAGAGTTATTTACAATTTATGTTGGAACAGAGGTGGGAGGAACTTTTTCTCAGAATCCCTCATTAGGTTAGCCAGAACATAATAAAGTTACATTTAAGGAAATGCAATTAGGTGCACTTTAAATGTACATTATATTTTAAAAGTGTAACTACATGTACTAATTTCAAAAGAAGAAAATTGTTAAATTAGATAGAAATGCAATGAATTTAAGACCAATAAATGCACACACTGAAACATCAAGTTTAACTTTTCTCTATTCTTTAGAGTGAGCTGAAATAAGAACTAAGAAACTTGTACTTTATCTATGAAATTGGTAATCGCATAGCTCCCAAATAAATTTTTTCTTTTAATGGAATTTTTGGTTTTTATCTTTATTTTCTGCTTTTAGTGTATATCTTCCATTTCTCTGCAATTAAAAAAACAAAAAAAAACAAAAAAAACACCCTTCACCTTTTCATTATAAATAGGGATTTTTAAAAACAAAAATCCCCACGATAAGCTTGAAAGTTGATTTTGTATAATTCTTCATGAATGATTGGCGGTGTTAACTCTGATAATCTGTATTATAACTTTCCTTTCCCTTTTCATAAAAATATGAGTAATATGTATAAGTATTATTAAAAATTCGGACTTTGTATCTATTTACTTTTTGACTTTTATCAGTAAATACTTTTCCGTTAGCGGGCTAGCGAAAAATCGCCAAATAATGTAGAATTCCGCCAAATTTCTTACAACCATAAGGGGAATGTTCGTTTGGGGCCATGTGCTCTATTCTCTGAATTCATTCAAAACAAAGCACGTTTTCCTTTTTTTCTTCCATCTTAATTTTTGTAAAAAAAAAGATGAAAATTTGGGATTTAGCCAGAACTGAAGAAGATGCAGTCTCTTTTTTTCAAGAGAAAGGTATATTGGCAAAGAATGCAACATGCGATCAGAATCATGAAATGAAACTGTTTTTGTGAAACTGTTTTGCTTACTATTAATAAATATTTGTTTATAGTTGAACGTTTTCGACTTTTATTCCGTTGACTGTTTGTCATTCGCTTCGCTTGGCGACTTGGCTCGCATTTGGTTCACAATTGGCGACATTTGTGCCCGGCTAACGGAAAAGTACCAAAATTCTTATTTTATAGAGTAATTACGCATATACATTAAAAAAAAAGACTGTTTTTGAAATTTTTTTTTCATGTTAAGTTGGGAGGAATGTGACGGATATAAAATGACTTTTTATCATAATTATATTTTTTTTTTGTGTCATTTTCTATTATAGATAAACAACAGAGATACTGGAGGTGTATAAGACACATATACATTAGGCCGATTATTATTCATTTGTATAAAGATTTGAAAGCAACCCAAGTAATTGTTTTAATAAAACCCAATTTTACCCAATAACCCCAAAAAAACCCTACCGTTTAAAAAAAAGTTTTATTCAACCCTGCCACTGGTTTAACACTAAAGAAGAAAGGTTGTAGTGTAAAAACAGTATGCACGGAAAAGTACATCGAGGCAGTGATGGACGCTATTGGAAGAAGTTCATGCCATCTGCACATTATCGCTTTGCACGACTTGGGTCATGTGAAGCTACTATTTGACAAATTTTACACAAAGATTCCCACTGGTATCCCTATACAAGCAGACATAATTTCTGTTAGATTTTTCTGCAGTTAATTAATGAAAACCAAAAAAGTTCGTAAACAATTTATTAATAAGTAATAGAGTTCATTTCAATATATATATATGGACAAGTTCGTTGACAAAATTTTCGTTAGTGGTCTGCCACAAATATCACAAAATTGCATGAGAGACTTCTTCACGGTCCTAAAATGACAGAATAGTACATAATATCTCCACTTGGAATTATTGGCCCTTCCGTGAAGGTGAGAAAAACAACTGTACCAATGATTGGACCATGTTATATTCACATGTTGAAAAATTCCAAAGCTCGCAAATTTGTTTGTTATCCAACAAATTAAGAAGCATTTTTATAGCAAGATGGAGCTATGTGCCACATTGCATGAAATTACAGAGCAGTTTATTTCCTAACCATGCTGACTACAGATATAGAGACATTATATGGTTATCCGGGTCACAAAATGTTTCAGCACATGATTTTTTTCTCTAACGGTGGTATCTTAAAGTCTTCAAAGACTAGAACCCCATAAAGATCAAAAGTTGAAACACCAGCATGAATGAAAAAAACATGCTGAAACAAGTCGAACGAATTCCTACAGAGATGCTTCAAAGCATAATTGGCAATATTTGCAAAAGACTCACCAAGCCCCTAAAGTGGAATGATGGTCATCTGAATGTTATTTTCGGAAATTAGGACATTTGTTTTCAATGGGTTAAATCGTCATGCTGTTAAATAAAAAAAAAAAAATTCTTTTATGTGTATATTGCATTCATATGCGTTAAAACCAAATAAATGTAAGTATTTACTCTTCATGACATTTTGAAAATTGCCAGATTTTCTGACACATCCTATAGTAATATTTAATGACATGGCCCTATTTTTCAATGCAAGGTTTAGGAAGAGTATCAAAAATTAATTATGAGTGATTAATTGTAAAATGATCAAACACACACCATAATAAGACATAGTAATTACTTGAGCTTTCTGAAGTGGAGACATTCTGCAGCACAAAACAGCTACACATCGTAGAGAAATTGTTCTCAGCAGTTCGAGATGATCATTCAGTGCAAACACTAAGCTTTGTCCATCTATTATAAGTGCAGATGTCCGTGACGTATCACGCTTTAACCTGTCACGAAATATTGACACTTCAATCACACAGTAATCACAAGTTAATGCAATCATAATTTTTCTGTGGTTTCATGGTAAACAAACATACGTAACGAGCGGCAACGGTTATTGGAATTACAGTGGTGTTTCTCAGCCGCGAGAAAGTGATCGGGTCCTGGCGTCAATTATATCAGGCAACGAGATTCGCTTGGAATTTGTCATTTCAGTTTCCTAAGCCTTTTTTATGAATAAATATTTTAACATGGAAATATTCTGAGGATAATAATATTTGTGAATGTGTCGGAAAGCTTAGACCCAGACCACCTAAATATCATGTGTGCAGAATATGCCAGTGACCAAGCCATGTATTTTTAAACATGTGAATATTCATGACTGATTGAGAATTTTTAAACATCAAAATATTTTAGTGTTAGAGAAAGGGTATATCACTCAATATGACCAATTATAAAAAGTGCCCGTAAGCTGATTACAATAATGTGTGGTATATCCTCTGTTCTCGGACCAGGTGTCTATCATCCCGTGCTGACGTCACCTTTCGGCGTCCACTCCCGGATTTCTGAGTTGTCTGGTTCTCTTGAACCCACTGCTTCCACACTCGCATCACTGTGCTGCTGTTATGCCCCATACGAGCTGCTATTGCACGATAAGAAAACCCTCCTTCACGAAGGCCGATCATTCGTCCCCGTTCAAACTCCGTAACTTGCTGAAATGTCGCCCTCTTTCGTCGTAGAGGCATAGTGACGTCTCATGTAACGTTTACCACTAACCGATAACCATACACGCCCCGCTACAGCCCTCTATTTATACTGATCTATCAGCGGTTCAGAGGGCGCTGCTCAGTCCACGCATGCGTGATGACTCTGAAATTCTAATCATTTGAATAGCATACCTTAATTTGCATTTCCTGAAATTTTCAGCTCAATCACATGCTACTTCATGGTGTTGCAATTTTTACAAATAGGAGTATATATTAAAACAATAATGAATTCTACGGCCCCACTATAGCTTTCAAAGTCCTCCTATAAAAAATGTCTAGCCATGGCCCTGAGTGGCCTTTTTTCGCAAATCTTAATGAAATTGAGAATTTACGAGATGAAGTCCACATACTAGTTTAGATACCTCCTTACAGACTTTGTACCCACAAGAACTCAGTACCGCTGTCTAAAGGGATATAAATGTATCTAATACAACAGCCACGCAGATGTAGCAGGTGAATCTGGCAATAGGATCGAGGTAATATTGAAATACTGAGTTATCGTCTGTAAGTGGTTAAATTAGCATATTGTAACATGTCTATGATGCTGTGTAGTACGTGATTGACCGTTCGGGCGTATGTGAAGTTGAAGCGAGTGTACGTGAAACTCATTCACTTGCTTCTAGACGTTCGATAGAGTAGCGTTGTTTTTAGTTGCAGTTTGCACTGTTGCGATAACACTATCTAATAAGTTCCTAATCATGCGATATTTGTTAAAGAATAGAGTAATCTAATCGAGTTTGCAGTATTTATGAACTTGGAATATTGTTCGAATAAGATGTAAATGTTGTCGAATAAAAGCATCGAATGTAGGCATGCTTCGGATGTTTCATTTCACTGTCAGTTGGACATTACTGTATCTTGCATTAGACGTCTTACAACTATAGACATTAGAAATTATTATACATCAATACTGGATGTTCACGCTGGCTGATGACTAGCCTTGCTCCGGTACTTGCACCACAAGGTACTTGAGGTATGAACTTCATGTATAACACGTTATTCAGATACTCGTAGACGGCAGAAAGAAAAACAGTTCTAGAATCTAAACAAATGGTGACGGAGTGTTAATACCGAAATCCTTCTGATCTTTAATCATTAATAAACTTTAATGTGACAAAAAAGAACATTAACACACCCCGTCACATTAAAAATTCATCATCAACGTTACATCACGTTAAAAAATTAGCCTTTTTATGATGCTGCTATTTTTATAACTCTGATAACTCAAATGTTGTTGGTTGTATTTTTATGACGCAAAGGTCAACAAGAGTCATTCTGCACCAGTAACCCAAATGTTAAACGTTTAATTTTAACATCGTTATGGCATAGTGATAATGTGGTTAATTCCTATATGTGAATATTCGGTTTTGATTTCAGTAGAGTTTCAAACCTGGACAAAAAATGGAAATTATTATATTTTTTCTTGTTAACGATGATAAATAAAGTATACATTGGACAATATATCTTCTAACAAAAGAATGTAATAGGGTTCCCACTCACATTAGGGATAAAAATTCCCAGACATTTCCAGATTTTTCTGACATTTCTAACAAAATTCCTGACTTTTCCAGATTTTTCTGACATTTCTAACAAATTTCCCTGACTAATCAGAAACAAAACTTTGAATTGAACTTCAGTTTTGGGAAAGTTAGTTTCGCGTTTATATAAAATTAGCTGTTTACAAAATAAAAATTAGGAAGGGTTTCTGATTTTTCCTGATTTAACCAAAAAATCTTGTCCCCCTACCCCCATTTTCAAGGATAATTCCAAATTCTCTGACAATTCTAGGTTTTCCAGATGCGGGGGAGTCCTGACATAACGAATGACCAGGGATTGCTATAATTAGTAATGGCTGGTTGTATTTTTATGACACAAGGACAGCAAGGGTCATTCTGTGTCAAACAAGGTGAAACTATTAACACGATTTGGTATAACTAGTAAAATTTCATTACTATATATCCAACGCACAAGAAAAGATTCCCAACTGTTTCAAGAACTACTGTTGCTTTCATCAAGCAAAGTTTGTTCTTCACCTAGTAAAGGGAACAGCAGTTCTCGAAACGTTGTGGAATCTTTTCCTATACGTTAGACCATCGTTAAAATTTTACTGGTTAATGTTTTTCTTAAACTCACGCTTATAGCTAAACCAGAGTTGCACTAATAGAAGAGAAAAAAAGACACTGTCCCGGCCCACAGTGCCTTAACTGACTAGGCTACTGGTATATGGGA
>QLNU02015270.1:116461408-116500660 GCA_006491805.2 Dysdera silvatica | reverse complement strand
TTGGGACCTACAATTTTCCAAGGAATCTGAATCTTTGTTGCCGAGAAAACAAAATTCTGGACTACTGTGGGATGCCCTATGTTCTGCAATAGTATTGGCAATCTAACCTAGGTTAATGGCATGATAGACAAATGTGTTACCATTATGAAATTGTAGGGCAGTGGACCTACAATTTTCCAAGGAATCCAAACCTCTGTTGCCAAGAAACCTAAATCCTGGACTACTGTGGGATGGCCTGTGTTCTGCGATAGTATTGGGAGTCTAACCTAAGTTAATGGCATGATAGACAAATGTGTTACTATTATGAAATTGTAGGGCAGTGAACCTACAATTTTCCAAGGAATCCAAACTTCTGTTGCCAAGAAAACCAAATCTTGGACTATTATGGGATGGCCTGCGTTTTAATGTAGCATTGGGAGTCTAACCTAGGATACTGGCATGATAGAAAAGTATGTTACCATTACAGCATTGTAGGGCAGTGGACCTACATTTTCCCAAGGAATCCAAACCACTGTTGTCATGGGAACCAAATCCCGAACTACTGTGGAACGGCAAGCTTTCTATGATAGTATTGGGAGTCTAACATGCTTGTACCTAGAGAGGGGGATTTCGGGACCAGTCTACCCCCCCCCGAAACTAAATTTTTAATGGGACTTGGCTACGGCCTTGCATGCTGTGATTGTATCAATACATGCTGTAAAAATCCCCCCCCAAATTAAATGGTGGCTACAGTCTTGGAGTCTAATCTAAGTTAATGGCACGATAGACAAATGCACTACCATTATGTCATTGTAGGGCAGTGGACCTACATTTTTCCAAGGAATTCAAACCTCTGTTGCTAAGGGAATTAGATCCCAGACTACTGTGGGATGACCTGCATTCTACACTACTAGTATTGAGAGTATAACCTAGGTAAATGGCACGATAGACAAATGTGTTACCATGACAGCATTGCAGGGCAATGGACCTACATTTTTCCAAGGAATCCAAACCTGTTGCCATGGGAACCAAATCCTGGACTACTATGGGATGGCCTGCATTCTAAGATAGTATTGGGAGTCTAATCGAGGTTAATGGCGTCATAGATAAATGCATTATATTATACCATTGTTGGGCAGTGGACCTACCATTTTCCAATAAATCTGAACCTTTGAGAGGCTTGGGAAACCAACCCTCCCCCCAACAAACCGCATCGAACAATTAGTCATCAAACTTTTTTTGGCAACATTAGAAGTTGAACCGATGTTAATGGGGCAAGTTCAGTAAACGTATTAATAAGGTACTACCACAGGGCCCATTTGTTTATGATTCACAGCACAAAGACACCTAATATCACACTACCCCCGGACTCGTGATTCTCCAGGGAACCCACACTCCTGTTGCCTATATAGCCAAACGCTGGACTACAGTGGGCAGACAAAAGGGCACACATTCTGTAATACTGTTGGAATCAAACTGTGTCAGCGGCATGATGGATAAAAGTAACATCTTCACGCCACAGTAGGATGATGAATAACAAATATATTGTGATCGTTTTCTTTTTATTTAGGGGAGAGGGTGAGGCTTGATAATTTACAGGGCTTAACATGAAAATAGTATAAAAAGTGTTCGCTTTCAGGTGAAAAACAACTTGTACAGAAACGAAATGCTAAAACTAGTGACCATTCAGTCAAACTCTAAAAAACAATTTGTAGAAATAATGTTTTGACATCATCATATTTGACCATTATGAATCGACTGCCAGATGAAGGACTTGAAGTTGTTTTGACGCATGCCGATTTTGAGCTGTTTGTCCCCATTCTACATTGTTCCGCTACCTTCCCACTTCCTTTACTGCTTTTATTGGCTTTTGATAAGCTTCTAGTATAAGAGCTGAGTCTGCCAGTTGTCCATCATTAATCAGTCCTCTCAATGTGCCTAGTGCGTGAGCATTTAATAGTCTTCACTTTAATTATGTATTTAATTCTAATGCGTAATTTCAATGTAAAGACACAAAACATGGTTAAAAAAAATGAAAGGGGCAGATGGGCAGAGCACATCTGAAGTGGCAACTGACCACCTGTGTGTAACCGAAATTTTCAGTTACATTCTAAAAGACCATTAAGGGCTGATGTTCTCAGAAGAGATAAATAAGAACACAGGTTAGGGTAACATGGAAATGAGGATATGATTACGATTTATCGATAAAAACATGTAATCATCAATACTTATGAGTGGTTTCCAAATATATGAATTTATATAAAAAGAGTTTCACTTTGATTCCAGCTTTGCGTAAAGCACGTAGCGTATGTGGGACACCGGCTTGAAGACGATCTTCTACAGCAGTAACACCGATTACTTTTAAATCTTTTTCGATAGTATTAAAAACATCAGAAACCTGCGAACATAATTATGCCAGAGTTTAGGTTATAATTATAATGATCATAGAAAGACATGCAATAGATATATTTTGATTTCAATAACACTTCAAAATTAAAAACGTACAACCAACCAAAAGTACCGCCAACTTCTATAAACATCTCACAAACGCCAAAATTTATCATTTACAAAATAATAATAAAACTAACAGACTATGTGGAGCTGAAACATGGACACTGACATGGAATTGATAAGAGTATGGGAAAGAAAACCACTTTGAATATTAACCTGGGCAGTGAATGAAAACAGACAGTGAAGAATTACGAAAAAACAATGGAACTCACAGTCTGTATTATGACCTTCTGACAAAAATTAAGTAAAGAAGAATTAGATAGCTTGGACATATGGAAAAAGCTAGAATAGTTAAAATGATAATATTTGAATGATTGGGGCATAAGGATAACAAAGGTCATGCTGCACTGGTAAGATCATCATGAGAATTTTTTTGTCTGTGTGTTTTTTATTGTACAACGGCTGCAAAGGTTATGGTGTGCTGGGGTCTACACCTTCCGCAGGAATCCAAACCCCTCAAGGCCTATGGAACCAACCGCCATCATGAGAACTTAACCAGGAGGAAAAAGTGGGATGCCCTAAGAAATGACGACTAGATGAAGTGCAGGGCCTTAGAACAATGGAAAAGTGGTGAATGAGAGCTTTATGTAGAGGACAGTCAGTGATAATCGTTGAAAAGGGCCATAGTATGAGAAGATGAACACACATGGCATATTAACGTGGGTTCCCCCCCTCATATAGGGAAAGAACTTACTTGGCCTATCACATGCAACTTCTAACTAAACTTCGGTAATGAGAAAAATGGCTTCATATTCGTGGGAGATTTAGTTATTCAGAACAGAAATTAAGGGTTCCCTGACTTTTCCCTAATTTTTAAGGAGGATTTTAAATTTAAATTTCCTGATAATTCCAGGTTGCGTGGGAATTCTGATTAAAAATATACTCCAAAGTACAGCATTAAAAAACATATTACTTGTGGTACAAAACAAAAACCTTTAATAAAGAAATGTCAAATTACAAGTCAGCTTTATAAAATTTAAAAAATAATACCTGTTCTTGCCGATTTACCATCGAACACCGTGCTTTATTGAGCCTTTTTTCAAACTCATTAAATTCTTCAACGTCAAGTGGTTTTTCTGCTACAACTAATGTCCGAAGTCCAGCCTAAAGAAAGGCAGATTCAATATACATTACTTATTTTAATTCCTTTCTTCAGCAAAATCACCCAGATTTTGAATACTTTTTGAGATTCTATCCCGTTATAACCCCACCTTTGTATATATGTACATATATATATATACACACACACACAATATATTTATATTTAACAGAGGTTATGCTTTACATAAGCTCTAATGCATATGCCCATGAGTTCCACATTATGGTTTTGTCACTTTCATTATATGCTAACTTTATTAAATACATAATAGTAAAGGATAATTTATACAGGGATTTTGATATTGAGTTCATTAAGGAATTCAATAATAAGTTTTAAAGCTTTAGGTTTTAAAACTTTGAGGTAAACCTTCAGAAAGTGTTTTTGAAAGTAGCATGGAAAGAATTAACAATGAAAAATACAAAGTTTGTTTGAACTTGCTAAACAAAAGGTGCCTTTCGAGCTTTTACCTCTGCCAATGTGTGTCATTTGTGTTATGGTCAATTCATGGGCGATACCACTTTCGATAAAGTGAATAACTAAAGCAAATAATCACTCATCTGCTATTTTTGATCTCACAAGTAGGTTTTGATTACAATCACAGCACTCTTAAAACTAACGAAACGTCCAATTCTATCTATTGAAATCTATTTAATAATAAGTGATTCAGTGATTAAATTTGATTTGGACTTGTCCACACATCACGATCATTATGCCATTTGGCATCTCTCTTAACTTGGTGTCTTGTGCAAAGGGACCGTTTACACCATTCTAAATATCTCTTCGGGTGTTGATTACATCCATGTTTTTTGCATGGTAAATAAATCTGTTACTACTATGCTATTGCAACGTATGTTTAGCAGGAAAGGGAAAACTATAAAGTATATTGTATGACTCCATGAATGCTTGCCTGCTTTTTCATTTATTTTTTTATTTATTTATTGCAGTGCAGAGACAGCTAAGGTATTCTTCCAGGCTAGTCTTTGTAACCTGGTGAAGAAATAAAAGTCAGCAATTCTAAAAGAAAATTAATATGTTTGTTCCACAAATGCCACTGACTTTTGTTTGTCATATTTGCATCAAAAAACATACTGCAGTTGTAGCAACTGGCCAATTTCCAGCATACAGAGTCAGCTAACCATAATTATTTTTAAAACTTGAATGAACACAGTTTTTCTAAAAGAAAATCATGTGCTTATTCCAAAACTGGCGAAAACTTTTACCTGTGCGACCTAGATTAAAAGAAATGCTGGAATGAGTAAAAGGTTCTTTAATTTACAGAACTACTGGGAAAAAAAGGGTGCTTCTGATCTCTGAAATAAGAGTTACTGATTCTGTTTATGTCCACATTGATACATACCTGTGAATATCTTACAATTTGTTCTTCAACATCAGTAGTATCACTATCACCGACAAGTTTTAAGACGGCAGAATCAGCTCCTTTGCAATATAAACGTATATTGCCTATAGAACCAAAAGATGTCAAAATTAAAAAGCAAAAAGACATATCAGATGTTACTTTTAGTTTTTGTTTATATTTTCACATCAAAATTAAAATTCACTAAGGGAATTCATGTAATTTTTGTTTGTGTTCCTACAGTGTAAAGGTCAATTTATGTAATTTCTCGGGCGTATTTGACAAGTACCTTAACAAAAATTTCACAGACAAAAATAAAAAGATAATACACATTTCGCATAGCAGCTACTAGTTCCTATTTGTGTTTTACGGTACGAAGATAGTTAAGGTCACGTTTTAACAAGGCCTACAGTTTTCCAAGGAATCTGAACCTTTACTCAAGAAATCAAACCCCAGACTACTGTGGGTAGAAAAATAGCATTTGTTCTAAAATTCCATTGGGCTCAAACTCAGGGTAACGGTAGATGAACATGTTATCGTTATGCCAGCACAGGGAAATTAGTGAATAATTTGTAAACATAACACAATAATAAAAATCCCTAAGTATAAAGTAATTATGAAAGAAAGTTCTCAAACAATTATTTTTATCCTAAATGGTAGAATAGAATTTTTGTAAATACGGTAAACCCTCTCTACAACAATATTATACGGACCGAGAAAAATTATCATTGTAGAGGGAGTTATTGTTATAGGGAGGGTTCATTATGCGAGATGTGATCAAAAAGTATCGGGACTGGGGTTAAACAAAAAACTACAGTACTTGCAGATTTGGCATTTAATCTCCTTCAAAGTAGTCCCCTTCTGGTCCCACACTTCATTCTGAGTTTTTTCCGTTGTTCGAAATAAGATTGGAGCTCATTTTCTGGGAGAGGGAGAACCTTCCTTGTCACATACTGTTAGATTTCCTCGACACCCTGATATCATCTTCCTTTCAAGTGGGATTTAATTTTTGGAAAGAGCAAAAAGTCGCAGGGGACCATATCTGGAGAATATGGTGGATGTAGGGAGAATTTAATGCTTGGCCATTCAAGGAGATCAAATTCAGCTGAAAGCTGGTGTTCTTGTTGGTTTGCAGACAGCAGTTCATAATCAAAAATTATGTTTTGGCACAAACTTGGCAAACACACGTCTCATACTCAAATCTTGAGTCAGAATAGATTGAACTGAATTGTAGCTAATGTGGTACTCTTCAGATAACTCACAAATAGTGATTCGACGATTTTCTGGCACATCTGAATGCACATCTTGGATGTTTTGATCAGTTTTGTTGGTTGAGGGCCTCCCCAGACATTCATGACTTTCGACAATTTCACTGCCATCTTGGAAATGTTTGAATCACTCAACAACTCTTGCATTGCTCATACTCTCTTCCCCATAAACATTCTTCAAATTTGCATTGGTCTCAGCATAGGCATCGTCAAGCTTTTGGCAAAATTTGATGCAGATTCTCTGTTCAACTTTCTGTCCATAATGAATGCGACGACAACACAGTAATGACGTTTGTTCAAAACTCTACTGTAAAGAAGTGGTGGGAGCTATGACGTTGTGACTTTTGGTGCATGTGTGGGAGAGTTCAAGGTCAATATCTGCTGAGTGTCTTCACTCTGCGTGCATTTTCCTTAAGCGTTGAGCACCAGTCCTGTTACTTTTTGATCACACCATGTGCAGTAAAACTTCTCTACAGATTCTATACAGATTGAGAAAAATTATTTATCGTTACATCGGATATCATTGTTGGGAGGTTTTACTGTAATAGAATAGAATTCATAAATAGAAGAGAAGTTTTATTCCAAATAGTAGAACAGTATTTTTATCCTAAATAGAAATTGTCAAATAATGACTTTTATCCTGTCTTATATTTATTATCTGTACATGCTTTCAGTTTTTATTTTTTAAAGTAAACGACTAATACATGCCTTCGTCATCTTCAATAATAGTAGACATGCGTTTTCTGGTGGAATTAAATTCCAAAATACACAATTTCTTATGTATTTCAGTTCCATGACAAGTTTCAATTGCACATTGTTCATTTGTAATTTCTATTAACGCAGTACCAAACCTATATTTGTAGGAGAAAAATACACTGTAAATGATTTATGGAAAAATGCATCAGTCTATAAAATGAAAATGTGATTTTTATTTCAACTCAATAATTAATTAAACCATAATTTACAATGAGTATGCTTTTAAAATGGAAGCAGAAAATAGTGTTTTTATGATGCAAAGGCAGCAAAGGAATGTACAATTTTTAAAGGAACCCGAACGAACATCTGTTGTCTAAAAAACAAAATCCTGGACTATGATGGGCAAATGGTTGATTGGTTATATTTTTATGGCACAAGGACACATGATTGGCAGAAAAACGACACATGTTCAAGAGTGCTGCTGTAATCAAACCTGGATAAACAACACAATAGACAAACGGGTTGCCACCACATGATCATAGGGCACTAATTGCTAAATTACTCATTACTAGGCAGCTGTTTTTTTGCTCATTACTAGATAGCTGTTTTTTGCTCATTACTAGATTATTTACTCAGTACTTGAAACTCACCTGACACAGGCTTCTACCAAAGCTTTTTCATCGGGGGATGAGGAAATATATGTTAATGGTTCTTGTACTTCAAAGTGAGTTTCAGATTTGTCAGAAACGCTTCCAAATGATGGGGGTGATTGTATTTGCACATCATTGCAGAGGGCAAGGACTATAAGGAAATGTTTCAAACTTTCCTAAAATTTTATACAAATTAGGTAAAAAGATAATGAACTTGGCAGATGCAAATTTTATTTGACCACTTAGACACTGATATAAAAAAAATTGTGAATCATAAAGCCATTACAATTATATACTCCAAAATTAGAATTTATGTTCAATTGATATTAGAATCTACACATTCATTGCAAAAACTACTTGCAACATATGCATAGGTCATCGAACTCTAGCATCGAAATATACTTTGGCAACAACTTTGCATAAATGTCATTATTATAAAAGTTTTAGAAGTATTATGTAATTGTTAGACCATATCTTCTGTCTCAGAACAGAATTTGAATTTTCACACATGTAATATTAGCCTTCATATACATAACCAAGGGTTGAAACTTGTGAATTTTTGTAAGTTTGTTGCCCCATGGGCAACCACTGGAAATATTTTGGCTGCTCCCAAGTTAAGTTTGTTGCCCTAAGTTATTTATTGTACAAAATGAGAAATTTTGTTGACGGTCATTACAATGATATAATAAATATTCATTCATAAAATTGCCATATTCGCTTGCATATTAAGGAGTAGTGAGAATAGGAATAGAGGATTTACCCACAATGCAATTCTTTTAATCATCATCTGTTGTACAGCTATGGTCTGTACAATTATCATTCTCTGAGACATCCAAATCTTCTGGCCAAAGAAGTAATTGTTTTCGACTTTTATATAGTTTCTGGTATGGTTTTCTCTGTTTTGCACTTAACCACACGTTAATGACTTCATTTGATTCAAAATCTTCGCTACGTGCAGATGATAGTGTTATTTGTATTAAGTCTGTTGTAACGAAAACATGCAGTTTGCTTTGCCAATTACCTTTTACCCTTTTCATGACAGAAAAACCTTGTTCACAATCCACACTCTGAGTTGGAAGACTGAGAAGCAAGTCTATTAACAGTGAAAAATTCCTTATAGCATTCAGTTTATTCATAGAACTTCAATCACACTTGGAGGCATTCTTGCGTTTTATGTACAAAAAATGTTTAAAATCAATCCATTTGCATATGATGCTTTCCACACAACAGATGTTTTCTGACATAACATCATCAAATATTGTAATGCATTCGGTAATTTCTCTGTCCCCACATGTTTTTTCAAACTTTCCGAGCCAAATTTTGAAATTGAAAAAGTTCATAGAATTTATGATTGAAACATCTTCAAATCTATTTTTCAGTGATTGAAGAAGAGATTTTATTGTTGCCGATGAAGCAGCAAAATTTTTGTAAGCTTGGAATTTTATTTTTACATTATGAAATAGTTTTGAAGACAGAATGCCACTAAAGTTGATTCCTGGGCTTGATTCTAGTTTTTCCGTGTACATAAGGAATTGTGTAGTGTATAATATACTTCAAGGAGGGGCAAATTTTGTAGTTGAAAATTTAATGATAACTGACTGAGAATAGGCAGAATGCCTATCAGAAAATGCAAGTATAAATGAAGTTCTCTGATGTAATCACTTTCAAAATCTGTTTTGACTTAACCTTCGCTTCAGCAGTGTTCACTTACAGAAACCTTTTCAAAGTGTTTAATAAGAGCTGGATATAACTGATGAATTACAGTTGCAGCTTCAAGAGAGTAAGCAATCCACCTCGCCCATTTTCATCACACAGGAAACGCGCTGAGATAACGGGTTGTTACCATAACATCCGGCATAGTCAGTCAAGTTGACGTCAGGGCTCAGGCGCTGATTCCCTGTGTCACGTCTGATATTACGAGAAGTCGCATTTAGTTGCAATTTTTAAGCATAATTAATCGAAAAGCTTCCAGTTACTTGTGGTCCCTTTTTTACAATAAATGACAAGGAGGAAAAAAGTGCTGCGTGCGATTTGTGTGCACAAAAATTGAGTTACAAATCTTCCATAACGAACTTAAAAAAACATATTACAAGGAAGCATCCAAGCATAGATTTATCCACACATTCATCATCCACGTCTTCCCACTCCCAAGAACGTGTGGTGCTCCCATCATCAAGTTCTATCATACCTCAGAATGAGACCGACATAAACAGACCTTCTGAACAAATTTCTACAACGGAAGTAAGTTCGAACAAGCGGAGACCGACGCAGCATTATTTGTTAATTTGTTTATTTATTTCATTAATGGAATAGATTTTTTATCCATGTATATTAATTAGTACAAGTATTAATATTTTTACATTACTGAGCTTTACACATGAAAAATTCTGAATACATACATGTGTATAACTACATCAGCTGAGAATACACATTTTGTTTATCATTATCCTGTTTAATTAGTTCCACATTGTAACCTTCCAGTATGTTTTACCAATTAATTTACAGCAGTGTCAATATTTTTTGCTGTATTTCATTACTTTGAATTAGTTTTTTAAACTTTCTTTGATTTTTAATATCGTGTAATGTTTCAAATATCTAAAATTCAATATTTTAAAGCCTTACTTTTTCTCATTATTTTTGTACTTCATATGTGTGTATTTTTTTCCAAAGGATTTATTATTTTTATGGAGTTGACGCAACGTATTGTTACAGATTGAGCGTTGAAATGTGCTATCGTTAAGTTCCTCAATTTCCATATCCTGTGAAGCAACGCTTACGTTCCAGTCACCAGTGACTGAAACCTGTTATGCGGTTGGAACAGGAACGTTGGAACAGGTTATTCAAAAATAACAGTTTGGTCCATCACTATTGCCTAAGAGTTTGGAATTGGTATAAGTGTTGTTTCACGAGCTTGGAAAGCCTTCCAAAGGGGTATGGTTGTAAGAAAGGTTGTTGGTGGTTGACCAAGGAAAACAAAGGTGATTGATGACCAATACATCGCTCTGCAGGTGAAAAGAAATCGAAAGCAAACAGCGGGCAACATTGCTCAGCAGTGAAAAGCATCAGATAAAACTCAGGTCAGCTGCTCAAGTGCATAGATGATTAGGACATCGCATTTTGCGCTTCTCATGCACTGGTTGTCACTATTTGTGCATGCTGGACGGTTTTAGAACTGGCGCTGTGAGTGGTTTGCGACCCTAGGTTCTATGACAAATATTGTTCGTCTAGGTGTACCCTATCTTTCCTAGATGTTTGCAACCCTGGTGCTGAGACATTCCGTATTTGACGCCTCAAGTTTATACTATGAGTTATTTGGGATGTGATCAATAGCTTAATATAATCGCTGAACTATAATACACATAGACACAACCAAGCAGACTGAAGTTAACCCTCAGTAAGCAGGACACAGGCACTGGACACTCCTGGCATAGAACTCCTAGTGAACTCCGCATGATAATGACAATACACATAGATTTATACACATTATAAAATATCCATAGAGAAGGAATAAAACATTACATGGATTTTTTCGTTAAATAGTAACAGAAAAAAATATCCCAAGAAATACCCACTGAATCACAAGTAAGATCGGATCCACTTTCACACAAGCGTAATTTTCCATCGCATTCTTCATACTGAACACCATCTACGTAACACTTTCGAAATACCATTTCGTTCTCTGTAAGTGTGCCTGTTTTATCTGAGAAGAGATGTTGAACCTGCAAAATATATACAGTGAAAATCGTTTATAACGACGCCGATTATAACGACCAACTGCATATAACAGTGGAATTTTTACAAGAAGTTTGGTTTGCTATTCTACTCCATACTAAATATATCGGTTATAACGACATCGTATATAACGACGAAACCTGCTATAACGACGGCGATTTTGTAGTCTACGTAGATTCTAAGTAGGGAAATTCGTATCGGATATAACGACGCGACTTGACAGTCATAAAGCAGAACCACGTGGGTTAGTTATTAAAATTTAAGCGTTATTCTAATCTTGTTTATTTACAAATGTCCGAGAAATTTTTATTACTGCTAAACCTGAATATTAAAGATAATAAACTTAAAAAGTGATTTATTAATTGAATATCACGAGGGTCATATTCTTAAAGGGCCCATTCTATTTTTTCAGCGTAGAGCCCATAAATCTCTTAAACCGGCACTGTTCTTAAGTCATTAATATAATAAATACTATTTATTACATGTGTTTCCTACATTATATACTTTAGTAGTATTTTCTACAATTTCTTCAATTTAAAAAACTAAGGAAGTACTATGTTTTTAGTGTAGCTAGCTATGACATAATATAAACGGAAATTAAATTCATTATAATTATGTTTTTATTTAATTTTGAAACCAAAAAGTTTAGTACTTTCTACTGTCAAAATAATTTATAAAACTCATTGCATAGTGCATTACCTAGGCTACCGGCGATTTTATAAAGATATCGTTTATACTGACTATCGGTTTTGTTCACCAAATTTGCATGGTCTTGAGGTCGTTATATAATCTGATTTTCACTGTATATATATATATATATATATATATGGCCTGCAAAAGGGTTGCTGGTATCTAACTGGAAGGAGACCCACACGCTGAACGTATGTGACGATGTGTGGAACCGGCCGGGCCAGTAACCTAGTGTCCTACCCCGCCTTCAAGTGGTGCAGGCTGGGCTTTCTATCCAAGAGGCAAATTAATATTTGCTGCACGGATGGAAAGGCGGAAGGGGAGGGCTAATTCACCAACCCGTCTAGCCAGCGTGGTGAAATGATGGCTAATTCCTCCAATATGCTAATACACCAAAAACCATGGCCCCTAGTCTCCAGGTGCTGGAGTGCTCCTGATCAAGGCAGCGGTCAGCGTGGCATGAAAGCAGGGGGTGCTAAGAATCACTGGAATGGCCCAGGCTGCCGTTTGTTATTGACCTTGGCTACGTATAATGGACGATCCCTTGCTTCTGAAGCAAAACTTCAGGAATTGGAAGAGGAACTTGAAAAGATCAAATGGGACATTGTAGGACTCAGTGAAGTTAGAAGAAAAGGTGAAGAGTTGGTGGAACTTAAAAGTGGACATTTGTTTTATTATAGAGGAACGGAAACTGGAAGAACAAGTGGTGTTGGCTTCTTAATCAACAAAAGAATTAAAGACTACCTTCTTGAAGTCGAAAGCACGTCAGATCGAGCAGCGAGGCTCGTTGTTCAACTAACCCAGCGATACCAACTTCAGATAGTACAAGCATATGCACCAACGTCAAGCCATACCGACGAGGAGGTTGAAGAATTCTATGAAGAAATCAAAGAGTTACACACCAAAGGGAAACAACATATCAAGCTCATCATGGGGGATTTCAATGCAAGAATTGGACAACAGGAACAAGGAGAGACATCGGTTGGTAAATACGGATACGGGGAAAGGAATGAACGTGGCGATCAACTCATAGAATTTGCCGAAGCTGAAAATCTTAGCATCATGAATCTACGGAAGAAGAAACCGCAAAGAAAATGGACATGACCCAAATGGGGAACCAGTGAAACTGGACTATATCCTGGCAAATAAGAAATCAATTATTGAAGACTGCAGTGTAATTTGAACAGATTTAATACTGGAAGTGATCATCAATGGTGAGATGTAACTGCAGATGCACTTAAATACTAAATTAGAACGACAGAAGCTCATTAGGAAACAAGTAAGTAAGAGGGTGGATCTAATGAAACTGAAAGTAAATACCGAGGCATTCAAGTTGGAATTAAAAAATCGCTTTTCTGCACTGGAAGGACTTATTGATGAAAGTGATATCTCAGAAGCAAATGAAAACATTGTTAAGACAATAGTTGAAACTGCTGGGGAAATTGGTGGTGTAACCTGTAAAAAGCACAATAGCAAATTATCTGAGAAGACGAAACAGCTCATGAAAAGGCGAAGAGATATGAAGGTGGACAATCGAAATACCAGTTCCAGGATTGAGTACATAGAACTTTGTAAAACTCTGCGCAAAAGCATGAAAGAAGACATAAGAAAATTCAACTGTGAGCTAGTAAGGAAAGCCATTGAAAATAACAAGAGCCTTAGGGTTGTTAAAGGAAGTTTATCTGTTGGGAAGAAACACATCATTGCATTAAAAGGAGAGGATGGCACCGTAACAAGAAATAGGGAAGAAATACTTAGAAGAGTTGAAGAATTCTACAAAAAACTATATGAAAGTAACAGTGGATTAAACGAAGACACTGAAATAGTCGAAGGAACAGCTCCTAAAATCTTAAAAGAAGAAGTTTCATTTGCAATAAAAAGTATGAAGAAAGGAAGATCCCCTGGCGATGATGGTATTACATTAGATATCCTAAAAGAAGCTGGAGAATATGTAGAAGACATACTTGCAAAATTCTTTACCAAATGTCTTAACAGCGGTAACATACCAAACCAATGGGATTCTGCAACAGTAATTCTTTTGCATAAAAAAGGTGATAAAGAGGATTTGAAAAATTACCGACCAATTAGCTTGTTACCTGCTATTTATAAAATCTTCACAAAAGTGCTAACACATCGCCTGCAGAAAAAATTAGATGCAGCTCAACCAAGAGAACAAGCTGGATTTCGAAGTGGATTCAGTACAGTGGACCATATTCAAGTATTAAGAGAATTAATTGAAAGAACACATGAATATGAACTTCCATTGTGTGTTGCATTTATTGACTATGAGAAGGCCTTTGACTCTATTAAAACATCAGCAGTCATCAACTCTTTAAGATCAACAGACATTGAGGATGTGTACATTGACATGGTGAAACGTGTGTATAAAAATGCAAGTGCAAAATTTCGGTTACATAAAGATACCAAAACTATCAAACTTGGCAAAGGGGTGAGGCAGGGAGATACCATTTCTCCAAAACTTTTTACTTCAGCTTTACAGATGATTTTTCAGCTGATAAATTGGAATAACAAGGGAATAAAAATAAATGGTGAATATTTAAATCATTTGCGGTTTGCTGATGACATTGTTATTTTTTCAACGAACCCATCAGAACTCCAAGACATGGTACAGGAGCTCTCAACTAGAAGTAAAGAAGTTGGACTCAAGATGAACCTACAAAAAACTAAGATCATGTTCAATAATTTTGTAGAGGAAACAAAAATACAAGTTGACAACATTGAGCTAGAAATTGCTGATTCATATATTTACCTTGGCCAGCTGATTTCAATGGATGGCAACATTATGAAAGAACTCAACAGACGTATTAAACTTGGCTGGAGTGCATTTGGAAGAAACAGTTTTATCCTGAAGGGGAAATTGCCTTTGTGTCTAAAAAGAAAGGTCTTCAACCAGTGTGTATTGCCAGTCCTCTCTTATGGATCAGAGACATGGAGTCTAACAGTTGGAGCAATACGAAAGTTACAGACAACGCAAAGGAGCATGGAGAGGTGCATGCTTGGAATAACTAGGAGAGATCGAAAAAGAAACACTTGGGTGAGAGAGCAAACTAGAGTAGAGGACATCATTGTTAAAGTAAAAGGGCTGAAATGGCGATGGGCTGGGCATATTGCAAGAAGAACTGATCAACGATGGACAACAGAAATTCTGAACTGGATTCCAAGAGACCACCGAAGACCTAGAAAACGTCCTCAAACTAGATGGGTGGATGAAATAAGAAAACAGGTTGGGGTGACGTGGAAACGAATGGCCCAGGATAGACTTGTGTGGAAAGCATTTGGAGAGACCTTCATCCAGCAGTGGATAGATAATGGTTGAATATGATGATGATGATATATATATATATATATATATACAGAAAACAGAAGAACGGAAACAGAGACAATGTTATGAAGTTAATTCTACTGCCTGCATTGTCGTGCTTCCTAAGTACCATTTATTAGTATGATAACGTTAAGACCTCTCATAGTGACTTTCTCAACAATCATACCCTTCTATGACTAATAAAGCTTGCAGATGTCAACTGAACATGTCTGGGATGTGGAGACTGCAATTACAAAGATCATAGAATTTGAGTCAATTGATCCAACTACCGCAGCACATGTGGCAGAATCGGTCATATGTGCTGCAATATGTTATACTGTAATGCATGTGCTAAATATGACCTTTGCTGTCCATGGACAGCAAAGGTCATGTTTAACACAGACTTACAGATTTTTTAGGAAGCCAAACGCCCAGGGACCAAGACCTTGGTTTATGGCATGCAGAAAAAATGGCATCCAGTCTATGGTACCATTCTGCAAACTTGGGTTAATGACATAGGCAAACCACAATACCATTATAACATCATAAGACCAAAAAAGGCTGTGACAATACCATAATACACTAAGTACGTTCATTTTAACAGGAAATAAATATTACCTGTCCAAGATCTTCATTTAAATCTGAAGTATTACACACAGCAGGTTCATTGGATTTTTCATCATAGAAATCAAGATCCCACACAAAAAATTTACATCCAATAAACTTTATCAGTTCTAAAAATCAAACACATGGTAAAGGATTTAAAAATCGAACACATTGTAAAGAACTTAAAAATCGAATACACTGTAAAGAACTTTAAACTCATGCACATCGTGAAGAACTTGAAAATCAAACAAACTGTAAAGAACTCAGAAATAAAACATAATTTAATCATGAGAACAATTAAATAAAATAATTAAAATTCTTTTTTTTTTTCACATTTAACATGTGAAAAGCGATGTGATATTTAAGGAAAAAAATTATGCCCTGGCACATTGGTCTAGAGAGGTATTATATCTAGGGTTTCATTTTATGTTTGGTTTCAGCTCTGGTGGCGTGCGGACGTCTTTTCGCTTAGGTCTGGGTCTGGCGGGCCTTGGTTCCTGCTCGTACGACTATGTCACTATGTGTATGGTGTAGCTTAACTTTCTCGGAGTGTATGGGGCATTGGCCAGGCCACTGGATTATGGTGGATTGATGATTGTGACTACTATTCTGGGACCAGGCTCCGTTTTTCTTCGTGGACTAGTCTTTGTCTCCGGGGTTAAGAGGGCGTCCTTTGTTCCATTCCAGACTGTTTGGCCACAGTCTCTACCCATACATGGAATCGATAGCTTTGGAGAACCTTTCATTTATCCGTGGGTAGGTCACTGGCTAGGCACTAAGATAAGTAGGATGGATAGTGTTCCGTGCGCTCTGGTTGCAAGGCCGGCTCATGCCCGCTCCCTGCCACTTTGCGGTGCTCTACACCCGTGCAGCGGTGTCCAGCGAGATCCTGTAGGAGCATTGGCCGGTCTGGGGTGTTCTTCCGTGCCATCCATCTATTTCATCTGCTCTCCCAGTGCGGATTGATTTTCAGTTAACGTTAAATGGCAACACCAGTGTGTCCCTGCACACCAGTATGGATTGACAATCTCCCCTTCGCCTATTGTCTGTCAAGATCTCTTGATGTTAAAACCTGTCTGGGATTATAGTGTTGTCTTTCTGCGGCCATGCTACCCATTTAAATTATGCACAATCTATCTAATTCCTTTCGTGTGAGTTGGTTACACCTTCCCACTCTTTCCCATCAGTGGATGGTTGTACAGACTGCGTGCCCTGTCTGAGATTATAGTGCTATCTTCAGCTGCCACCCTTCCCAACTGCCTGTCTTACTTAAATCTCTCACTCCTTTACATTTCATGACAAAAGGGTGCATGCATCATAAAAATTTAGAAATGCTAAACTGTGCGAAAGCTCTCTAGTCTGACAACATTAATATGGGTTTGAAGATGGGTTGGCGAGTTTCTGCTTAGGTGGTTAGAACCGGCATGGCAGAAATTAGTTTCTGACACAAAAGTGGCAATAACCGGCAGAAACCCAGAAAATAATTATTTTGTGCATTAAAAACTTACCAAGATAACCAAATGGCAAAAGGGAGTGTATTTTAAAGTAAAATAGGTTTAGTTACAATGTTTATAGTATTTATTCAAAGGTAAATTAATCTAGCACTTAAGTTCAGGTTTGTTTTTCCAATGAAGTAATCTATAGCAAAAGATTAGTTTTGCTTCCATTTCCTAATTCAAACAATTTCTTAATTTATTATGAATAGACCAATAGCTTAAGAAAAATATTCTTCCAAGCCCACCAATACTGTAGGCGATATCGTCGGTGCATAAACAAACAGGTACAAAATCTTCATTTATAGTTTTCTTTAAACTATGCCACCAAACAGAAGTCTGGATATTTTCTAAGATTTTATTGGAGTAGTATGTTTCAGGAAAAGGAGCTCATTTTGCTCAAGAAGCTATAATGTGAAGTACAAAATTTGGGTTAATGACATTAAGGAATTTCCTAGTATTTTCTTCCTGCTCATGTGACAATTTAGATCACATGTACATTTGATGAAGCATATAAACTGGCATATATGATGTTGAGTTATTGCCTGATAAAGTTTACTTTTTACCCTTTTTTGATTCATTTCCATGAGATTATCATCATCAATTAGGATTAATTTCACATGCATCTGTAATAGAAAAATTATCTTTTCGAATCTCAAACAAGGCAACAGCAATAGATTTTAAAAGCTGCAACAAGTCTTTTTACATCTTTATTAATCATCTGATTGTTTATGACCTGGAAAGTTCCTTTATCATCCATATCATTTTCATGATCTGCGAGTAACATGGATGTTTCTTTAGGAATAATTCCAAGAAATCTACGTGGTTTTTCCACCTTATATTGCCTGGTATTTGTAGCTTCACAGTATTTATGTATTCCTTTAGCCAAGCATCTTGTCTGTAATGATTTTCAACATACATTTAAACAGGTACCACATGCTTTACAACAGACTTAAAAACAAAAAGTGTGGTTCATTCACTGTAATACAACTTATTCGATTAGTCATAAACCATTGAGGCTTTTTCTTACTGCCAGTCTGTCAATGTTGCTACTTTTTATTTTATAGCCAAAGGTCTAATGAGGTAGAGAATATAAATAAGGCGAAATAGGCATAATAAGTTAAAAAATATGGCCTTCGAAAGATGGTTTTTGTAACAAAACCTTTGATTTACTTGAGTAATTTTCCGAGGAATCATAACCTGGTTAGCCAAGGGAATTATATCTCTCTCTCTCTATATATATATATTGCAAGGACAGAAAGTCATGCTGCACTGGGACTTACAGTTTTCCGAGGAATCCAAATGTCTGCTAGGGCCTAGGGACCAATCCCGGAATACAGTGAGCAGTCAGTAAGTGTTCTGTTTTTAGCACAGTTGGGAGTTGAATCCGGGAGAACTGGATGCTGGGAAGGGCCATTACCACTTCACCACCACAGGGCCTTCTGCCATAATTGAATCAGGACCATTCCCATGGCAACCAAGAGTGTGTTAATCACTATGGCGCTATAGGTTCCACAGTCCTGGTGCACAACAATTATCATTTTAGTTTAAATTTTAATTTTCCAGAGGGGAGGAAAAAATATCCTATCATACCCCATTATGGCTCCTCAAGTACATGTTAAGGGATGTCCATAAATGATGTCACAGTCCAGGGGGTGGGAAGGATGCTGTGGATGTCACACACCATAATTAGGGAATACGAAATCTCATGACAAAGCGTTGGTGACTCTGGAAAATAATCTCAGAAAACGTAACATCATTTATTGACAGCCCCTTAGCCACCAAGTAAAAAATTTTAAATGGAGTAAGAAACGATCAGCATTAAAGGGGAAGAAAAAATCGCAGTCATACACTTATCCTTATTTATTACACAAAACCAAGAACTATAAGGGCATTGGCTTCACGAAATCAAGTACTGTTACTTAGCTTTACATTGTTCATATGCTTACATTTTACATTGTATGCTCATGCATTTTACACTGTATGATCTTTTATGGCAGAACTAAGACCACACTATATCAGGATCTAGTTTTTCATAGCATTCAAATGTTTCTTACCTAGGGAATACACTGGCATATGCAGAAAGTTCAGAATGGAGTGGTGCAGGGCTTAATGAGGGGGTTATGACCCCATCCTCCCCTGCATATGCCTATGAGGGAATCGAACCCTGATTGATAGGAAAAAACAACAGCAAAGGCTTCATACCAACAGAATTCATACTTGGATTTTCTGTATAGTCAATAAGCACGTTACATCTACGCCAATTTTTTAATGATGCACAAGGACAACAAGGTCATGCCATGATGTAGGACCTCTATGCCACACAGGATCCAGAAAAGTGGCCCCAAGCATTTTGCCCTGTGGACATCTTGCCCCCTGTAAATAATGAGTAAGCAACACAGATATGTAAATAATGCATCCAATTCTTAACCTGTTAACTGGGTATGACGACATTTTTCGTCATGCCCGGAAGACTACCAAAATGCGAATGACGACATTTTTCGTCATTGAAATTAACCGTATTATGTTGAACGCATTACGTTTTATGTAGTTCTTATATATTTAATCCTAGCGTGATGGTGTGATGACATTACTTATCACTGTGAAAAAAAGTCCCCAGTGTGAAACGAGTTTCACACAATTTTATTCCCTGGTTAACAAGTTAAGAGAAGAACCACGGTCATCACAATCTCACTTAACCAAAATGAGTTATTTCTTACGATTTCTTTTTTAATTATTTTTTTTAAGTGGACACTCATTTGTTTTCTCCTACAAAACGCTCATAGAGTGGTAATTATTTATAAAGAACCCCGGTCATTTAAAATTTGCTTAACCGAAATGACCTTCTGTATTATATTTTTTTATTAAGTGTTCACTTAAAAAACAATTAAAAAATTAGTATAAAATAATATAGGAAGTCATTTTGGTTAAGCGAAGTTTGGATATCCAGGGTTCGTTATAAATGATGCCCACTGAATGAGTGTTTTTGCCGAAAACTATTAAGCGAGTGTTCACTTAAAAATAATAATTAAAAATCAAATTGCATAGGTCGTTTCGATTAAGCCAAGTTCAGATGACTGGGGTTATATTGTTAAAAATTAGGTTTATCATTTACATATTTGTGTAGCTGACACATTATCTACAAGGGGTGAGACTTTTGGGGGTGAAATGCTAGGGGCCACTTTTCCGCAAACCATGCCACACTATGGCTATTCTACAGTTTTCTAAAGTTTGATACAAAAATTTTAACATTCGAAATAAAAAAGTTTTCAAGAACGAATACACGCAATAAGCAAACAAATTTTAATAACTTACCCAATGTGACGTAAAGAGAAATTGGAATGATGTAATTCATTAAAACAGTAAAGGAGAGAAACTCAATGATGATAGAAACTATGACCTTTAAAAAAATAAATATATACACTCATTACATAGCAGTCACAATAAATATTTTCACTTCCAGTTCAATTTCATTTAACCCTTTAACCTGAGTGGAGTTCCAGCAGTGCTGATAAGATGTTTTTGTCATTTCTGAGTCTAGCTTGGGTATGTGTATTTTTATCACATTCTAGTGTTAAATATTTTTTTAAAAAAAGCTTTTCGATTAAATAAACAAGAAAACCAATTTAAATCTAACACACTTAGAATATATATTTATATAAATCGAACACTACGCAGATTAAATCAAACAACAATGTCAATCAATCAACGTTTATTGGCGTAGTGATACCAACGCCGATGGTATGGCGTGATTAGATGGTGAAACGTTCGAAAGAAAATAAATATTTCTGCCTTCGGTGGGACCTGAACCCACGACCTTCCACTTGCCGGGCGGAGGCTCTACCCACTGAGCTACGAAGGACAATATATAATCTCTTTACGAACGTATATATATTGTTGCCAGTTATTTCGCAGAATGGTGTAGTACATGGACTACTATTTAAACCAAATTGCAAAGAGACTGGTATTAAATTGATCGAAATGCACGTTGCAGCATATGTATGTACACTTACAATAACTGATGGAAATTAAATTATGAAACAATCATTACAAAAATGCTAAAAAAAAGTGTTATTCCAGGTTTTCTCATGAATTTCACATATTTTCTATTTACAGATTTATTTTACCGTTCTATATTCCTGTCTCATTTGGAAGTGGGTTACTTGGTCCAAAACTTTTTGTACACTTCATTGCTTTTGAAAATAATTCTGTTCCATTTTGTTCACGCTACAACAAAAGATGTCAACATAGACCTATTTGTTAATAGTTTTTGCTCCCAAATAACGAATTTGTGATCTGCACGATGACAATGTTAGCCAATGATTTATTCATATGTATTTCATTCTGAAGAAAATAGCACATGCTTTGGAGAAATAGTTGTTAATGACATTTTAAAAAATTTGAACTGTGACAATATTGTGTTTATTCGCGATGTTTCATTTTACACAGGGTTCTGACTCACCTTGGAGGAGAAAAAATTCCATGCTTTTCCCTAACTTTTCAAACAAATTTTCCTGATTAATCGAAAATAAAACTCTGAATTGAACTTTGGTTTTGGAGAAAATAGCTCATACTCGTGGGAAATTTAGCTAGTCACAACAAAAGTTAGCTTTTACCTAACTTGTCCACATTTAACCAAAAACTTTTGCTTTTCCATGACCTTTCGGGACAACTTCAAATTACCCAAAAATTCCAGATGCACGGGACCTCAGTTTATAGCATACAAACCTATAATGGACAGGAAAAACAGGCTGTGTTCTAATTATTATACCATTGGGATCAAATCCAGGTTTTATAGCATGATAAATAAGCATGTTACTAATCTACAGGGTTCCTAGGAAAGTCCAAATGCGGCTAACTTTTGAACCAAGACAGATATTGCAAAGAAAGTTAGATATTAGTTAATAAAATGACTATGTACTATCAGATTAGATGGACAGTAGCACACTTTAACTTAATGCTTTCTGGTGCTTTAAAAGTTGAGGTAACGTTCTTATAGGAAAGAAACCATGGTAGAACGTCAACTCAACTTTTAAAACACCACAAAGCATTAACTGAAAGTGATGAATTAGAACTTCCAGAGCACATCACATTTTGTGGCAGTATGTGTACATGTTGCATGTGAGTCATATATCGTTTCTTACTGATTAAAGGGTGCTCTACACCTCTCTAATTGAAAATATTTCCCTATCTCCATTATGTTTCAAAATACAATTTTTAACTTCAATTCGCCAGCAAGGGCGTTACTGTCCATCTTATCTGATAATGCATAGACATTTTACCGACCAATACTCAACTTTCGTTGCAAGATTTGTCTTGGTTCGAAAGTTATTGGCCACATTCGGACTTTCCTAGGAACCCCATAGATCATCGTATTTTCAGAGTGTGCACCATTTACAGAATTTTATGGCCAGTACTGAAGTTTATATGGAAATAAAATCTACGATTTTTATAGAACACGGATTTCAAAGGCTATGCCACACACACATCAGAAATTTAAAGTAAAATTACATTACTATAAAAATCAGATTAGCCGTTACCCACCCTTTTCCAGATTTTTACTTAAGAGTTCAGCATTAAAAATACCGGCAAAATGTTTGAAAACTACAAGTTTATACAAACTCACTGAATCGCCCTCTTCAGTTGGAATGTACCAGGCATCGATAAAATATGAGGTGTTGTAATAATGTAACAAAGCAGTTGCTACACAGGATGCAACCAGCAATATCACAATAAACACGGCAAGAAACTTATTCAAGGTTCTGAGGAAAATAATAAAATTTACTTTGTTAAAATTAACAAATGAAGTAAGAAAATTTAAATCTGTAACATGTTTCTGCTTCTGCAGTATTTATACTAACTTCCAGGTAGTTACTCATAGCTGTTAAGCACTTAAAAAAGCACTTGACAGCATTAGTAAATGAACCATGAAATGATAAGGTTGTAGAGCTTTAGCATATTCACATATTCAGGTACTATCATATGAAGTTACAATAATTTTATAGTTTGTAACAGCATCATCTCTGACTGCCATTGCATTTCCCTTCGGCAACTAAGCCAACTAGCCACTTGGGTAACAACCAGTTGCAGCCGGTAACATGGGGCTACCCGAAAAATAGTGGAGTTCCCTATTAAAGCTGTTCAATTTGGTTTGCCTTGTGCTGAGCGAGAAGTTATTTGCATGAGGTTGTAAGATATTATTACATTTCTCAGAGAGATGACCCTTATATGAGATTCGCCATAGTGAATGTTGATTGTGTAATTTGGGAATACAATAAGCTTTTATTGTATAAACATATTGTATTGTACAACATTCGCATCGCAAGTTTTTTATAATTTCATATGATGTTATGATACAAAGTTAAGTAAAAGTATTTTTAGTTAAATTTTATAATGATTACACATGAAGATATATTTAATCATTAGAACGACAAAGTGTACTTTATATATTGGAAATTTTTGCAAAACAGATTGTTCGAAATTACAAGTTGTTTTTTTTATTCCACCATGTCAATCATAATTTTTTGAACAAAATTAAAATAAAACCTCCAAATGAAGTACCAATTGTTTTCAAATGCCAAAATATATAAAAACTATTATTCCCATTGTTAAAATGTCATGCAGGTATATGTGTTTGCATATTTTACGTTCCAAACTGCTTAATGGATAACATGGGACGTCACCTATCATGGGACCTTCGAGCCACAATTCATTTACACTCAGCTCAACTCACTGGGAATCAAATGCAGCCCAGAGGGCCCGAAGATGACGGACATAATCACTCTCGGCTGATACACAGATATACAGTAGAACCTGTCTAAAGTGACCACTTTTGGGACTGGGCTGTAACGGTCACCATATACAGGTAGTCACCATACACCGGCAGACTTTGGTATAGGCATGGTTAAATCCCTACCAGTTCTCTCCTACGAAAAGTGGTCACTTTATTCAGATGGCCACTTTACAAAGTTCCACTGTACATCCTTTAAACAGAAAAAAGAAGACTGCAAAGTCTTTTATTTCTTTTTTAAAAAAGAAACTTACTTTTCAATAATTGAAAATTTATTATAGGTAAGTCTGTTGTTTAAAACAACTTTTGTATCATTTCCAGTGTACACAGCACACCCTAAAAAGATAAGCAGTGAAATTTATTAATTCGTCGGCCGAAATTCCATGGTGCAAGGACAGCAAGATCAGGCTGTGCCAAACAATGTGAAGTTGAACATACGTTTCTTTTACAAGAAATGAAGTAAACTTTACATAGGGTTCCCACTCACTGTAGAGAAAAAAAAAATCCCTAGCTTTTCCAGGTTTTTCCCTGACTTTTCCGAAAAATTCCCCAACTGATCACAAACAAAACTTTGAACTGAACATAGTTTCAGGGGAAAATAGACTGATGTTCGAGTGAAATTTAGATATTCAGAACTGATCAGCAAGGTTTTCTTCTGATTTTTTTCACATTTCACTAAAAAATTTCAACGTTCCCTGACTTTTAGGAACAATTTCAAATTCCCCGATAATTCCAGGTTCTCTAAGTTGCGTGGGGACCCTGTTTGCACAAAGGTAAAAGTGCATTAAATACAGCACAACACACAAGTGAAGCAATGAAATCGGATGAGTGTAAAAATTTAAAAAATGGTTTCATGACTACAAGGGTCATAAGTTCACTAAGGTTAAAATAATAATGACCTCTGTTGGTTAAAATCTGTATAAAGTGATAAAACGTATAAGATATTTAACAGTTGGTTACAGGTGCTGACTTGTTAATTTCAAAGCATTAGATTTGTGTTTGATTTCATTAATGTAATTAATTCTCCAAAACCAAGGAGGTCATTGTTTATGTTTTAGGGTGCAAGCACAGCTGCTGCACCAGAAACTACAGTTTTCTGAGAAATCCAAACCTGCTGCTTAGTTAACCAAACTCGGGACTATGGTTAGAAGAAAAAATGGTATTTTTGAAATCGAATGTTCTACCAATATAATGATATTAAGATGACAATTAAGATACAGAAATACCCTTAGTAAAATAACATTTAAGGAAGGTGCTGTTACGTTGTCTGAAATTGTGTGTATGTGTGTCTATATATATATATACTTACCATATACATACTCAGTGTTTTTCAAAGACGCTCCTTTTGGAAAAAGATTAATGAAGTCAAGAGCACTGAAAATAGTAAAGTTACATTCAATTCAATGCAGCTTTTCTTGAAAATCACGGCATAAAATAATACAGATATAATGATTTGAATTAATAATATAACTGCCCTACGAGTAGTAGACTACACAAGTAGTAATTTGTAGTTACTCGTAGTAACTCATATAGTACAACAGAAAAAATGTGTTTGTTTATGCATAAGCGCATGTTTTTTTGTTCGTTTGTTTGTGGTTTTATGGCTCAAGGACTACAATGGTCATGCTGCACCAGGATCTACTGTTTTCCGAGGAATCTGAAGCTCTGGACCTACAATTTTCCCGAGGAATCTGAACCTCTTAAGGCCTAGGGAGCAAAACCCCGGACTACAGTGAGCAGTGTGATCTTTATGAGATCTCTGAGTAAGCATTCTTTGCATGGTTGGGAGTCGAACTCAAGTTAACGGCACACTAGGCAAACGCATTACCACACTGTGCCATCACGGGGTGCATTAGCATATGCAGGAAGTTTGTGGATGTAAGGGCAATTACAGGCATAAAAGGGAAGGTTACAGGGTTATGACTCCATACATTCATATGTATATAAACACAACAGCAACATAAGGGGGTTATGACCCCTATAAACCACCACCCCCCCTGCATCTATCATTGTGTCTACCATATAAAAAATCTACATTTGTGAATTCAGCTATTATTTTTTCCATTTCTTTCAATCAATTTCTAGAATTTGGTTCTTCAGACATGATGCAATTTATTCGGGGATATGATCCTTTAAGACCTGCTGCAACGTAATCTGGGCTACCTTTGTGGTTGGAAACAGACAAATAAAAAGAAACACTTTAAGAGTTCAATATAAGGCGAGACCGATTTTATATTATTGTGCAAGCCCCATTAAACAATTGCAAGTGGGAGGAAAGCATAAAAAATAAAGTAAGGCAAACTAAATATATAGCGTCAATCCAGGACTTGGAGAATGTAAAAATGAAATTTGTTTTATGGCACAAGGATAACTGGAATCCTGTCGCCCCAAAAGATCCCGTTTTTTGAGGAAGCTGAATCCACGTCATTTACTTACTTAAACCTCAGATTATGAATCAGTAGGAAAAAACAACAAGTAGTCTTTACTTGGAGTCAAACTGACATTTTCTGTGTGGTAGACGAAAGTGTTACTGCAATGTCATCATAGAGATGAACAGTAGCATAGCAATTCATAATCATTGGGGGAGTGTCAAGTAGTATGGGTGGTGAAATGTGGCCTTAGAGAAAATAACCTCTTTTGATAGCAATGGGGCCCAATGGGGGGGATGGTGAGACCGAAAGCCCCTCTCTCCTACACCACTGTGGCTGAACACAAAACTGAAGTTTCACTCTATGCTGAAACTAGTCTCAAAGTCTAGGGAAGGGAGCAACAGTCCAGTCCTGATACTCTGTGCGTAGCATTCATTTGCAATTTTTCTTTTTTTTTTGTGGAGCGAGGGGGGGGGGATAATTTTTTCCCCTAGAGGGGGCTAAATCACCCCTAGTTATATTAATGATTACAATGCATATAGAAAAAGAGATGACGTGGGCATAATGAGCAGCAGAGAGTTTAATATCACGATACCCAAAGGAATGTTCAAATCAATGTTAGAAGCTGATCTGTCTTCTAGAATCATGGTAACAATATATAATATTAATGAGAAGAAACTGAATCCCATTTCCGATTGAATATTGTGGGAAGGCTTCATCTTCTACAAAAGCCCTTTATCTAGAAATGCCCAATTAGCCAATTATTGCTTAGTTTCAGGATTATGCTGATAAACCCAACTGGTACTTACTTATTATAGCGGCCCCTGACTTCATTTGGCGACTTCAGGATTGCACCAAGATCGCCAAGTTGAAACATAATATTGATTCAAATATTCGTCAACACACAAAGCCACCGGGATGAGATTTTTGTGAGTTTTTCGTGGGGGATTTTTATTACAAATAAATTTGACACCCACGTATTAGTAGCTCAAACTAGAGCTATTTTTGTTTAGGGGAAAAAGAGACGCCGTCCTAATCCCAGATTCGAACCAGGGTCCCTGCGTTGAGCCCGCGGTGTCTTGACCTACTAGACAAACTAGGGCAAGAACAAACGCATTTTTCTCCGTATATGAGGATGTAAGATATTATTACCCTTCACAGGGATAACACAATTGCCAAATAATGGTCAACACACAAAGCCACCGGGGCGAGATTTTTGTGAGTCCTTTTACTGATTCAGGAAGCGCACATTGAATGTGAACGAGTCGCAAAGCAAAACGTGGGAGGTCTCCCCTTAATTCGGTCCCTGTGATTCAGGTAAGTATACTAATTGTGTGAAAAATACTAATTGCATAAAGAATACTGAATCAGTTATATACAATACACTCACATAGATTTTACTATTACTTTGGCGATCTATCTCGGTTGCTTGGCGATTGAATCACGAGGAATAATAAGGAAGTGTACCACACAACTCTTATCACCAGTATTAATGCCATTTGTGTGGTGGTTCAAATTTTACCATTGAATAGCAGCACTAATTTACTTATACCCTTTTCTGCTGTTGCGAAAAGCAGTGCGGCATCCAGCAAGTTGCAGCCTTTCTAATGAGAAGCAATGCGGACAAAATTTGACCAGCTACTGACAATCCAATATCTCATGTGCATATTCAATTTCTTTATAGGTGACTCATACAACCACTGTGTTGTTTGCAGCAAGGGTGGCTAAGGTCATGTTATACCAGAATCTCATTTCCCTATTGGATATAAATCATTCTTGTCCGGGGAATCGAACTTGGGCTACAAATCGGTAGGAAAAAATGGTGGGTGTTCGCTAAGTACAGAAAGTGATTCAAACTTAGATGTTCTAGGTAACGGAGAAACACGTTTCCTCTCATTTCAGAGTCACCATATGGCTCTGTCTTTTTCTGTGGCCCTGTCTTCCATTACCTTTTGTATTAACAACACATACTCACAAGTCACTGCAGCTGCTGAGTTCCGAGTCATGGGAAGATGCAGAGTATCACGTTAGATTATGAGCACTCAACCTCTCTACATTAGCACTTTGAAATTACCATAGGGGGATTGTAGTACTTGAAAGCAGTTTATAGGTTAATGTTACTAGTGCATCAAATTGACTTCACTTTTCACAAATTTCTGTTTTAATAAATTTGGCAAACTATCAAAACTTCCGAGTTTAGGATGGAGTAGAATTTGCAAAAGCTGACTACAAAAGTTCAATTAACTGTACTTCATTTAATGTGCCAACACACCACA
The DNA here is from genome assembly GCA_006491805.2 of Dysdera silvatica. Taxonomy (NCBI): domain Eukaryota; kingdom Metazoa; phylum Arthropoda; class Arachnida; order Araneae; family Dysderidae; genus Dysdera; species Dysdera silvatica. The sequence continues at coordinate 116,471,825 of QLNU02015270.1, read as the reverse complement.
GTGTAAAAATATTTACAACTTAGTCGGACAATTGATCCAGTCAACTAGACACCAGATGTTTGCTTCTTTCCTATTACTCTATTGGCCAGTTCTAGTGAGTGTGGCACAGTCTATATGCTCTAAGAAGATGGTCCTCAACATGCAATTAAATTTACATCATTGTATTCTCATCAACTTGTTCACATCCAGACACTTCCATAATAACCTCAGATATACACATATATCACAACCGTCCTCTGCTAAGAATACAGACTCTCAACAGAACGCCGATTCAAAGCAATCTTGGCATTGCTCAATTGGTAGGGGGTGGGGGGTGGCATGAGTCCCACCTTAACAAAGGACTTTGGCTGTGGTTACCGAAGTTTGGAATCTTCGTTTAACTGTAGGTCCAGCTTGCCAACACGTTCAGTGAACATGGTGAGATTAAGACTGATTCCTCTGCATTTCTTTTTCACTGTACTATGTGTATGTGTGATAACAGAGAGACCATCCTGCAGTGGATTGCAAATGGTTAATAATGATGACGATGATATATAAATCTATCATTGAGTAACAGATCATGCCGCTTTTCCTGGTAGCTGTAGACTAAATCCTTTCAAATATAGATATGAGAAAAATCGATTATTTTAGAAAAAAGTACAATTACAACTTACAACGTTTCTTCATGGGAAGAAGATATAATAGTTATCTTTCCTTCAAACTTATAAAGATCAGGATTGGGAGAATCACATTCTATAACAGCATATTTATCATCATACTCATCCAAAGGATTGTAGATGCGTGCTACATCAGAACATTCGTGTACCTTGACATTTAAAAAAAAAAAAATCTGAGACAGAAGAAAAATTAAATTCATACCATTCTTAAAATTTATAAGGAATCCAAGAGACTTTTTTTTATATACATTCAACACTTATATATTATATTAAAATGTACAAGCAGCAAAAATAAAAATACAATTAAATAAGGCAAAAAATAAACATTTGAACATAATCAACAGCATAAAATAAAATGTGCGTGAGAAAATTTTCGTAATATTTTTATTTGAAACAAGGGTAAACGAAGAGTAAATGAAAAAAAAAAATTCAGACATAATCTTACGAGAAACATTAGATTTTTTTTTTTACGATTAATATTCGAAAGACATAGAAAACTGTCTACTTAAATTTATTCACATATATTTTTTTAATTCAAAAATAAGGGAAGTAATCTCACCTTTAAATTTGTTTCTCCGTCTAAATTGGCAGTAGTGATCTGACACTTGTTACTGGCAGCACTACTCGATAAAAGAACCAAATCGCAGGGAGCCTCTTCATTGTTGTTTACTTGTACAATATCTCCAACCTAATGGAATGTAAAATATCAATTTTAAAGACAAAAATTAATAAAAGAATTGCATCATTAAAGCGGTACATAATTTCCCCAAGTTTAGGGTCACTTTGGTCTTTGTGATGGAATTTCACCTTCTAAACAATAAGAATTCAGTTCAATTAGATTAGTGTTCAGAGGCCTTAACATGTGGTAGCTTAAATGTGTGCATTTTTTTTAAAAATTACTAAAGCTGAATAACACTTATAGACTAGTTTCCATGTTATGACGGGTAAAATTAATGTACAGAAAACTAGCAAGCATGTCAGTGTCAAAAAAATGTTAAGAAAGAAAATTCATTTATAAATTGTAATTGTAAAAATTATAATGGGTGAAGTATCACCCACAAACTATTCATGTACAAACTAAATGGAACAGCTAATGTTAGTTCTCACCATGACAATTCATGGACATGGACAAAAAACGGAGTGGGGATTATATTCCCCCCCACCCAACTCAGAAGTGAGACAAGCTCTATATTTCATACTAGTTTTCAGGCTCCGACTAATTAGATGCATGCAACTGAAGCTGAAAATTGACTTTTCTATATCAAAATTCTAACAGAAATACAGCTATGCGATTTGTTTTCGAGGATTGCAGAAATATGTGTATACAAAAATTCGAAAGATATTAACTAGTTTAGTTTAGCAAATTTTTTAAAATTTAAATCGTATGTTAATGGTTTAAAGATTTATTTGAAACTTCAAGGCTTGGGCAGGCTCAGGCTCACATTCCCATGAAATATTTCACGCTTGGGCAAACTCAAAGTGAAAATCTTCAGGCTCTGGCTTCAAAAAACGAGCTCGAACTCAGCTCTACCCTCCATCCCCCATTCGAACAATTTTCTTGACTGTAAAATTAAATTTTGGAGGAGAGAAAAGAAATTCTCCATCATAACCCCCTCCAACACACACATTATTGAAATACCGTTTGTAGGCTTGTCTGTAAGACCCCCCGAACAAGCAGATTTGTCAACATATAACAGTGTGGTTGGTTGAGGTGAAAGATCCTGAGTTGAATTTTCACGCGAATTATTTTGCAAGAGTAAATGATAAAGATTTCACCAAATAACATGAGAATAAGAAAACATTACTTTGATTTCTTGGACTTTTTTGGTGCTAAATTTTCCGAAGCGACATACAGTTGTAGGTGCATGGTTTACACGGTTATCAGATTTATGCCTTCCCCAATCTTCATAACCTTGTTTCACAGCTGTCACAATTACCACAAATAATAATGGAGTTATGCTTGTAGCAGGACTGACTGGACCACGAATTGACAACTAAAAAGATACACAAAATAAAAATTATAAAAAAAAAGTACAATAAAATGAAATTTTTGTAACAAGAATCTTATATAAGGTAGTGGCAGGCATAGGTAAGAAGTTCATAAAGGGGTTACAGCCTAAAACTCATATATTCCTATGTTAAATATACAAAATTTCATTGCAATGTGAGGGTTACAACCCCCAAAACCACCCCCTGGCTATGCTCACGGTGGTAGGCAACATAATTGCATAGCAAACGTTAAATGGCTTAGCTGTTTATCAAAGATCTATACTTTCAAATTTGCATGTTAAAAATACTCACTAATTTTCAATTTCTTTTTATTATAAAAATGTTTAATTTGTATAATTATATAAGCCAATTTTATGATGATACACCTCATTCTTAAAGAGTTACGAAAGTAGTGACCCAAAAACACCGAATCATTATGACTTGAAATGTTGCAAAACTTTTGAGAGGAGAAATATTTCGAAAAATGAAAAAACTCAGGGTTGCGATCAACAGTTTGCCGATCACTGGCATAAGGCATGAAATTCAAAATTAAGGATAAAAAAAAAGAGTGCAAACACTTTTAAGTTCACGTGTAAACAGGTATACATTTGTTTAGATTGTAAAGTATGCATCCCATGTCAATTGTACATATGTGACATGTGAGGAAGAACTAAACATTGGCTTTCGTAGACTACACATAAGAAAGCTAGGATGATGCATGGTCAACAAAAACTAGTTACTGATCAATTTGATAAAGTGATATAATAGTGACATGACAATAATTTACAATCTGTAAACCTGACGCATGTAGTGATAAATGGGCTACACAGACAAGGTCCTCATTGAATTCGCAGCAAGAATATCTGTAGCATCAACTAACATGAAAGATGGTAAAGCAAAAGCATGGGCTTAATCAGAGTGAGAATGAGAAGAGCACCTGCAGTTTATATTAGCTGCACAATAATACTATTGAGCACTGCTGCAAGCACTACCGCTTTCTTATACGGATCATACAAGCAGTAAGTACGCAATAATAGCACTGAAAATGTCATAAACTGAAACTATATTACATGTGAACAACCATATTATTTACATTACTGAAAAAAGTTGAAACTTATAAGATTATATGCAAAATACATTTTGTTTTGGCAGGGAGAACATTTATTAACAAAATATATTTTATACACATGAGTCATTCTTTAATAAAAAAAAAGGGGATATGTGTATACATATACAATGAAATCTAGTTATAACGATATTTAAGGATCCAGTAAATGATAACAGATAATTAATCATCATAGACAAGGTTGAACATGACACCCCATACCTGTCCAAAATGGGGAGAAAATATCATTATAAACAGATTTCACTGTATATATATTAGGTAAAATATTGGAATACGGTACCACTACCAATAAAGTGATTTGGCAAGATTTCCTAGTTTTTGGCAACTCTGACAGGATTGACTTTGACAGGCAGCCACTTTGACAGGATTGAGTGGAAATTTTTCTGAATTTCTCTGACACTGTAATTTTCCCGAATCAGTTAAGGGTAAGAGGGGGAGACCCCTCTCACTTTGGGCTTCACCCTCGCTGCCTACTTGGATAGTGTTTGAGTTCCCCTGAATCAATATAATGATGAATCACTGAAAACCTGAACGGTGCATAAAAAATAGATCTTGACATGTCACACTGCCTGGCGACTTTTTTATTAGTCGCCACTTTGGCGAGAAACTGGTACCATATTCTAAAATGTAACCTATATATTATCACGCACAACCATTGTCTCTTAATTGTCGGACGATCTCGCCAAGAGCTTTCCATACGCATGAGCATCCCAACAATTCTGAGCAAGTCATCTCTCTCTATGTTACTCCCTCCCTCGCCCCTTTTATTCCATTCACACATTTCGCATGTGAAGACATTTCATCGACTTTTAGGGTTTTTCGGAATTCGATTGAGAATTTTAATTGTTGCAATGATTTCAAGATGAAATTAACTATTTTTTTATAGTCAGCCAAGCCAAGTGTGAGGCCATTGGGGTGGTTAGCCTCGTGGAAGGCAATAACTAGTAGCGTAGCAATTCAAAACTAATGAGGACGGGTTCTAGTGGTTAAAGGAAACTCAAATGGCTTTAAAGATGATTATGTGATGCACCCTTAAAAAAAATCATGCTTTTTGATATCCAATTGAGGGGTTCTTGTGGGCCCCCTTTCCCTACATCACTGGCTATAACCTCAACCCCAATGTCCTACACATAGTATTCATCTATAATTTTCATTTTTCTGGGTGACACTATAAGTTACTCTTAATTACGTCAATGTGTGAGACCCCTTTACCTTCTACAATGCTTACCTTGATTGGCACAGAATGACCATTGCTGTCCTTGCACTATAAAACTACAACCAACCAACCTTTTACAGTGCATGAGTACTGAAGTGTACAGTGCATGCAACTGAACATAACTAGCCAACATAATCTCAGTTCTGGAGGAGAAATACAATTTAATTTGATTTGATTTTACGAACTTTTTGGACTAAATTAAGGAAATGGTTAAAATAGTACGTACTTGAATGATAGAAACAGTGAGGAAGTAGAAATTTGCAATACGTCTGAATTGTTCAAACAAATTCTTGAAGATGAAATTATACACTGTATACTAAAAAGATAAAAATTACGTAAACTCATGTTTGTAAAAATTGCAACACCATGAAGGAATCACGTGATTGACCTGAAACTTTCAGGAAATGCAAATTAGGGTATGCTATTCAAATGATTAGAATTTCAGAGTCATCGCGTGTGCGTGGGCTGAGCAGCGCCCTCTGAACTGCTGATGGATCCGTATAAATAGAGGGCTGTAGCGGGGCGTGTATGGTTATCTGCTAGTGGTAAACATTCCATGAAACTTCACTATGTTTCTACAACGAAAGATGGTGACATTTCAGCAAGTTACGGAGTTTGAACGGGGACGAATGATCGGCTTTCGTGAAGGAGGGTTTTCTTATCGTGCAATAGCAGCTCGTATGGGGCGTAACAGCAGCACAGTGATGCGAGTGTGGAAGCAGTGGGTTCAAGAGAACCAGACAACTCGGAAATCCGGGAGTGGACGCCGAAAGGTGACGTCAGCACGGGATGATAGACACCTGGTCCGCATGGCGGTGACGGACCGTTTTGCTTCATCTGGACAGTTGGCAGAACGTTGGTGCACTGCTACAGGTGTATCATTGTGTGCTTCATCAATTCGTCGGCGTCTACTGCACCGTGGACTGCGTGCAAGAGTTCCTTTATACAGGATCCTCCTGACGCAAAACCACCGGCGCCTGCGGCTACAATGGGCTCATGGACATAGAGACTGGCGTGCTGATTGGCAACAAGTGGTGTTTTCTGATGAATCCCGCTTTAATTTGGGGTACAGTGATGGCCGCATCTGTGTTAGACGCTATACCGGTGAACGCCACCTTCCGGAGTGCGTTATCCAACGTCATAGTGGACGAACCCCCAGCGTTATGGTCTGGGGTGCAATTGCGTATCATGGACGATCTCAGCTGCTACGAATTGTGGGTAATCTTAACAGCAACCGGTACATCAATGAAGTTCTGGAGCCCGAAGTTGTTCCCTTCCTTCAAGGCATTCCCGGAGCTGTATTTCAACAGGACAATGCCCGCCCACATATTGCCAGGAATGTTCAAGACTTCTTTTCATCACAACAGATACAGCTTCTTCCTTGGCCTGCCTATTCGCCGGATATGTCGCCGATTGAACATGTGTGGGATTTCGTTGGTCGGTGTCTCGCTCGTGATCCTCGCCCCATAGCTACTACAGATGAACTTTGGGGTTGCATACAAGCAATCTGGAATGCTCTTCCAGGTCATATAGCATCACTTATTGCAGCGCGTGGTGGCTTCACCAAATACTGATTTTCGACATGTAATATTGTTATTTTGCTTTGTAATTTTAATCGTTTATTTGTATCAACACAGGTCGTTTGTACATTAAATTTCATTCAATTCGGACGAGTCCTTCATGGTGTTGCAATTTTTACAAACATGAGTTTAAAATGATGCATATTTATAAAATTGAAGAAAACTTAACGACTGCTGCAAAACATGTACTAAATAGTTACCTTTGAAGTTACTATCTTATTATTAGTGAAAGATTTAGGCACTACAGTGTCTGGTGGAGCTTTCTGGTTTACGTAAACTATTCTCATAACAGCAGTTTTCACTACACTTTTCTTCTATGAGATGAAAAATAAGAAAACATTTAGGCTATATAAAACTGGAAACACTTGAAAAGCAAAAAATTATGCATTATTAAAAATTTTCATTCATATAATTTACACGTTAATATTTTTTAATTAAATCATAATTATTGTTAATAACCAGGACCCGGATTTCTATGCACTTGCATGTTTTTGCATATTTTTCATATTTTTGCATATTTCTGCAAAATTTGCATAAAATTTTCAAAAAGTGTATATTTTTCTAATCCGCTAGTAATTCAATCAATTAGATTAATTCGATATTTTTTCTTTTCCTTTTTTTTAAAGGCTTTTTTTCCTTTTCTTTTTTTCAATTTTAAATAAAAATGGGAAAAATGCTACAGAATATGTTTTCATTATAACTGATATAATAAGATAATATTAAAGTTAGAAAAAAATAATTTTAGGCGTCTGCATATTTGTGTGGTGATATTTCTCAATATGTATAATACTTTCAAAGTCGAAACCAAGTGTAATATTTTCCGGCCACTAGCACTGGCAGTATCCCCGCATCTAGGGGTGGATCTTACGGACTGATCCCTCCCGAGGCTAAATTTCAAATGGGACTTGGCTACGGCCTTGCATACTGTGATTTTATCGATGCATGCGGTAAAAATTTTTGAACCCCCCCTTGAAATTAAATCCTGGCTACGGTCTTGGCTGGCAGGTATAAGCAAGAGAGGGCCATTTACTCCCCATGTTTCGATTTAAAAAAAAATAATAAATTAAAAACATGAGGCAAAAAATTGCCATTTTTCAAGGCCTATGCCCCCACCCCAAAGAAAATTTCACCATAGTGACATCCTTGGGCCCACGCTTAAGCTTATGATGCCATATTTTCAAACGTATCTCCATACCTATTTACATTGTGGTGTGTATTTTGTGTTAATTTTGTGCATACTCATATTCGAGGACGTAACAAAGTGATATTTTTTATGCATTTCAGTACATATTATGTAATAATTTCAAGAACATTTGCACTGTTTCAATAAATTGTCATTTTATACATTTCTAAACATCTTTTTTGGTAGGGTCCAGATTTCTATGCACTTGCATATTTTTGCACATCTTGTAATAATTTGGAGAATATTTGCATATTATTTGGGCTAAATTTTATGCATGAAAATCCAGGCCTTATTAATAATATATATATATACCCCATCAAACCAAGTAGGCCTATATCATCTAAACCACTGGTTCTTTAACTTTCCTAGACTACGGACCCCACCCCCCTTTCAGAGTTCACTCACCCTCGCGGACCCCCAAGAATTAACTCAAAGTTTAAAGCCCAGAATTTGCACCACACATATTTATTTCTAGTGTTTCATCACTGATTTTCACCATTTAAGGAAGGAATTTTTCGTTCCCTCATAATTTATTTTTAGCATTAAAGAGTAAATGCTCGTGTCTTAGTACTTTTCCGAACTTTTGTGGAACACTGGGAGGATTGTCACAAGTCCTATTGCCCATGAGGTGCATGAACCGGATAGCCCAGTCCGTCCCTGGCAAACCGTGCAATGGAGTCTTAGCTTTAAATTATTAACTGGCTTTCCCAGATTAGAAATTATTTTATGTATGTGCATTAAACTGCTCGAGTACCATAGGCGTAATTTGGGGGGTTAAACAAACTGGGGATGGGGCAAAAAAATGATTTTGCCTTTTTCTAAAAAAAATAAAGTACCCCACTTTGCCCTGCCAGATTATGCCTATGTTGAGCACTCCCCCACAATTCTTGAATTGCAATACTACTGTGGCACCATACTCATTTTTGGAGAGCATTGCTCATGGGCGGATTTACCATTTTGCCACCCCTAGGCTATTTTTGCAGACCCACGGCAACTTTTTTGCCTCCCCTTCTTACCCATCTGTCCCCTCGTAATCAATGACAGCAATATAAAAATTGTTATATTCTTAATATATGTCGAAAACTTTTGTATTGATGATAAATATGTTTAAAAACTCGTGAACTGAAACACAAACATTAAACAATATTAACTTATATTGAAGTATTATTTCTTTTTGTATATAATAAATCAAATTCAATTTTATTGAAATAAATTTTAATTTTAGCAAAAAATAAAAATATATTGAATACTGGTATTTAAATGGAAAGCATGACGTCTAGCTTTCTTCTCGGCAAAACATCTGATTATATCACCATTCATACGTTCGTCATATGAACGTATGGCATTGATTTTGTTATATCAGACTCAATACACAAAATTTTGCCACCCTAGTCTATAGCCTATTGGGAAATATGGCACTGACGTTGCTTTGATACACCATCTTTACCTCCATCTAAATTTTCCAAAATATTACTTCCAACTTGGCAGTGATTTTGCAGTTCGTGAGAGTAGTTTGGCGACAAAATTATCAATGACTACAAAAATTTTACCTTAAACTTTCATCAAAAAGTAAATGAATAATAAAAAAAATAATCGAACACTGTTCTTTTTAAAGCAAAAGTCAAAGAGTTTTAAAAATAAAAAGCTCTGTTACATTGCCAATGATACGGGAAATTTCTTAACGAAAGCTCCAATGCATTACTGCACTGATAGTATAGGAATAACTTGGGGGGGGGACAAAAAAAAATTATATGGGAAAAATTACAATTTTGCTAAAAAATAACCTGGGGAGTTAAGTGCCCCCCCCCTGCTCTTGCCAGATTATACCTATGACTGATAGTATCCTGGAAATTTTATATAAATATAATAAAATGCCTAAATTAATAAGTTCTGAAAATTTTATAAGGGATAAGCTGAAAATGTCAAAGTAATATGCTAGGGCTCAGTGCTTATATGGAGTATTTCAGGGGGGGCTGAGAAAATTCATTACCTCCTTCAAGCAGCACCATAGCTAGATAATACTGCGCCCCTGACAGAACCGTCTGGATTGCATCCCCCTTAGTCAAGGATATATTCTCCCCCTCTGAATTATTTCAGCTGATTTTACACCTTTCCTCACTTGCACACCGGCGTGGGCCTTCCATGCCATTCTCTAGCTATTTGCTTTGCCTTCAAGGCTGTCAAACATTTTAGTGAATGTACAAGATACTAAAATGCTACAAAAATAATTGATACTGCAGTGCTCTTTTACAATTCTGATTTTCCCCTCCTTGAACAGAGGATAAACAAAATTAAAGGTGGGCTAACTCAAAAACAAATGTTATGTTTTAATAAGTATTTTAAACTGGTGGCTAATTTTCTCCTGTTATTACAGTTTCAAAATATTTGCAGATTGAAAATTATGTTTTTCAAAATGGCGGAACTGCAATGGGCATATGCGAAACCAGGAATCCAAGTAAGAAAAAATATATTTCAGGAAACACACTCAGCAAAACAGAAGCCTGTACCGTATTATGAAAGAGCTACGATGCTGCTTGGTAATTAGTAATAAGGCAAAATATACCTTGTTTTAAAATGTGATTGCTAACACTTTTGAATGTAAAGGCATAGCAGAGTCAAGCAAACTAAATTTTTAAAGAACAGCTAGGGAGGCTTGAGCCCCCCCCC
>QLNU02015270.1:116437873-116453147 GCA_006491805.2 Dysdera silvatica | reverse complement strand
ATTGAAATAACAAAACAAAACCACAACTATAACACAAGAAACAAAAAGATCTTAAAACTAAAACAATAAGAACTAATTACGGAAAAGATAACATAAATCACTATGGTTTAGAAGTATGGAATGAATTACCAATTGAACTAAAAAACTCTAAACCCAAACGAAAGTTTTAAAAAAATATAAAAAAAATATTTTATAAAAAATCAAATTTAAAAGTCAACAAACTACGTTGCAAACATTATTAACCCAAAAAGTTTTTGACTTGTAATCTTTCATACAAATGATTGTACTAATATACAAGTATATCGTTTGCATGTAAATAAAAACTATTTCAATTTTCTATCGCATAGTAAAATTTTTATCAAATATATCGCACTTTTTGTTTAGTATATTATGCAAGTACACACACTCCTCCCAAACTGTATACAGGAAAACCTCTCTTAACTTCTACCTCTATTCTGAGACCACCCCTTAACGATCATTTTTTTCTGGAAACAGATTTGCTTCCTCTCCCATAGACCCAATGCTAAATTTACCTCCATTCAGAGATCAGCTCTCTAAGCGACCGCCTTTTCACTGAAACGACGGTGGTCGCCTTTGTGAGATTTTACTTCACTATCTTACTTCAGCAAATATTATATTTAGAAGATAGAGTATATTTGTCACAATAACTGTGCCGTATATATATACTACGGTTAGCTGAAACCAGTTCTTACAATCGAATTCACTTATATTCTAAGCTAAGAACCGATTTCATGAATTTTTTGTCGTAGAGCGAACCGGTTATTAAATTTTTTGTCGTAGAGTGAACCGGTTATTAAATTTTTTCATCGTAGCAAACAGGTTGTTCAATATTTTGCAGCTCAGTGAGCTGGTTGTTATGAATTTTTTGCAGCTCAGAGAACCGGTTGTTCATGTTTTTACAGCTTAGCGAACAGGTTGTTAAATTTTTACAACTTGGCGAACCAGTTGTTAAATCTTTTGCAGTTCTTCACAATGCATATTACAACGACTATTCTCTTTATAATAACTTATATAATGTATTGTGTAACCGTATTTGTGGAAATAACTATTGAAGTTTTTTTTATTAATAGCGGTTGAATGGCCTAGCACTGTTTTATTACGTAAATTGCCAGTGAAGATTAGTAAAGTGACGCAACGCAGTATTAGTGAATTGAAGAAGTGCAACATTTTATGCGTTGTAAAATTTTTTAATAACAATAATAGATGTAAGTTTCTGACGAGAGTTGGCCGTCCCTCGTCAGGAATGATCAGCGCCCGTCCAAAACCTACGTCGATTACCGTTACTGAAAATTTTTACTGCGCCTAAAACGTTGTACTTCTTCAATTCATTTAAATTGCTAGTTGTTGCGTAGGAGAAACCCGGTCAAATGTTGTCTATTGAAAGTATTCCTTACAGGTCAGAATATAATCCCACTAATTATTAAGTATAACTCATTGATAGGTTTTACGCAATAGGACTTATGACAGTAATACCTTTATCAAAATTTCAAAACATGAATTTTTCTTAAAATATGCTATAAATTTTTGTTAAAATTCTTAATTTTAAATTCTATTTTGTTTATAATTATTAATTGTGATGTTTAATAACCGTTTTAACAAAACTATGTCCAGGCACAACGTTCCCATCAAGTTATGCGAATCGCTTGTAATGCAAATTCCTAAATATTTGAGCATGAACTTTAAATTTAATACCCTGATACAATTAGCGGAAAAGGTAATAACTGTCTTAGAAAAAAAAAATTATACCGTAAGAAAATTTCTGTGGAAGGTTGGGGTGAGCTGCTTTAGACTTACAACCGAACACGACTATTCGCAACACCATCTCCATAAAATTCATACGAAGAATTTATCAACTTACCCTTTGTATAAACTTAGTTTACTGAAACAGAATCATCTTTTTCAGGTTTCTGTTTACAGGATTTCATAACTTATAATTCTATGCAAAACAATTTTCCAGAATTTCCTTTTGCGTTTATCGTTCACATTCCGCATTTAAGAACTTGATCTCCGAATGGCTGAAAAAAAAGTCTGGAATTAAAGGACATGAAAAAAATTTATACATAGCAGTTTCAAATAATACTGTGATAACTATTGAAATAACTTACGTAATACATTATAGGAAGGGAGAGTAAAGAAGAAATATGTTGAAATGCCCTTATGGGTATATATAGGTATATATGGGTATATATGGGTATATATGGGTACATATACTACTTGTGGGAATTATTGTTAATTGTATTTAGTCAGTGTGAGGTCCTAAGTTTGTTATATTATTTTGATATGGTCTTGACACCTTTCTTTGTATAATCAGGTTGTCAATTATTGTTATTTTATAGTTTATAAAATTTGATACACTTTATTCTTGAGAAATAAAACAATAACTGTATAAAAAATAATAAATAAAGTATTGTTATTATTATGAATTCTGCATTATGTTTTATACATAATATAAAAAATAAAAGTATGCATTATTTTTACAGAGAAGGGGACATATTTCTGTGGATTACAATCTAGCAGTAAAGGATACTTTCAACAATATAACGAACATTTATTATACTTATATGCAGTATTCAGTAGGTTCCCTCTAAACCGGTCCTTCTTTAATCGGCCCATAATTCAACAGGATCCCTCCGTCCTTCCGACTAAAACTGTCACAAAACAAAAAAAAATACTGATTTTTTTAATAACATGGCTTCCATTGTGTACTTACCTAATACCGAATGATGCACCTACGATTAACATTTGATTGGTACGTAAGTTATTTCCTCACACCTTTTTTCAATTTCTGACATAGTTTCTAAAACAGTGCTAAAAAATTTTGTTGCGACATGTATTTTCGTGTTTAAATAATAAATATGCATTATTTTAAACCCAATTAATTCAGTTTTCATCATAATATTAATTCAGTTTTCATCATAATATTAATTCATTTTGCCACATGTTTATTTGAACAGATCAATTTTTGGGCTAACAGAAAGGGGTCCGTTCCCGACGTGACTAATTAAGAAGGTATCCACTGTGTACAATAAACAAAGTTGCTTTTGTTTTTATGAAAACATTTTCCGGTTATGAAACATTTTCTATGAAAACGTAACATAGGATAATTCATTTTAGCTTCCGTGGTAATAAGAAAATACGTTGCAATTGTCTAGGAGAGATAGGGAGTGAGGGAGAAGTTCCGTCTATTGGCGTAAGATGTTTTACAAAGACGATTTCCTCTAGACTGTTCTTGGCTAATACAACTAGACAAAGCTATTTCAAAATACAGCTTGATGTACATCCTCAACTTCCAGACTGGCTCTTTCTGTATTCTTCTTCTTTTTGAAATTTCTGTCTTCTTGTGGGAAATCTTCCAATCCTACGCAGGTGGTCTCAAATTCTCTTTTGTCGCTAGGGGAAGATACATCCCGCTAGCAGATTTTCTCCAAATTCTATCGCTAGTCGAAGTAGAGCGCTTGTTTTTCCAAACTCTACTTCCTCGGAGATAGAGAAAAATTGAGCTGTTTATTTTTATCATTTCCAAGTCCAAATATAAATAAACATATTTTTCGACGCATTTTGAGTTTCGAAAGATAGTTTGAATAAGTATACAGTATGCTTATAAATATATACTTCAACAGAGCTGTTGTCGAATGACTCGGTTATTGAAATTGTGGCTGATGTTAAAAGATCGAAAAGCTTGAAACTTTTTGATGTGGTCACTTTATATTACCGTACTACGTGTCGGAAAATAAGACCGTGTATAAAATAAATAATATATAAGCAATATCCTTTTTATTTACTTTAAATTGGTATTGATTTTAATAACACAAATTTATGAACAGCCTGCTCATTTTAAGCGAAGCGAGGATAGGTTGGGAAGACCGACTTCAAACACTTAAGACTTTAAATTGTTCACCGAACGTTATCAGAAGGAGCCATATTAAACAGATCCGTTCGGAAGGATATTAAAAATATGTGTGTGGTCGTGTTCGTGTTAAGCTGGAAGGATTTCCTTCAGAGCATCTACGGATTTAATATAAGCTCATATAAGCTCCTTCAAGAACACGGTATCTGATTAGGAATCGAACTTGAGTTAATGGCACGATAGATGAATGCATCACCAACTACGTCACCATATAAAATTCCGATGGGATATGTGACAAAATAATAGAATTACGTAACTCACTTCCCATACGATAAATGGAATTTCCATATAAGTGGATAAGTGTTACTTCCGGTATATGAGTTTATCGGGTTGAAATCCCATAATATACCCTAGCTTATCACTTAAAACTACAGGCAGTCATAGATGCGAAGTTAAGCCAGTTTAAGTAATATTGAAAAGATGGGGGAAATTTTCAGACCTAATATCTTCTGTAATACTTATGTGGTTTGTCTATCTATGGGGCGTGTACTTGTGCCGATTTGGCTGTAAACCGTAAAAATAAAAAACGTCGTGATATTCATCGGCAAATTTTGCCAATTCGAAAATGGAAATTCTTTACAAGAAATAGTCAATTTGAAAATCTGTTTTCTAAAAGAAATTCCTGGGTGAAGATTTCGCCATTTTAGTGAATTTCTGTTTTCATTAAAGCGTCCTTACATTTAATATAATTAATATCCGTTCTGTCAAAGAAATACATGGGCGATGGGTGAAAAGGCCATTGAAAGCTTTCCCAACCTTAATCCAGTCTTTTGTGAACTTTTTTAAGAAAAACATTCTTCTCTCGGAAAATTTGCAATCACTCTTCATTATATAACTCAAGCAGATCACAAGTTTAGCAGCTCTCAAAAACAAGACCGAGCTTTGAAGATAGGACCTGAGCAACAATTTTTAGTAGATGGAGGAGGAGGGTTTCCTTCTCCTGTGTACTAATCCATCATGTCTAGGAGAATTTATGTTCATAAGATTAAAATACCGCCAACGCCGAAGAAGACAAGTATTTTTGCGCCAATGGCTACTTCAACGGCAGCTGCATTTAATATACGCTCCCGCCATGGCTTCACCACGAAAAAATCAACGAAAACTTGCACATACACACATACAGCTCACATTTAACATCTATTTTCACTTAACCTGTTATTTGCATTTTTCTCAACGCAGTGTTCTTCCCATTGAATATGTCATATATTTTCCTTTCTAACATTATTTATGTAAGCTAACACTATTGAATTATTATTGATTATTATAAGGTGTTATTACTCTTCTCAGGGATAACACAATTGCCAAATAACACACAAAGCCACAGAGGAGAGTTGTTGGTGATTTTTCGTAGAGGATTTATTAAATAGTAATTCTGACACCTTTTTGACATACATTTTTCACACACGTTTAAGCTCAACTAGATCACTTTTGGTATAGGAGAAAAAGAGACATCGACCCCGACCTGGATTCGAACTAGGGTCTCTCCGTTGAACTCGGTGGGCCTTAACAATTAGGCCATCCAGGACAGGAACGAATCTCCTTTGCTCCATATTTAAGGTTGTAAGATATTATTACCCTTCTCAGGGCTAACACAATTGCCAAATAATGGTCAACACATAAAGCTACCGGGGCGAGATTTGGTGATTTTTGTTGAATTTTTTGTTGATTATTATTATATTATTATTGATTGCTCACAATCAATAGATTGATTAACCATAACTCTTTAAATGTTAATAAACAATCATTAACTTTCAGAATCATGGCGCTCCAATGGTCATAGAAGCTGCCTTCAAACCAACTGTTGTGTGTTCAAGTAAGTTCGATTGTGCGTAACTGTGTCGTGGTTCCTGGCTTACGTTAAGCTAGGAATCGGGTACCTTGGTCACGTTAAGCCACCATTTCCATCGCAGATGACTCACTGACATAATACATAAAATACAGTCTGACGACACTATAAATACTTACAGCTAGAATAATAATATTTCTTTAATCGATTATTTGGACCAGGAAGCCTAAAGAGTATATCATAGTTCTCACGAGATGCTGTTCTCAATGACGTAGAAGATGGGCCCTGGGGTGCTCAAGCCCCCCATTGGATATCGAAACATACTATTTTCTCTAGGACCGCAGTACATAAGCTTCTTTAAAATCCCTTGGGCCACCATGATTTTTGATTTGCTACGCTACTTTAATTTTAGGGCTGAAATTCGTCGAAAGATTACTGGTAAAGGGTACTAGATAAATAGTACTCGAATATGACGGATACGCACCATATTGGCACATGTCACAGGCGTAATCTGGGGGTTGGGGGTTGTAACCCCCTATTTCATTGAAATTTTTGCATATTTAACACAAGAATACATAAGTTGTAGCTCTGTAACCCCCATTGACACTATAACCCCCCCTTATGAACTTCCTGCGTTCGCCTATGGCACATGCGTGTATAAATTATGCACACATCAATTCCTAAATAGCGCGATATGTACAGGTATGTGTCACTTGAATTGGATTTGAATTTGCGAACTATTAAAAAAATAAACACTGAAACCTCTCCAATTAACAGCTCTCAGGTCACTAAGAAAAACATCTTTAAACAGCGAAAATCGTTGATTGAAACGCCGTTATTAAGAGAAATCACTGTATTTTAAAATTATCTTGTACACATCATATTTGTAAATATGTATGCATCCACAAGCACGTATGCTTAGTAACGTTAACAATAGCGTACATGTCCAAACTTCCCTTTCGTCATCAACCTCACTACAGCAGTTTGCACACACGCTTGTTGCACAGCGCGGTTAATCTACTTACGACGCACATATTTGAGATTAGACCAGAGAATTTCCCAGAATGGGAATCTCTCTCTCTCTCTCTCTCTCGTTCTAGGAACGATAATGAAATTGTGTGCAACATCTTGAAACTATCATCTCATGTACTCATAATAAGATTCCCGTTTCCATAACGATGCAACATAATGTTGTTATGCAGAGGATTCTTGGAGAACTAACTTAATTTATAAGTTTTATTATTATTAAATTATTTTTCCGTTTTAAATTAAGTGCACACATTGTATGAGCTTCCTTTGACATCTAAATAGGAAGTTTAAGTCCTGAGAATGGGAAGATACAGGGACGCATATTTTTGATTAAATATAAGATTATAAGTAATATTTATTTATTACAAATGCTAGGCGTTTGAATACTTACGAGAAAACCCGCCAACGTGCTCGACGAGGATTGGAACAAAGTAGGCGCGTTCGAAAGGTCTCAAAAAGGTATTAGACCTATGTCCAAGCTTTTTTCAGGATGTCCCTATATTTCGGAGATATGGTTCACCAAAATCCGGAAACAGCCATATTACAGACCTTGATATCTCATGATTCCATGGATGGATTTTAATGATCTGCGGATTTTAAAACAGGTTATCGAAAATTACTTGATACGTGTTCCAGCAATTTTCCAATGTAACTCAAAATTTTGAAATATTAACCTTCAAATCTTTCGACAAAACGGAAAAATAATCAACCCCTGTTTGGTGGTTTTTCAGCAAAAGCCCGAATTGAAGATATAAGCTTCAATGAAGTTAGTTTGAAATCCAGATATGTTTGATTTCTGGGTATGTACACTGAAGTGCCAGAAAAACTGGTACAGGCGTGCGTATGCAAATAACGGAGCTTTGCAACCAATCAGCGTAACGCGATGCGGTCGGCAGCGCCTATATAAGACAAGAGATGTCTGGCAAAGCTGTTAGATCGGTTCTTGCCGCTACAATGGCAGGTTATCAAGATTTAAGTGATTTTGAACGTGGCGTTATAGTCGGCACAAGAGAGATGGGACATAGCATCTCCGAGATAGCGACAAAATTTGGATTTTCGCGTACGACCATTTCACGGGTATACCGTGAATATCAGGAATCCGGTAAAACATCAAATCTCCGACAGCGGTGCGGCCGGAAAAAGACCTTGAAAGAACGGGACCTTCGACGACTGACGAGAATCGTTAAACGAGATAGACGTGCAACACTTCCTCAAATTGCCGCGGATTTCAATGCTGGGGCATCAACAAGTGTCAGCGTGCGAACTGTTCAACGAACCATCATTGATATGGGCTTTCGGAGCCGAAGGCCCACTCGTGTACCATTGTTGACTGCACGGCACAAAGCTTTACGCCTCGTCTGGGTCCGCCAACACCGCCATTGGACTGTTGATGACTGGAAACACGTTGCCTGGTCTGACGAGTCTCGTTTCCAATTGCATCAGGCGGATGGACGTGTACGGGTATGGAGACAACCTCATGAATCCATGGACCCTACATGTCAACAGGGGACTGTTCAAGCTGGTGGAGCTTCTGTGATGGTATGGGGCGTGTGCAGTTGGCGTGATATGGGACCCCTGATACGTCTAGAGACAACTCTGACAGGTGACAGGTACGTAAGCATCATGTCCGATCACCTACACCCATTCATGTCCATTGTGCATTCCGACGGACTTGGACAATTTCAGCATGATAATGCGACACCCCACACATCGAGAGTTGCTACCGAGTGGCTCCAGGAACACTCTTCTGACTTTAGACACTTCCATTGGCCACCTAAATCGCCAGACATGAACATTATCGAGCATATCTGGGATGCCTTGCAACGTGCTGTTCAGAAGAGATCTCCGCCATCTTGCACTCCTATGGATTTGTGGACTGCCCTGCAGGATTCCTGGTGTGAATTGTCTCCAGGATACCTTCAGACATTAGTCGAGTCCATGCCACGTCGTGTTGCGACACTTCTGCGAGCACGGGGAGGTGGGGGGGAAGGATACACGACATTAGATAGGTGTACCGGCTTTTCTGGTACTTCAGTGTATTAACGTACAGAGCAGTTTTGCTGCCTGTAAGCAAAAAATGAACTTGAAAGTTTAAAATAGTTATAAAACATGTTGTAATATTTTTTACTAATAAATTTAAAACAAATCACGTAGGCTTTTCTGGCCGTTTAAGCGAGCATAATAATTGTTATTTTCCCCTCCGATAAATGAATTCAAAACAAGTTTAAAGAGAAAAATTGTTTGAAAATATAGAAAAATGAGTTGAGACGTATTTGAGCAATAATTATATTAAGTATAGAAATAAAACTGATTTTATTTGTTAGATTTCGTTTCGTCAATCGTATTGCGAGTATTATACCGGGTCACCTTCCTAAATATTATTAATATTGATTTTAAAATATGAAAGAAATCGTACACTCATCAAATGAAATTTAAACCAATTATGATTTTTTATTGATTTGATGAGTTTGTTATTTGATAGTTAATAGGGCTTTGAAAGTATATATGTTTAAAATTTTTGTCATTTTCAGTAATTTGAAATTATGAATAGCACTATTAATCCCTTCAATGTTCATCACTATTTTGAACACATTGTAAACTACGCGTATTCAATTTTTGAAAGTAATGCAAATGAAATTGTTCAAGAAGAAAAATGTTTAGCTTTCGTGCTTTTTAAAAAACTTGAAATTTTAATTTCCTCTCTCAATTTTATTGAGGATGAGGAAATAGTTCAAACAAAATGTGATATTGAGGACCCCACTTCATGTTCGGTGATTAATGTAAGTGAAAACCAAAGACTTGGATTGCAAGTCAGAATAATGTTTAGTACGAACACTCGCTTCAATTATCGATCGCAATGGGCGAGTGTATCTCTGAATTAAAAAAACAAATCCTTTACAAGACGTGCAAAAGCCAAACTCTTCTTCAGGTTGCGTGCATTGTTTCAAATAACCGAGCTCAGGGTTGATGAATTGGTAGATAATAAATGCGCAATAAATAAAATATCACATTTTCAAACTATTAAAGCTTAAATATTTTCAATTCGGGGGTTTGCTGAAAACCATCAAACAGAGGTTAATTATTTTTCGTTTTGCCGAAAGATTTGAAAATTAATATTTCAAAATTTTGAATTTTGTTGGAAAATTGCTTAAACATATATGAAGTAATTTTCGATAACCTGTCTTAAAAGCCGCAGATCATTTGCATCCATCCACAGAATCATGAGATATTAAGGTCTGTAATAGGCCTGTTTTCGGACTTTGGGGCGCCATATCTCCGAAAATATAGGGCCATTCTGAAAAAGGCTTGGACATGGGTTTAATAACTCTTTGAGACCTTTCGAACACGCCTACTTTAGTTCCAATCCCCGTCGGACACGTTGGGGGTCTCCCTCGTTAATCATTGAACTTGGAAAATGGTAGACGCTGTAGTAGATTTTGAGTTACCCTGGGTGCATCATCTGGAGGCTTACTGCATTACACCCTCTTAGAAATCAAACTGAACTTGAGAGTTAACATTGTAGCCCTTAAGAAGATAGTAGATTCCCTTGACCAGGTCAAAGACTTTTAATAGCGGTTCCAACAACGCCATGAAGACCAAAGTTTGCAATATGAATCACTTCTTTTGACTTTTGCATTTCATGGAGCAGTGTTCGAGCCACTTGGCGAATCAGGATTAGCAACAGCTGTGTTCGAATTTGAAGAAATGTAGATTAAAGTGGGTGCGTACCCGGGAGCTGTGGGTATCTACCAAGCGGCTTTCTAAACAACTAAAAGGCAGCTGATGTTCGGTGCAGACACAACAGTACTGAGCGATGGAGGAGGAAAAAAAGATTTTATCAAATTTTTCAGAAGAAAAGATATTCTCTAAAGAAAAAGATATGTCTAAGTTCTACGTAACATATTATAACGCCCAAATCCTTCGTAACTTAGAAGGGAGTATAAATATGTATGTAAGATATTATTACCCTTCACAGAGATAACACAATTGTCAAATAATGGTCAACACACAAAGACAAATTGTATAATAAATTCCCCCAAGAAAGTTCACAAAAACTTGCCCTGGTGGCTTTGTGTGTTAATTATTTACATATTATTTACATTATTTATCAATTGTGTTATCCCTGAGAAGGGTAATAATATCTTACATCCTTATATACGGAGAAAGAGAGCGTTGTTCCTGTCTTCGTTGGTCTAGCGATCAAGACACTTCTGACTCAACGGGGGAACCCTGTTTCGAATCCAGAATAGGGACGGCATCTCTTTTTTTTTTTTTAAAACAAAAACAAAAAAATCTCTAGCTTGAGATAATACGTGGGTGCCGAAAATTATTGTATAATAAATACGTATATTTGGGATATATATCTAGGTGCATAGCCGCTATAGCTGATATATAAAGGAAGAAAGAATTATGTGCACAGATGCACATTTTGAAAATCTACATGCTTCTTGCAACCAGGAATGATTCAACCAATCGGTAACAATTTCGGGGGCGTAGTTAACTTTGACGTCAGATTTTGACGTCAGGCACGTTTCGTACTTTACTGCCCTGGAAATCGAGGAAAATTTTAGTCCAAGAAGCGACATCTTTTTTTAAATCCTTCCATACAAACCTTTTCTTTACCTTGTCGACTATATCAACAATCCCTGTTTGAGACAAATTATGTAACGATGTAAAAATACTGCGTCGAGATACTTGAGAGATATGCCTTACAGCTCCTGTAGAAATATCATACCACACGCTGATATTTGGTTCTATCACCATCATCGGTTTAAACTGTAAAACAGGGAATTATCTTCCGCCCGCAATAATCTAAGTTCGTCATCGGTTTCTTGTGCGGTAGAAAAAGCCTAATAATCGACATTTCCAATCAGGTCCGCTAGTCCGCATTTCCGGGCGCCCCCCTCCCTTAAAAATAAAGTAAGAAAGGAGATTCTGGGGCCCAGACAGAACAAGTGATTATGAGGCCCCAAGGGAACAAGTGGTTTTGGGGCCCCGAAAGAACAAGTGATCGTGGGGCCCCCCTATTTAATTCTCCTCTGATTAACCACTTTCATTTAATAAGCCTTTTCAAATAGAGTTGTTTCTTGGTGTTGCTTTCTTAGGTGAAAAGAACTGGCATTTAAAACTTGTAAACAAAGTGTTAAGTCTTATAAAACAGTTCTACCATTCTCATGCTTTGTACTGCCACCATGCGGAAAATTGTTGTATAAACCAGTTGTAATTCAGGCGCCGACTGCGTCGACCGCATTGCAATTCTTTAAAGCGCTAATTCCATCAGCCAACATCATTCTCCCAGTAAAGCGGAGAAAATTAGAAATAAACATATATAATTTTATTATATTCTGGTCCGTCGTCATGAATACTTTATTCAGCGCCACCACAAAGTAATAATTTAAATAATAATATAGGTTAAAAAAAAAGGTAAATTTCAAAACACAAATTGTTTGAAATGTTTATAACAGTAAAAAGATTCAGTGAGTTCATGTTTTATGCTGAAATTTTCAGCCCGAAAATGCATAGTTCCAGTAAAATGGATTAAATAATATATAGACTAAGTACGATTTTACAAAGACAGTTGGTGTAATATCCGAAATAATTACTCTTCTAAAATATAGGGTAAAACTAACATAAAAACAAAATGTAAAAAAATGTTGAACTTGGATCGAACTCGTCATGTGTAAATAAATGATCAAAATAAGGTTGTTAAGAGCATGTCGCGAGCGCCACCTGACGTGTCCAAAGTTTTTACATGACGGCTTTGGTAGTACCCACGCAAAAGCTTTCAGGTAATTGCCGTAATGAAACGAGTGATTGAATGTCTGTGACAGAGCAGTAGTGCGCCAGTGCTGGTTTTATTATTTCAATTCATAATAATGAAACGTACATGTCAATCGGGATCACAAAAGCGTAAGGCTATTATTAAGGAAAAGCTCGAAGAAAGTGCATTGGACGCGAAACAGAAAAAATTAAGTTTTCCATTTTGGTCATCAAACGTCAGTTTGCAAGACAATAAAGAGATATCAGCTTCTGTAAATAAGCCTATTTTATATATTATGATATACTTGTTTATTCATTACTTAATTAAACATAGAAAAAATGCATTTAAATCTATTGCCTACCTTTATAGTTAAAATGCCTCTATTTTACCTAAATTTATAGTTAAAAAATCAATGCCTAAGAGAAAACGAGATCGAATAAGAAAATCAGTAATCTCACATAAAGCATAAACGTGGGCTGACACAGATGGAGATCTCTACCTCCCCTAACCACGCTGGCCTCACTCCCCTCCTCTTAACATTTACCCGCTAACAGCTGGCGTATACTCCCTCCTGCTATTTTATTCTCCAAGATGCTAAGCAAGGGTTTTTTTTTTTTTTTTTTTCAAAACCAAAAAATTTCTCCCTTCTCCTCAGTAGTTTAACATTTGTTAATTAATTACTTTAAAAACAAACCAAATACTGTTTTAAATGAATACAATCAGTTAGATTCCCCGTATTGACCTTTTGGAAACCCTTTAAATTTTTTTTCTGCTTACGATGAAATCCTTTACGTTTTTTGAAATTATAAGCTTATTTATGCACCGATTTTGAAAAGGTTTTTTAAAACATATTTACAAGGATTCAAAAAAATTTTGCATAAAATGAAAAAAAATTGTTTTGAAATTTTAAAGGCCCTATGACCCCTCAAATAGATGTTTGTTTATCGTCCGAATACAGACATCTCAGGAATTCTAAGAAGACACAGAAGAGAGTAATACCGATTTATGTCAGATAACTTCTTCGCCGATTCTTAGGGACATTATGGAATTTGGATCCATTAACGAACCGGAATATGCGGAAGTTAAAGCCCAGACGTTATGTGTATCATAATTATTATACTTTATATATATATGTGTATATATATATGGCCTGCAAAAGGGTTGCTGGTATCTAACTGGAAGGAGACCCACACGCTGAAAGTATGTGACGATGTGTGGAACCGGCCAGGCCAGTAACCTAGTGTCCTACCCCGCCTTCAAGTGGTGCGGGCTGGGCTTTCTATTTATGAGGCAAATTAATATTTGCTGCACGGATAGAAAGGCGGAAGGGGAGGGCTAATTCACCAACCCGTCTAGCCAGCGTGGTGAAATTATGGCTAATTCCTCCATTATGTTGACACACCAGAAACCATGGCCCCTAGTCTCCAGGTGCTGGAGTGCTCCTGATCAAGGCAGCGGTCAGCGTGGCATGAAAGCAGGGGGTGCTAAGAATCACTGGAATGGCCCAGGCTGCCGTTTGTTATTGACCTTGGCAACGTATAATGGACGATCCCTTGCTTCTGAAGCAAAACTTCAAGAATTGGAAGAAGAACTTGACAAGATCAAATGGGACATTGTAGGACTCAGTGAAGTTAGAAGAAAAGGTGAAGAGTTGGTGGAACTTAAAAGTGGACATTTGTTTTATTATAGAGGAACGGAAACTGGAAGAACAAGTGGTGTTGGCTTCTTAATCAACAAAAGAATTAAAGATTGTCTTTTGGAAATTGAAAGTACATCAGATCGAGCAGCGAGGCTCGTTGTTCAACTAACCCAGCGATACCAACTTCAGATAGTACAGGCATATGCACCAACATCAAGCCATACCGACGAGGAGGTTGAAGAATTCTATGAAGAAATCAAACAGCTACATACCAAGGGGAAACAACACATCAAGCTCATCATGGGAGATTTTAATGCAAGAATTGGACAACAGGAACAAGGAGAGACATCGGTTGGTAAATACGGATACGGGGAAAGGAATGAACGTGGCGATCAACTCATAGAATTTGCCGAAGCTGAAAATCTTAGCATCATGAATTCATTTTTTAAGAAGAAACTACAAAGAAAATGGACATGGAAACACCCCAATGGAGGAACCAGCGAAATTGACTATATACTGGCAAACAAGAAATCAATTATTGAAGATTGCAGCGTACTGAACAGATTTAATACTGGAAGTGATCATCGAATGGTGAGATGTAAAATGCACTTAAATACTAAACTAGAAAGGCAGAAGCTCATTAGGAAACAAGTATGTAAGAGGGTGGATTTAAAGAAATTAAAAGAAAATACCGAGGCATTCAAGTTGGAATTAAAAAATCGCTTTTCTGCACTGGAAGGACTTATTGAAGAAGTTGACATCTCAGAAGCAAATGAAAACATTGTTAAGACAATAATTGAAACTGCTGGGGAAATTGGTGGTGTAATATGTAAAAAGCAGAATAGCAAATTATCTGAGAAGACGAAACAACTCATGAAAAGGCGAAGACTTATGAAGGTGGACAATCAAAATACCAGTCGCAAGATCGAGTATGTAGAACTTTGCAAAACTTTGCGCAAAAACATGAAAGAAGATATAAGAAAATTCAATTGTGAGTTAGTAAGGAAGGCCATTGAAAGCAACAAGAGCCTTAGGGTTGTTAAAGGGAGTTTGTCTATTGGGAAGAAACACATCATTGCATTAAAAGGAGAGGATGGCACTGTAACAAGAAATAGGGAAGAAATACTTAGA
>QLNU02015270.1:116396971-116428814 GCA_006491805.2 Dysdera silvatica | reverse complement strand
CATCTTATAGAAAGATACCATCTTATAAAGGTTATGTCGTCTTACAGAAAGATACCATCTCATAAAAATTATGCCACCTTATAGAAAGACAACTCTCATAAAGATTATAATCATTTCATAAATATTATAGTCAGTTTATAAAGATCATAATCATTTCATAAAGATTTATAATTATCTCATATGAACTATAATTATCTTACATAGAATAGAACCATTTCCCCTTTCAGAATAAATTATCTCCAGAAACGAACATCTTTTTTCAGAATAAAAATATATCTTATACGAACAAGAATTATCTCCGAAATTTTACTTCTTCGAAATCATATCCTTCCCGTTTATCTTTCTTTGGTTAGTCGAAATTCTACTGTATCTCTTAACACGTAATGGCCTATCCATGATTTCTGTATTGCCCACAGAAGCATCTTTGATGGTTAAAACAGTACAACTCCTTTCAGTTGTGAATTATACATATATCAGTACTAATTTCAATGCCCACACATTTGTCAAATGTACAATTTGCATAACCAAATGAGCATTAGGAAGTTTTTGCATACTAATAATTTTGCAATGCTAATGCTTTTCCAACGACCGGTCCAAGTGCCGTCAGACTTCCCATGCCATAAAGGACAACGTGTGAATAGGATTTTTAAGCCCATGCAATTTGGACTTTGTCCAGCAAGAGGAACAGCAAGAACTCAGAAAACTTTGCAAAACTTTGCAAAACTCAAAGTAGAAAATGAATGCGAGAAACAAAGAAAGATAATTGCCAAGTAAATTGCAAGATGATTGCCAGGAGATGCCAGGAAAAAATACAATGAAAAATTGTTGTGAATCTCTGTAAATTTTATTTTTCAGGTTGGTATCCTGTTCTTTCCACCAGAGTTATACGAAACACTGAAAAAAATAGTTTTATTTCTTTCACATTGTCGAGAAACCATTCCGTGCCGTGCTCGTTTTTATTCTCTTCTCTTCTCCACGCTAGAAAAACAATATTTTCACACTTTTTTCATAAATCTGGCTCGCTTTGGAGATGCTTCAGAAGTTATTCGTAAATACTAGCGATAACTTTTAAGAACTACAAACACCAGCTCAAAGAGATTAGAAACCGCGGAAAAAAATCAAAGTGAAGAAAATCAAGTAACCATGTTAAGCGAAGTAAATAGAAAAAAAAATGAAAAAAAGTTAAAAAGTCAAAAATAAAGATTATTTTTTAGAGTAAATCGTTCAATCTGCGCAAACGAAATGCGATTTTTGGGAAAAATTTCAGCCGGCGTGAGCAAAATAATGATATTGAGAAATGACCGGGAATAAGCAGGTACTGACGCCAGAAGAATTTTAAAATTTAGAAATTATATTTTACCGTTTAAGGGTCGTAATTTTAATAATCATTAATCAATAAACTAATTTCTCCTGTTTAGAATCAAAGGCGATAATATTCTAATAATTTATACTGACACTGATTTTTTTTTAGGACCCAAGGACAGCAAGGGTCATGCTGCGTAGAGACCTATAATTTTCCGAGGAATTCTAACATCTCATAGCCTATATAACCGGCCCCCCGGACAACAGTTGGTTATTTTTATAGCAGAAAGAAGATTAAGCCCTGCCCCTTAATCTGCGCCTGAATGTATAGCTTGCCAACAATCCGAACCTAAGGCGGGGTGGGGAACCTACGGCTTTTAACCCCGTAAGTGCGATCTTTTGGACGAATCCAAGTTTTACAAACTAATTCCTTTTATTTTTATTAATATTATTTTGTTCATCTTATTTTTTATTTATTTACTTTATTTTAATTATTATCTTGGCTTGGATGCAGTTGTGTTTCGTATAATTGTGATCTGTTAACGATGTTCTTTCGATTTTTACAGATTCTACTTATCCTGGGCAATTTCGATCTGTTGGCCACCACTTGTGTATGCACTAGGGCTCAAGGTAAGCTACTATTCCGTATTTTCAGACGATACAATGTCGGTTTTCCCACCGCTCTCTAGTACATCGTGTTTTCCGTAATCCAGCTTTAAAGATATTTTTGGAAAATCTCATTAAAAACTTTATTTTGAATTTTGATGACGCTGCACCATTACCTACCAATTTCTCAGCTCTATTTCTACTTCTTTGATACAAGTAAGTTACTGATTTGCACCAGCTCCGCTAGGTGTCGCATACTATCAAACTGAAAATAGATATAAAATTATGAAATTTTTTAATTATTATTTCGTGGCGCAGACTTTGGGGACCGCTGGTCTGGACCTTAGAGGTTCGGATTCCTTAGGAGATATAGGCCTTATAGTGACGTAATGGTAAAGCATTCGTTTATTAGACCAATAAACAGGGGTCTTAGGAGCAGTGGTTCGGATTCCACGTTGAGCGATAGGTCCCGACCTTGCTAACTTTTGCTGTCCTTGCGCTTCAAAAATAAACAAAGAGATTGACGGCTGAGGACAAAGAATCACTGTGAATATGGAACAGGAAAGTACATCGGGAAACGTAAGGAGTAGTTAAAGAAGCCTGAGCGTGGAGAAGTAGAACCAAACGAGGAAATATGCCAACTATATAAAAATATATATATTGTGGCAGACATAAGGAAAAGGAAGCTTTAACAACCCGAGCATGTAGAAAGCACTGGAGAAGCTAGTATCGTTAAGAAAATTATGAGAGGGAACCCGGAGACAGTAGCGGCTCATATCTTTGCGGAGGGGAGAGTTCAGATGTTGTACACCTTTGACAGAGTGACGTGGAAATCATGTAATAACTTAAGAACAGACTTGGCGTCGTTTTTAATTATTAATGAATAAGAAGTATTAGCGTTATTAAGCCCTTTTGATGGGTCTCGTTTGAGAAAATTGAGATACATACCTAGATAAAACTTGTGAAATTAGCTGTTTATCAAAATTCTAACCAGAAGGATGCGCCTTTCCTATTAATAGCTGAACAAACAGGAGACGACGGGAGGTACAGACCGTGCGTGTGCAAAGACCATTTGACGGGATGAGGTAAAAGAATAGCTTCATCTCCTTGTAGTCCGTTGTTAATAACAATAATCTTAATTTGATAAAAGTATAACAAATGAATAATGGATAGATGGATGGATGGATGGATTAGATAGAGAGAGAGGGGGAGGGACAGACAGACAGACAAAATTAAAGCCAGCAGGATAAACACTGGCGCTGGAGTAAAAAGGAACAACAAAATAAAAACCATAAAGATCATTTTGGCGTTTTATATTTATATAATATTTATATATATATATTTTTATATTATTAAGGTACAATAAGGTACAACTTATTATATAACATCATATGACATACCGATAAGTTATAATATTAAGAATGCTATACTAAATATATTCTCTGCATATTTGGATGATACGGTATTAATAACAGTATTGTGTGTAATTAAATGCATTCATAACATGATCATTGCATATGTAAGATTAATTACTTAAATCGATGTTCATTAGATATTCAATGATATATTCATTAGATATTTAATGATAAATTCATTAGATATTCGATTAAATATTCATTAGATATTCAGTGAAATATTTATTAAATATTCAGTCAAGTATTCACTATCCATTCATTAGATGCCCAACTGAATATTCTTTGAACATTCATTAGATATCCAATGAAATATTTATTAAATATTAAGTTAAGTATTCACTAGCCATCCATTAGATACTCAACTGAATATTCTTTGAACATTCATTAGATATCAGATTAAATATTCCTTAAAGAATCAGTTAAATATTCACTTAACATTCAATTGAGAATATTAATGAAATACAAAATTTCATTAAATTCAAATATGCATTGTACACATTAAATATTCTGGGAAAGAGATGGATTTTTTCTCCGAGGCTGTTTAAGACTATTCATATCAAGGAAGAAGTAATAGACAGATTTTCCCAATGTATATTTACATTTACAAAATAAAATTAATGTACTCATAAAATATATGATATATATATATATGTGTGTGTACAAAATTTACAGAAATTTTGTCTGCCAACTTTAGAAATTCCTTGATATGCATCTGAACATACAGAGTGACCTAAAAACATTGACCGTAGTTCTAATTTCTTAAATATTGATCCTAGACATATGTATTAAATTGCAAAGTGGCATAAGAAAAGGGGTTGAATTTTATGAAATCGATTAAAATCGCAGAGAATTATTTTTTGAAAAAATACAAACTTTAAATTTTTATATGCTCCCTATGCACAAAAATTTCCAATAAGTGAAATGTGCCCCATAATCCAATAGGTCAATATACAAAATTTCAGCATTCTAGTGGATAAAAGAACCAGAGATGTGACAGCTCAAAATAACGTGACTTAACAGCATGAATTTCCCTCTTTATAGCATGTGCCTATTGCTCCCTTAAAAAAGTGGTTAAGTCAGTTATTTTGGGTTTTCGTATCTTCAATTCTTTTTCCACTGAAATGCTGAAATTTTGCACATTGGCCTATTTTTTAATCGATACATAATTTTAATCGATTTCATAAAATTCTGCACCTTTTTTTTACGCCGCTTTCCAATTTAATACATATGTCTAGAATCAATATTTAAGTAATTAGGGCTGCGGCCAATTTTTTGGGACACTCTGTATACAGGATGGTTCAAACCTCTCTCTCTACACATTGTGATGGGGTATCAGGAATACAAACTTTTCTTGATATTAAATATACGCTCTCAGATGTCATTCCTTCTTAATGACAGCCGTTGGGCTGCATATGGCAATTGGCTTTTTCTTACCGCTATCACACGTTACGATGACATTGCAAGTTTTACATTATAGACAACGATTTAAGTTCATTTAATTTCAGAACTCTCAGTTACACTAGCCTAATAGAATTAGGATATCCCTCCGTTTTCAGAATATGGAATATTCTCTTCGCGTAGGATTCGCACGATGTTTTCTGGTTGGTCCTACGGCATACTCTTATCTCTGGATCTCTGCACATGAATTCAATGACGAAAGACATATTTTTTTTTTAATATTTTCAATCTCTTAATGAAGCTTGTATTTAGATTCACAAGTAGAAATCAACGTCATAAGAGAAGAGTAACGTTATGACATTGATTTCAACTTTGTTTGTTTGTTTTGTGGTTTTACGGCTCAAAGACTACAATGGTCATGCTGCGCCGGTGATTTCAACTTTACTACGTAATACTACCTTAAATTATATCTTGTAAGCTTGTATTGTAAAGCCCTATTAAAGCATTTCAAATCACCCTGTACTTGGATTTTTTGAATCATGCGAATATCTGTAAAACAACACCGCTTCCCTCAATGAGTGGGTCTGTATGATGAAAAAAAAAATTCCAAATATTATGAAAGGCACAATCGAATTTCGTCGGTAAACAAAATAGACGTTGGAGCAAAAGAAAGAAATGAAAGACCATAATAAATGTATTTCTGGGAGATGAATTGATGGTACGCCACCGACCTTTCTGGGAGCCGCATACACAACATGTCAGTTTCTCCAAATAAATGAGGTCGAACCGAAGTGCAACGCCACAGTAACGTCTTTTTATATTTTCTGTGACAGAACAGTAAACGAAGAAGAAAATCGATCACTTCAGGCTCCATGCTCCAATTCGAGTTTTGAAACGCATTTAGATAATAGGCATATTTAAAATGAGATATTTTTTGAGGCTTGCTTTATAAATCCCCATGAACTGAATGCTGTGCGATCATTAATAACAGCACTCCAGTGTTTCTGAAGGAATAGAAATTGGCAAAAAGGTATACAAGAGCGGATATTTAATACGTTACAAATGAATAAAAGGAAAAGAGCGTTGATTTGTTAGTAGTATATATCTTCAAGCCATTAAAATTATGAAATGAAATATAAGCTTATATAGTCAGCTTTCGTAGTTGGTAAAAGCATCCACCAATAAAAAGCAAATTATAAATTTTATTTAAGAATAGAAATATTTTATATAGAATAAAATTATTTCTTATAGGATATAATTATTTCAGATAGAATATGCAGGATAAAACTTTTCATATCAGATATAATAATTTTGATAAAATTAAGTCATATCAGATACAATAATTTGATAAAATTAAGTCATATCAGATATAATAATTTGATAAAATTAAGTCATATCAGATATAATAATTTGATAAAATTAAGTCATATTATAAGGATTAAATCATCTCATAGAGAACTATGTCACCTCATAAAGATTATGTCATCTTATAGAAAGATACCATCTTATAAAGGTTATGTCGTCTTACAGAAAGATACCATCTCATAAAAATTATGCCACCTTATAGAAAGACAACTCTCATAAAGATTATAATCATTTCATAAATATTATAGTCAGTTTATAAAGATCATAATCATTTCATAAAGATTTATAATTATCTCATATGAACTATAATTATCTTACATAGAATAGAACCATTTCCCCTTTCAGAATAAATTATCTCCAGAAACGAACATCTTTTTTCAGAATAAAAATATATCTTATACGAACAAGAATTATCTCCGAAATTTTACTTCTTCGAAATCATATCCTTCCCGTTTATCTTTCTTTGGTTAGTCGAAATTCTACTGTATCTCTTAACACGTAATGGCCTATCCATGATTTCTGTATTGCCCACAGAAGCATCTTTGATGGTTAAAACAGTACAACTCCTTTCAGTTGTGAATTATACATATATCAGTACTAATTTCAATGCCCACACATTTGTCAAATGTACAATTTGCATAACCAAATGAGCATTAGGAAGTTTTTGCATACTAATAATTTTGCAATGCTAATGCTTTTCCAACGACCGGTCCAAGTGCCGTCAGACTTCCCATGCCATAAAGGACAACGTGTGAATAGGATTTTTAAGCCCATGCAATTTGGACTTTGTCCAGCAAGAGGAACAGCAAGAACTCAGAAAACTTTGCAAAACTTTGCAAAACTCAAAGTAGAAAATGAATGCGAGAAACAAAGAAAGATAATTGCCAAGTAAATTGCAAGATGATTGCCAGGAGATGCCAGGAAAAAATACAATGAAAAATTGTTGTGAATCTCTGTAAATTTTATTTTTCAGGTTGGTATCCTGTTCTTTCCACCAGAGTTATACGAAACACTGAAAAAAATAGTTTTATTTCTTTCACATTGTCGAGAAACCATTCCGTGCCGTGCTCGTTTTTATTCTCTTCTCTTCTCCACGCTAGAAAAACAATATTTTCACACTTTTTTCATAAATCTGGCTCGCTTTGGAGATGCTTCAGAAGTTATTCGTAAATACTAGCGATAACTTTTAAGAACTACAAACACCAGCTCAAAGAGATTAGAAACCGCGGAAAAAAATCAAAGTGAAGAAAATCAAGTAACCATGTTAAGCGAAGTAAATAGAAAAAAAAATGAAAAAAAGTTAAAAAGTCAAAAATAAAGATTATTTTTTAGAGTAAATCGTTCAATCTGCGCAAACGAAATGCGATTTTTGGGAAAAATTTCAGCCGGCGTGAGCAAAATAATGATATTGAGAAATGACCGGGAATAAGCAGGTACTGACGCCAGAAGAATTTTAAAATTTAGAAATTATATTTTACCGTTTAAGGGTCGTAATTTTAATAATCATTAATCAATAAACTAATTTCTCCTGTTTAGAATCAAAGGCGATAATATTCTAATAATTTATACTGACACTGATTTTTTTTTAGGACCCAAGGACAGCAAGGGTCATGCTGCGTAGAGACCTATAATTTTCCGAGGAATTCTAACATCTCATAGCCTATATAACCGGCCCCCCGGACAACAGTTGGTTATTTTTATAGCAGAAAGAAGATTAAGCCCTGCCCCTTAATCTGCGCCTGAATGTATAGCTTGCCAACAATCCGAACCTAAGGCGGGGTGGGGAACCTACGGCTTTTAACCCCGTAAGTGCGATCTTTTGGACGAATCCAAGTTTTACAAACTAATTCCTTTTATGTTTATTAATATAATTTTGGTCATTTTATTTCTTATTTATTTACTTTATTTCTATTATTATCTTGGCTTGGATGCAGTTGTGTTTCGTATAATTGTGATCTGTTAACGATGTTCTTTCGATTTTTACAGATTCTACTTATCCTGGGCAATTTCGATCTG
This sequence comes from Dysdera silvatica, assembly GCA_006491805.2. Lineage (NCBI taxonomy): Eukaryota > Metazoa > Arthropoda > Arachnida > Araneae > Dysderidae > Dysdera > Dysdera silvatica. Next base: position 116,420,712 of record QLNU02015270.1, on the reverse strand, counting down.
TTGGCCACCACTTGTGTATGCACTAGGGCTCAAGGTAAGCTACTATTCCGTATTTTCAGACGATACAATGTCGGTTTTCCCACCGCTCTCTAGTACATCGTGTTTTCCGTAATCCAGCTTTAAAGATATTTTTGGAAAATCTCATTAAAAACTTTATTTTGAATTTTGATGACGCTGCACCATTACCTACCAATTTCTCAGCTCTATTTCTACTTCTTTGATACAAGTAAGTTACTGATTTGCACCAGCTCCGCTAGGTGTCGCATACTATCAAACTGAAAATAGATATAAAATTATGAAATTTTTTAATTATTATTTCGTGGCGCAGACTTTGGGGACCGCTGGTCTGGACCTTAGAGGTTCGGATTCCTTAGGAGATATAGGCCTTATAGTGACGTAATGGTAAAGCATTCGTTTATTAGACCAATAAACAGGGGTCTTAGGAGCAGTGGTTCGGATTCCACGTTGAGCGATAGGTCCCGACCTTGCTAACTTTTGCTGTCCTTGCGCTTCAAAAATAAACAAAGAGATTGACGGCTGAGGACAAAGAATCACTGTGAATATGGAACAGGAAAGTACATCGGGAAACGTAAGGAGTAGTTAAAGAAGCCTGAGCGTGGAGAAGTAGAACCAAACGAGGAAATATGCCAACTATATAAAAATATATATATTGTGGCAGACATAAGGAAAAGGAAGCTTTAACAACCCGAGCATGTAGAAAGCACTGGAGAAGCTAGTATCGTTAAGAAAATTATGAGAGGGAACCCGGAGACAGTAGCGGCTCATATCTTTGCGGAGGGGAGAGTTCAGATGTTGTACACCTTTGACAGAGTGACGTGGAAATCATGTAATAACTTAAGAACAGACTTGGCGTCGTTTTTAATTATTAATGAATAAAATTTTTAGCGTTATTTAGGACTTTTGATTGGCCTCATTTGAGAAAATTGTGATACACACATGGATAAAACTTGTGAAATTATCTGTTTATCAAAATTCTAACCAGAAGGATGCGCCTTTCCTATTAATAGCTGAACAAACAGGAGACGACGGGAGGTACAGACCGTGCGTGTGCAAAGACCATTTGACGGGATGAGGTAAAAGAATAGCTTCATCTCCTTGTAGTCCGTTGTTAATAATAAGAATCTAAATTTGTTAAAAGTATAACAAATGAATAATGGATAGATGGATGGATGGATGGATTAGATAGAGAGAGAGGGGGAGGGACAGACAGACAGACAAAATTAAAGCCAGCAGGATAAACACTGGCGCTGGAGTAAAAAGGAACAACAAAATAAAAACCATAAAGATCATTTTGGCGTTTTATATTTATATAATATTTATATATATATATTTTTATATTATAATATTTTTACGTTATATAATAAATAGGGTCTATAATTTAATGACAAACATTTTGCATTACAAGCAAAGGCGTAGTCAGGGGGTTTTGATGGTTGTAACCCCCCCCCATTGCAATGAAATTTTGTATATTTAACATAGGAATATATGAGTTGTAGCTCTGTAACCCCTCCCATTAAGCCTATAACCCCCTTATGAACTTTCTGCCTACGCCACTGATTGATTTCAAGCGCGTCGGTAATAAATGGGCCGGAGCGGGGCCCTGGTCGGTTACCCAGATTGCCTGTCCCTGGAGCCGCCTCTGCTCGGAGGAAAAAAGGAAATTCGGACGCCATAGGAAAACATGGCTCAATAAAGTAGCGAAAGAATTAAGAAGGCTGAAAATACGAACAAGAAGGCTTTGCGTAGAGAAGAGTGTGCGATGACAGTTGGTTCTAGGTCCTACCGTAGCATTAAAACAACAAATGTTTAGCTTTTAGAAGATTTTAAGTATTTTAATTCGATATCATTCATACCATTAATTTTAATACCATTCACTTTAATATCATTCATTTTTATAGCCCAGCTCACTTCATAGTTCAATTTCCATTTTTTACTCACAGTTTGGTGTTGTGAAAACATACAGAGATATTGAATCGGTGTGCAAATTTTCACGGCTCAAATACTGCCATCAAAACTGATCATTCAAATAAGTGCTGAATTAACGTATGGGTTAAGAAAGCCGGGCTTAATGCCGCAAGATTTCAGAGCTCCCCAGGGGCCAACTCCTATCAAAATTTAAGCGTTATTTTAATCTTGTTTATTTACAAATGTTCGATAAACGTTCACCATTGATGAACCTAAATATTGATGGCAATTAACTACAAACCAAAGCTCTTAATTTAGTGATTGAATGTCGCGATGACTACATTCTTTAACATCCAACTTTCTCCTTCCAGTTTAGAGCCCATAAAAACCTGAATCCGGCACTGATTGATCCGGCCATTGACATTATAGTTTATTTGGCCATAAGAGACTTTAATACATATACATAAATGATCCATTTTACTCTTAATCTTCTACTCGGTTCCCGATGGATCAATGGCTACGATTTTGGTCTTTGGATTCACTGGGACTGGGTGAGTCTACTAGCATTGAACTTAGGGATGTGGAAGTGTATCGCGATTCTGAATCAGGCCTGTATGTAGATGATTGTCACCCAGTGGGAGGGTTCAGAAAATTACAGGTGACTCAAAATTTTCTAATGTTTCATGATGTATTTTAGTAGTGTTGTTATAATCATATGAAATGCAATCAGACTTTAATTTATAACAGCATTATCTTGATTGACGCGACAAGAAAAGATCAAGTATTTGATTGTGCGACTTAGGGTTTCAGTTTTCTAGTTCCTTTAAGTTTGCTTTGTTTTGTTGTGCGACGGTTAATATAAAGTTTTCATTTGTAAAATTCCGTTTTCAGAAAACGGGTGAAATTTTGATGATAATAAACCAGTTTTATTTACGTCGATATCATTCGTTGTGATATTGAAAAGAAGACCTAATCTCAATAAAAAGATCATTAGGACAATATACTTAATAATTCTAAATACCTAAGCAGACTAACATATTAACATTAATGAATATTACTTTTTAAATGTAAATTTTGCATTGTGAACTTATGGAGTTATACTAAAATTCATAATTACTGTCAAAGAATAATTTTCATGTAGAATGTCATACAAAACAAAAAAAAATTAAAATGAAATTGTACAATAATTTATTTTGAGAAAAGTAAATGAAACCAAAAATATTTTTTAAAGGGGCTGAGCTCCTTCTGGCCTCATACTGACTACTGTACTATTCTGAGGCTATGTTAAATTGCCGGTTCCAGTTCATATTATCCAGCCACTAGAGTTGGATCGTCAAATATAAAAAATGATCTATTACATCCAGTCTCCGATCTCTGCGACGTTATCTAGTGCCTTCCTTCACTCTATTCTATCGTGAGATATTCTATTTTATCTGATGCTCTTGCGCCATAAAAATCCAAACAAACAAACAAAATCTATTTTATCTTTTACTGCATTTGATTTTCTCAACGATATGCCAATTAACTCATATCGATATCTCCCATTCTGTCTACGCCAGTGCCTTCTATTAAATATAATGTATGATCGTTTTTAGATTTGATGTAGGATCTATTATTGGATCTACTTAGGGATATTTTAATAGATCAATTCTTAGATATTCTATTAGTTACCTTGTATTTCTCAATTTTAGAAATATTTTTAAGTAATCAATTTCTTAAACATTCTAGAAGGTGAAATATTTTTTAATTATATTTCTTTATCACAATACCTTTGAAATTCTATTCCTTAATCACAATATCTGTAAATAGCAAATGTCTTTACCAATATTCTTAAAACGTGAACTCTTTAATCAATATTTTTAAAAAATAATCAGCATTCTTTGCACAGCCGATTCCTTTTGCGATACTTTTAAGTAGTAAATTAATCTTTAATCGATGTCTTAATTAATTCACCTAAAATTAATTTTAACGAATTTTCAAACAAATAAGTTCTGACAATCGATGAACTCCTAAATTATTTCATCGATTTTTTATAATTTCATTAATTAGAATAAACTTCTTCAGAAGATCATCTATTATACTACAAAGAATAAGAAATATAGAATAAATAAGCAAGAGAGGAATGATGATATCAAGACTAACAGTAGAAGGAAAGGCCATTAAAGATATGGCTGGCCTTCGTTTGGCACCAAACGATGCATTTGACAAAAAACGATGGAAACATCGATGTTACGTTTCTAACTCAATATAAAGAAAAGAGCAATGAGGAAGAAGAACCCCCTCCTCAACAAATATAAATAACGTATAAAAATTCTGCATGTGTGGTCAAAGTAACTTCACAGTCAAGGCATAGATACAGAAAAGAAAAAAGTCATTGGTTCCGTCAGAGCATAGGACTAGAAACGAAAAAGTCACTGGTTCGGTCAAAGCATAGGGATAGAAACGAAAAAGTCACTGGTTCGGTCAAAGCATAGCGATAAAAATGAAAAAGTCACTGGTTCGGTCAAAGCATAGGGATAGAAACGAAAAAGTCACTGGTTCGGTCAAAGCATAGCGATAAAAATGAAAAAGTCACTGGTTCGGTCAAAACGTAGGGATGGAAGCAAAAAAGTCATTGGTTCGGTCAAAACATAGGGATGGAAAATAAAAGGTCACTAGTTCGATCAAAGCATAGGGATAGAAACGAAAAAGTCACTGGATAGGTCAAAGCATATGGATAGAAATGAAAAGTTCACTGTTTCGGTCAAAGCATAAAGATGGAAACGAGAAAGTCCCGGTTCAGTTAATGTCCATCCTTGACAAAATTATCGCCTACCTACCTAAACTCGTATGAGTCACTGGTGGGTTCCAGCCCAGAAAAAAGTGTCAATGAGTCAAAAAAAATTTGTAGGTGGACACTTTTTAGTAAAAACAAAACACCACATACTATTCTCACACATGTTTATCATTACAGATGAATGGAAATTTATTATGTATTCGGAAAATCATCTTTAAGAAAAACTGCACCTAAATCGTCCATTGCGGCATTACGCAGTAGCTCTCAAAGTGCTTATATAAAGCTCGAAGCTATTATTGGGCGCAATAATTAATTTACGGAAGGAACCTACAATTATTAATTTATAAATTATGCATTTCTACCACAGCTTTCTCCTATAATGAACTTCGATTATTCGTGTGGGAAGGTTGCAGCAGAAAAAACTAATGTTTCCGATTTCCAGAGATCTGAATGCAGAAACCATTAGTGGAAAGGAAGAGTGGAAGGGGCAAGTAATTGGATAATTCCGGAATTTTCGGGGGCGAGATCTTTCCCAGATCTTTACTTCGGAAAGGCCGTGTGATCAGCATGCAATTCCTCAATAATTTCAGCCTTAGGAATTCCTTCTTTAGCACGATTCTTTTAGTCTATTATAACCACTAAAAAGCTTCAAAAATTGCATTATCTTGACGTAAAGCGGTTATATTTTTGGCCTATAACTATTTCATTTGGTTATGTTTTGTGCAAATAACAACTAAGACTTTTGCCAAGAGTTATGAGTATCTTAAATTTTGCATTTTGAAACTGATGAGAATTATATATGATCCATTTTTTTGACATCGTGTAAAATCATGATTATTTTTACTCAGCGTGTATTTGTCTGTTCTATATTTTTCCCTTTATGATGGACATTCTATAAATCAACAAACCCTAATTTTTAAATACTCTCGCTAACCAATGCAAGTACGAAAGCCCACTATCTGGTAAAAGCCTGGATTTTTCAATGTTTCGGCCCAATGACGATTGATATACGAAAGTTTCGACATACGTTTCAGAAGTGTTTGGTCGTCCTTCGTCAGGAGTATACGTATACTGAGATGAAGAACTCTGAAGTATTCCCTCTTCCGCTGATCTGTTGTGTTGACATTCGCTCAATCTAGTGACCTTTTGCCGCTAGTTTGTTGTCATTTGGCCGAAGAGGCTTTATATGTCAGTGGGGAAAGTGAAGTTGAACAGGCTGAAATAAAAATTTTTGATTAATAAATAAATTTTAATAAGAAGTCCTTCCATGTCAGACTAAAACTTGGTGTCGGTTTGCAATCATTCACGATATTATCCGCGTGTTTGTGATCAAAACACACTCAAAACTTTTATGTATCAATCATGACAGCGTCTGAAATGCTGAATTCATGTGTTTAACCCTCTGACTGCTCAATTTTTTTTTTTTTTTATAACAATCGCTTCAAAAACTGCATATTTCTTTTTATTCAATATTTCAAATCTACATGTAATTGAGAGTTAAAATATGTAGCACATTTTTGTAACCAAAGATGATGAGAGATGAAAGATGGAAAAATTTCATACCCGCGAAAATCGAGGGATTGAAAAGAAAATTTTGTTACATTCATGTTGCCCGTGGAAATCGAGGGATAAGCAGTTAGAGGGTTAATTGACCTAGCGTAATGTTTCATCGTTTAATTAGTTTTAGCTTACTATTTATAGTCAATGAAAGCCCTCTTTGTATTCTATTTCCCAGAAAATGCACCCTTTTTTCTGTTGTCATAGCAAAGAGATAATAAATCAAGGATAAGATGCAGCGTTTGATGACTGTTCTACTTTAGAGATAACGCTCTGTAGGTGTTCCCTTAAACAATCGATTGCATTCCTATGGTTAATTTCAGGACTTAACGACCTTTATCAACTATTTATATCTCGTTTCCTGCAGAATGATCTTTGTTGTGTTTTCACCATAAAAATGAACTTACTAACTCATTAACTAACTGTTGATAGCATATAAAAACTTATGGCACAAAATTTTTCATTCTTCTTCTTCTTTCGCTTTGCCATTTCCCATGTTATATGGGGTCGGCGTTATGGTCCTTTAATCTTCTCTTCCACAATCTTCTATCCAATGCCTCTTCTCTACTCCATCCATACTCTTCCAGATCTTCCGTCACTTTATCCTTCCATCTCAGCCGTGGTCTTCCCCTCTTCCTCTTACCCATTACCACCAGCTTATCCAATACCTTTCCCACATATTCCTCATTTCTCCGCTCCATATGCCCAAGCCATCTTAACCTATGTTCTTATATTTTTATTCCTATGGGTCCAACCTTGACCGTACCCGTAATTAGATTATTCCTTATTTTATCCCATATAATTTTTCATTATGTAACCAAAAAATTGGTGTGGAATTAATAACTGCAATCAAACCCCGCTAATTCGAATTAGTTAGACTCATAGTTCGGATTGGCAAAATATTCGAACTATCGGGTATTTTATATTTTCACGCATTTCGGTACGTGCACTATCGTAACGCGACTTATTCTTCGCTTTTTTTTTCAGGTTGGGCCTGAAGAGAAGAAAAGACGAAAAGGAAGAAGAAAGGGAAGAAGTAGGAAGAGGAAACTTCCGAGTAGCTTAGAAATTAAAAACAACTCAATAGGATTAAAAGTATGAGTTATTTGAATCATAAAATCATGGAGTTACCCAGAATTCTACATTAAGATGAAAACAGATCACAAACACATCATGAAAAATAACCTTGGATAAAGATCCAGGACAAATAGAAGCAAAAGGTGCACAAATTTTAATGGTGCAATGAATTTAAAATGGTTGTAATAACTGTCTCAACTGCGCTCACGTGGCTATCATCATCAGAGCTTGGTGGCTTCTGTTTATAGTTAAAATTTGTATAACTTTTGCTTCTACTTCAATAGTGTAGTGTGTCGCCATAAAACTAATCCAGGGGAAAATTAAAAATTGCAATTCACTTTAAAATGACGCATATATAAACAACCCTCGCCTAAAACAATACTTACATAAAACAAAAAATAACTTCATGAATTTAAAATACCCTCAATTTACATAAATAAAATTTAAATGTGTGTACCTGAATGCAAAAATTTCAGTAGAATAAATACATTTTTAAACAAAATAAGCGCAATAACAAACAAAGAGCTTTAGCACCTTTAAGTATAATTAGAAGTTCATAAATGTAAAAAACATTCTTAACTAAAAACTAATAAGATCTTCAGTGAAATGAAAGCAACTTTAACTATTATTAGTATATATATTTAATTAGAATTTTAAGTTTCTATAAACAGAGTAAAAGCAATTACAAATATTATTAGGATATCTCTAACTATGATTAAGAGTTTCTATTAATATAGTCAAGACAACTCCACATATTATTAGAAAATCTCTAACTGTAATTAAAAATTTCTATAAATATTTTAAAAGGAACTGTAAATGTTATTAAAATATATGTAACTAGGATTAAATGTCTGTATAAATATAGATTAAAAGTAACTCGAAATGAAAATTAATTACTGTTAATGAAGAATGAAAATGTTAGTGAAAAATGAATTAGTATTAGTGAAAAATGAATGAATATTAGTGAAAATTGGATCAATATTAGTGAAGAATGAATAATAGATGAATATTAGTGAAGAATGAATAATAAATCAATATTAGTGAAGAATGAATAATAAATCAATATTAGTGAAGAATGAATAATAAATCAATATGAGTAAATAATTAATTAATATTGGCGAAGAATGAATTAATACTAGTTATTTTATTTTCCTCATTCATCACGAATAAAATCTCGTGAAAATGTGTTGAAGAAGTTATTTGGAAAACGTTCACGTAATTTATCAAAATCTGAAGCCGTCGAGATACAATTCCTTTTCAATTTGAAAAGTACTGGAGGAAAAAAGTATCTACTATAGTTCCATTTTAACATTTCACCTTCAAAAGGTGCCAAAAAATTCACACTGTGCTTACGGGAGAGATATCTGTCAAAACAGTTTAAATCCTAATTTATTTATGAAAAGTTTTATGCGCTCCGAAGGAGATATTCCACATTTTGGAAGTGGACTGTTGAAGAATGGACGAGGAGATGGGGCATGATAGATCGTCCGAAATCCAGTGTAGCTGCACGGAGTATAAACTATATAAAAAAATATTTTCCAGGTTTCAACTTCGATAGCTGTGGCAGAATGTGTATATTGAAGCCCATGTCTCTATTAAATAATGTTGAAAGGAGTTGGAGAAACAACATATTTCAGCATATTTTGTTTCTGAAAATATAGGAATTTAAAGAAACACTACTTTTCTGGGCTACACGGGAGGATTTATTAATTTGCCGCCCCTAGACTATTTTTGACGCCCCAAGGATACTTTTTCCCGTCCCCTTCCGACCCATTTGCCCCCCAATCTGTAATAGGGGCATAAAATCTTTTACATTCAATATACGCCAAAAAATTTTGTATTTAAAAAAAAATATGTTGAAAAACAAACTCATAAATTGAAACATAAATATTAAACAATATTAACTTATATTGAAGTATTATCTCTTCTTGGTATATAATAAATCAAATTCAATTTTATTGAAATAAATTTTAATTTTAGAAAAAAAAAAAAAAGCCTATCGAACACTGGTATTTAAATGGCAAGCATGACGTCTAGCTGTCTTCTCGGCAAAACATCTGATTATATCATCGTATGGTGGTGATCTTGTCGTATCACACTCAATACACAAAATTTTGCCCGTCTATAGTCTATTATAGCCTACCGATAAATCCGACACTGCTAAACTACATCTGAAGCGAGCACACTTTCCCTTTAAAAAATATTACTATTTGAAACGTTTTCATTGAAGTATTAGCCGAAAGAAAAATGAAATGACAGGAAAGAAATTTAACGTCACACAATATGATCAGTTCAAACTAATTTGGGGAGTAAACAGAAAAGTTGTACACGCATTTAATATCTTTTATTAAATTAGAAAACACTGATTGCTGTTGGAAACGTTTTTACAAAAAATGAGTTGAAAACAAATGCAAAGTCACGAAATAAATTTAAGGTCACACAGTGTGATCAACGGTGTTTCTAGGCCGGGGCCGGAGCCCCATGGTCCCCCAAATATTACCGGATTTTATTACGTTGCCTATATGCAAGAGTGTCCTGAAAGGCGCCCGTGCACAAGGTAGGAATTTGTGCCCCCAACTTTTTTGTCTAGAACCGCCACTGAATATATGGTAGGACGTTCAATGAGATCAGATTAAAATAATTCAGGTAAGGAAACAAAAACGATGCACACTTAATTAGTTAATATAAATTGGAAAGGTTTTTACCAAAAATGAATTGGATATAAATATAAAGTCACGTAACAAGTTTAAACGTCACGCAACAAGTAATGTTTCAATTACCACTGACAGTTTACTTTCGATCTGTTATCAGTTTCTTTCAGCACAATTTTTAGAATGTCATTTGCAGAAACTCGCTCGAATGTTCGTATTTGTTTAATACCATTCATTTTCATCGAATATTTTTTCATAGCACATATACTGAGTTAGCATTGTAAAAGAAGTTAGTCAAAATTAAGTATGAAATCTTAATTTTCAAATGCTCTTTTCTTTTTGAACACCACTGTCTAATCATTTTAAGTTAAGATCAATAACTTTTCATGTCCGATTAATATAGACTGACTACATTAGTAGGGGATAGTATACATTCCTCAGTTATAGAAATGCGAAAATACATCTTCAAAATCGGATAATAAATATTTGGAGCTCATGAAAACTAAATGCGAATTAAATTTCGTGAGGATTAAAAAAATTTAAAGAGGATATTTTAAAATGGAAATGTAATAATTGATTACAATACCTGATTACAAATGCCTGATTGTGTTTCCTAAAAAAAAAGCTAGAAACGTTTGGTAGAAGCTATTTAAAGAATATAATAGTATATGAAGAAGTTTCTGTGAAGAAAACACTCGTATTTATTTTGTAGCTCATTGCTATAAAAACACACTTTCATATAATATTTTATTGTAATTCTTTTTGATATAGGTTATATAGTGTTATTCCGTTTTCTCCATTATTCTCATTTAAAAATATCTTCCTAACATTTTGTTAAACCTCCAGAAATGTGACTTCTACTTAGCCCCTATCTCTCTACTGATTACAATTTTAAACAACCTTCATATTGTATTGATTTGGAGACATTTAAACAAGCAGCTGCGAATGTAATAAAATCAACACTCCAACGAAACACTCAAGGCCTTTCCTTCAAATTCAAATAAAAAGGGTTGTTTATGAAAATTAAAATGTCCCAAGTTTGCTTTTGTAAACCATTGTTGGATATTTAATCGCAAGTTGGTTTCTGATCTTATCAAAGTACTGGAGGCTCGCTCGTAAGTCTGTCGTGCCTTTAAGGAGAAACTATTAACTGTTTTACCATTTACTTCCGAATGCCATATTTTTTCAACAAATGACGTTATAGACCCAGAAGTTTACCCTATCACGTTTAAAAAATGTTTTGTTTTCACAAATAACATCTGACTAAACTTCATTGTACACTGAAGCGCCCGAAAAACTGGTACAGGCGTGCTTCTTCTTCTTTTTGCAAGTGTCGCCGGGAAGGTGGTTAGACTTAAAGTTTTAACAACGTTTGTCGTTGTTAAAACATTAAGTCTTAGAGCGAATTCTCACTGCAGTAATGAAACACTTTCAAACACAGAAACAAAACACATACACACGGCACTTAAAAATAATGGATACCCTAAACGATTCATTCTCAGAAACTGTAGACCCAATAGTACATCTTTAAACAATACATCTCACACCCGCATATCTATTCCATATATTCACGGCATTTCCGAAACAATCTCTCGCATCCTTAAAGAGGCAAATATCAAAACATTCTATTCCCCTGTCACAACACTTCGCAAACAACTTACAAAAGTTAAAGACCCAGTTCCACCAGAAGATCTCACAGGCGCCATATACCAAATACCATGCAAAGACTGCAACAAACATTACATAGGACAAACAAAAAGAATGATCAAAACAAGAAAAAAAGAACACAAACAAGCACTCGCGAAAGGAGACATAGCCTCACGTCTGGCAGAACACGCTTTACAACACGGACACGAACCCGACTGGGACTCAACAAAAATACTACACCGTCACATCACAAACAAGAATAGTAGACTCTTCTTAGAATCTTGGGAAACTTACAAACTACACGGGAAAGCCATTAATACATCACAACCACTTCCAGAAACTTATAAACAACTCTTACTCTGAAATGTATGAGACACCTCCAAATTAGGTAGCCTGCAGTATGGGTTTCTCATTGGTCCCTATTGGGGTTCTTCCATGATTCTATTGGAGGCCTCCCATTGGTTCTCATTGGGTTTTCCCATTCTGCGGGACTACTCTGATGAAGGGTTTTTCCAGAAATTTCAAGTATAAAAAGAGACAGAAACATAACATCGTCATTACTCCTGATGAAGGGTTTTCCAGAAATTTCAAGTATAAAAAAGAGACAGAAACATAACATCGTCATTACTCCTGATGAAGGACTGCTGCTGATGCGTCCGAAAGCTTGAGTGATCTTTTTCATTGCTATTTTACCAGTGTTTAACCTTTTTATGTAATTTCCTCCCTGGTACCCTGTATTTTATTTCCTCATTATACACATACACACACATAAAATAAATTAAACTCACACAACAAATTCATACAGTTAAACGGCACGTATCACTATAAACAAATGTGTGTTAATCATACACTATCCTTTTATATTACAGCATATAAAAATATTAATATTTCATAAATTCATCAACATCAATCCATGTTATTATTCATTAATTTTTCCTTCAATTTTTTTTGAATAATTGCAGATTATTTATATTTTCTAATTCCATTAGCAATTCATTCCATAATTTTGGACTTCTGTAATCAATGCCATCTCGTGCAATATTTATTCTTATTTTAGGTAGTATTAATTTATTAAAAAATCTTAGTCTCTTTCTATCCCTTTCGTTTTTCTGCATTTTAATAATTTCTTGATGTTTTCCCTCTTTTGTTCTTTCATACATTTTAATTAGGATACAATATTTATGTATTTCACTAATTGGTATTAATTTATAATTTTTAATAGCTGTTTTCCAATCAATTTCTTTGTTATTATTAAATAACTTCATATTTTTTTTCTGTATATTATTAAATAAAACTGTTTTTATTCTCCCACATTCACCCCAAATACAATTACAATAGACAATATGACTATGTATAAATGAATAGTACAATTCTATTTAATTTTACTAGGAATATTATTTAAAAATCTCAAAAATCCAATTCCTTTATTAATTTTTTAATAATTTTCTTAACATGTAGGTTCCAGTTAAGTTTAATAGTTAATGTCAAACCAAAAAAATTTATTTTTTCTACAATTTCCATTGGTTTTTCTTCTATTTGCATTTGAAAATTTTGAGAAATGTCATTTATACTTATTTTTTTTATTTGTATATTACTATTTTAGTTTTCTCTGTATTCACTCTTAACTGATTCATCTTAAACCATCTGTTATTATACAATAATTTTTGCCACCCACGTATATTTAGCTCAAACTAGAGCTTTTTTTATATTTGGAGAAAAAGAGACGCCGTCCTCATCCTGGATTCGAACCAGGGTCCCCGCGTTGAGCCCGCGGTGTCTTGACCTACTAGACGAATGAGGACAAGAACAAACGCATTTTTCTCCGTATATAAGATATTATTACCCTTCACAGGGATAACACAATTATGTTATTTTATACAATTGTGTTACCCTGGTTCGAATCCAGGATGAGGACGGCGCCTCTTTTCTTACAAAAACAAAAAAAGCTCTAGCTTGAGCTAAATATACGTGGGTGGCAAACATTATTGTATAAAAAAAAATATTAAAACCATTAGCCATATCATCACCCTTAGTTATTAATTCATTATCTGTTCAGAGACCCTTAATTACACTTTTTTCCCCTTTCTCTCATCTAATAATTTAAGATAAAGAGATGTCTGGCAAAGCTGTTAGATCGGTTCTTGCCGCTACAATGGCACGTTATAAAGATGTAAGTGATTTTGAACGTAGCGTTATAGTCGGCACAAGAGAGAAGAGACATAGCATCTCCGAGATAGCGACAAAATTTGGATTTTCGCGTACGACCATTTCACGGGTATATCGTGAATATCATGAATCCGGTAAAACATCAAATCTCTGACAGTGGTGTTGCCGGAAAAAGACCTTGAAAGTATGGGACCTTCGACGACTAACGAGAATCGTTAAACGAGGTAGTTGCCGCAGTATATATAGCCCAGATGCTCTTGCGCCATAAAAAAGCCAAACAAACAAACAATAAACGAGATAGACGTGCAACACTTCAAATTGCCGCGGATTTCAATGCTGGGGCATCAACAAGTGTCAGCGTGTGAACTGTTCAACGAACCATCATTGATATGGGCTTTCGGAGCCGAAGACCTACTCGTGTACCATTGTTGACTGCACGGCACAAAGCTTTACGCCTCGTCTGGGCCCACCAACACCGCCATTGGACTGTTGATGACTGGAAACACGTTGCCTGGCCTCAGGAGTCTCGTTTCCAATTGCATCAGGCGGATGGACGTGTACGGGTATGGAGACAACCTCATGAATCCATGGACCCTACATGTCAACAGGGGACTGTTCAAGCTGGTGGAGCTTCTGTGATGGTATGGGGCGTATGCAGTTGGCGTGATATGGGACCCCTGATACGTCTAGAGACAACTCTGACAGGTGACACATACGTAAGCATCATGTCTGATCACCTACACCCATTCATGTCCATTGTGCATTCCGACGGACTTGGACAATTTCAGCATGATAATGCGACACCCCACACATCAAGAGTTGCTACCGAGTGGCTCCAGGAACACTCTTCTGACTTTAGACACTTCCATTGGCCACCTAAATCGCCAGACATGAACATTATCGAGCATATCTGGGATGCCTTGCAACGTGCTGTTCAGAAGAGATCTCCACAACATCGCCCTCCTATGGATTTGTGGACTGCCCTGCAGGATTCCTGGTGAGAATTGTCTCCAAAATACCTTCAGACATTAGTCGAATCCATGCCATGTCGTGTTGCGGCACTTCTGCGTGCGCGGTGGGAGTATGGGGGTGGGCTACACGATATTAGGTAGGTGTACCAGTTTTTCTGGCACTTCAGTGTATTTTGCGCTAAAGAAGATGTTTCAAAATCTTTAAAAGAATTCTGTAGACTAGAGATCGGCAACTGTTTATGGTGATGTATCGAAGTAATACTGCGAAGTCATTCCGCGTCCCAGCAGAAATACTCATCAAATTGTGTCATCTACCACCCATTAAACCATGAATGTTTTTTACTATCCACTTGCTAATACAAATTATATAGATCTTTTGGTATGTTCCTCATACAGTGGTAATTTCTTTTTCTTGAAAACATCCTTGCGCACTTGACATGCGTTTTTTAAAAGCTTAACAAACTCAGTACGCAATCAGAAACATTTTTTGCTGCATAAATCCATATTGTTTAATCCAATGGTTTTAAAAAGACCGGGTATCAATTTCTGGCTTTTTTTTTATAGCAAACATTTTGATAATATTAATTACTTACAACGGTAACCTTGTAATGAGTAAATATAAGTGATAATGAGAAAATGAAAAGATTAAAATGGGGAGAGAAGATGAAGTTTTAAATAGAAACGGAATTAAAGGGTCTTCCAAAAATTCAATCAGATTGCAAATTTTCTGTTATGTACACTTTGCCCGCCAAAATCTAGTAACATTCCTCTTTGAACTGTGTGAAAACAAGAATAAACGTTGTTTAGCAACAAACAAATATTCCTTTTCAATTTTAATAGTACATCTCTGAATTTTTTAATTACTTCGAGAGCCATTAAAAACTGATTCACATACCATAGGGTACTGACCCCTGGTATAGATGATTTGATCCAACTTTGTCAAAATTCTATTTATGTTCATTCATTTTCATGGCATTGACATTACAAAGAACTCCAGCTTCTACAACTTTACTTCTTTTAAAAAACAGGAAACCTCTTAAAAGTGAACGCTTTATTTATTTTGCGAAAAATCCTACGCTAACGAGAAAGTATACAAAATAGAGACAAGTCCAAATAAATCTATTTCCATTTTATATTTTTCCAAAGAGAAAGCTTTCTAAAACAAATGGTTTCATAGGTATACCTAACAATGCTAAATCAAATACTTAACACTACAAACCGTTTAGTACTTTATTTCGACATCAAATATTTAAATACTTTGCTGCTACCTATATTTTATTCCTATTTTCAGATGTCCATAAATCCGCGCTTACTGTATTCCCGAAAACGCTGGACCACAGAAAATCTTGTAAACATACTAAATCCGCCCAAGACTTTTTTTTTCATTTTCGAGCTGGAGACGGTGTAAGAAGATTGCGAAAATAGATTATTCCAGGACCGCTTTTGAAAATACGAAATAAAAATTCCCGAAAGAGAAAATTATTTCCAGAAATGCATTTCTCACAACAAGAAATCGTCGAAGGATTAGGAAATAATAAAATGCATTCAAAAATACGATTTGGACTTTTTCAGTTAACCAACTTACAGAATCGGCTTTTGCGCTTCGAGATGGCGATTGCAACTAAGGCAAAAATGAAATATCTGAAGGATTTCAAAGGGTTTTTCTCCAATCTCTGCTTTCTTTGCCGAAAAACATTGGGCCATCAGTCATAAAGTGATTAGAAAACACTGAATAAACCGGCACAAAATATACATAGGGAACCTTTGTATGAAACGCTTGTAAACAACATATTCAATATCTAAGTAGGTAATATTCAATAGGACACAGTATGTGAGGTCCAGTTAAATGATTTAGAAGGTCAGGAAAAACGCAGTATAACGTGCCTTAGGACCTGAAAAATACTACAGTATAACGTGCCCAGGACCTGAAAAATTTACCACCAGGAAGTTATATATTACCATTATACTCTCACATATTATCAATGATAATATGTGAGAGTATAATGGTAATATATAACATATTATCAATAATATAAAAAATAAATTAAACTCACACAACAAATTCATACAGTTAAACGGCACGTATCACTATAAACAAATGTGTGTTAATCATACACTATCCTTTTATATTACAGCATATAAAAATATTAATATTTCATAAATTCATCAACATCAATCCATGTTATTATTCATTAATTTTTCCTTCAATTTTTTTTGAATAATTGCAGATTATTTATATTTTCTAATTCCATTAGCAATTCATTCCATAATTTTGGACTTCTGTAATCAATGCCATCTCGTGCAATATTTATTCTTATTTTAGGTAGTATTAATTTATTAAAAAATCTTAGTCTCTTTCTATCCCTTTCGTTTTTCTGCATTTTAATAATTTCTTGATGTTTTCCCTCTTTTGTTCTTTCATACATTTTAATTAGGATACAATATTTATGTATTTCACTAATTGGTATTAATTTATAATTTTTAATAGCTGTTTTCCAATCAATTTCTTTGTTATTATTAAATAACTTCATATTTTTTTTCTGTATATTATTAAATAAAACTGTTTTTATTCTCCCACATTCACCCCAAATACAATTACAATAGACAATATGACTATGTATAAATGAATAGTACAATTCTATTTAATTTTACTAGGAATATTATTTAAAAATCTCAAAAATCCAATTCCTTTATTAATTTTTTAATAATTTTCTTAACTTATAGGTTCCATTTAAGTTTATTACTGAATGTCAAACCCAAAAAATTTATTTTTTCAACGATTTCTATTGTTTTTCCTCTATTTTTGTTTGAAAATTTTGAGAAATTTAATTTATACTTATTTTTTTTATTTGTATATTACTATTTTAGTTTTCTCTGTATTCACTCTTAACTGATTCATCTTAAACCATCTGTTATTATACAATAATTTTTGCCACCCACGTATTAATTCAGCTCAAACTAGAGCTTTATTGTTTTTGGAGAAAAAGAGGCACCGTCCTCATCCTGGATTCGAACCAGGGTCCCCACATTGAGCCCGTGGTGTCTTGACCTACTAGACGAACGAGGACAAGAAAAGCATTTTTCTACGTATATTAGGATGAAAGATATTATTACCCTTCACAGGGATAACACAATTATGTTATTTTATACAATTGTGTTACCCTGGTTCGAATCCAGGATGAGAACGGCGCCTCTTTTTCTCCAAAAACAAAAAAGCTCTAGCTTGAGCTAAATATACGTGGGTGGCAAACATTATTGTATAAAAAAAAATATTAAAACCATTAGCCATATCATCACCCTTAGTTATTAATTCATTATCTGTTCAGAGACCCTTAATTACACTTTTTTCCCCTTTCTCTCATCTAATAATTTAAGATAAAGGATGTCTGGCAAAGCTGTTAAATCGGTTCTTGCCGCTACAATGGCAGGTTATCAAGATTTAAGTGATTTTGAACGTGGCGTTATAGTCGGCACAAGAGAGATGGGACATAGCATCTCCGAGATAGCGACAAAATTTGGATTTTCGCGTACGACCATTTCACGGGTATACCGTGAATATCAGGAATCCGGTAAAACATCAAATCTCCGACAGCGGTGTGGCCGGAAAAAGACCTTGAAAGAACGGGACCTTCGACGACTGACGAGAATCGTTAAACGAGATAGTTGCCGCAGTATATATAGCCCAGATGCTCTTGCGCCATAAAAAAGCCAAACAAACAAACAATAAACGAGATAGACGTGCAACACTTCCTCAAATTGCCGCGGATTTCAATGCTGGGCCACAACAAGTGTCAGCGTGCGAACTGTTCAACGAACCATCATTGATATGGGCTTTCGGAGCCGAAGGTCCACTCGTGTACCATTGTTGACTGCACGGCACAAAGCTTTACGCCTCGTCTAGGTCCGCCAACACCGCCATTGGACTGTTGATGACTGGAAACACGTTGCCTGGTCTGACGAGTCTCGTTTCCAATTGCATCAGGCGGATGGACGTGTACGGGTATGGAGACAACCTCATGAATCCATGGACCCTACATATCAACAGGGACTGTTCAAGCTGGTGGAGCATCTGTGATGGTATGGGGCGTGTGCAGTTGGCGTGATATGGGACCCCTTATACGGTCAGAGACAACTCTGACAGGTGACAGGTACGTAAGCATCATGTCCGATCACCTACACCCATTCATGTCCATTGTGCATTCCGACGGACTTGGACAATTTCAGCATGATAATGCGACACCCCACACATCGAGAGTTGCTACCGAGTGGCTCCAGGAACACTCTTCTGACTTTAGACACTTCCATTGGCCACCTAAATCGCCAGACATGAACATTATCGAGCATATCTGGGATGCCTTGCAACGTGCTGTTCAGAAGAGATCTCTACCACCTTGCACTCCTATGGATTTGTGGACTGCCCTGCAGGATTCCTGGTGTGAATTGTCTCCAGGATACCTTCAGACATTAGTCGAGTCCATGCCACGTCGTGTTGCGACACTTCTGCGTGCGTGGACGAGGAGGCTACACGATATTAGGTAGGTGTACCAATTTTTCTGGCACTTCAGTGTATTTTGCGCTAAAGAAGATGTTTCAAAATCTTTAAAAGAATTCTGTAGACTAGAGATCGGCAACTGTTTATGGTGATGTATCGAAGTAATACTGCGAAGTCATTCCGCGTCCCAGCAGAAATACTCATCAAATTGTGTCATCTACCACCCATTAAACCATGAATGTTTTTTACTATCCACTTGCTAATACAAATTATATAGATCTTTTGGTATGTTCCTCATACAGTGGTAATTTCTTTTTCTTGAAAACATCCTTGCGCACTTGACATGCGTTTTTTAAAAGCTTAACAAACTCAGTACGCAATCAGAAACATTTTTTGCTGCATAAATCCATATTGTTTAATCCAATGGTTTTAAAAAGACCGGGTATCAATTTCTGGCTTTTTTTTTATAGCAAACATTTTGATAATATTAATTACTTACAACGGTAACCTTGTAATGAGTAAATATAAGTGATAATGAGAAGATGAAAAGATTAAAATGGGGAGAGAAGATGAAGTTTTAAATAGAAACGGAATTAAAGGGTCTTCCAAAAATTCAATCAGATTGCAAATTTTCTGTTATGTACACTTTTCCCGCCAAAATCTAGTAACATTCCTCTTTGAACTGTGTGAAAACAAGAATAAACGTTGTTTAGCAACAAACAAATATTCCTTTTCAATTTTAATAGTACATCTCTGAATTTTTTAGTCACTTCGGGAGCCATTAGAAACTGATTCGCATACCATAGGGTACTGACCCCTGGTATAGATGATTTGATCCAACTTTGTCAAAATTCTATTTATGTTCATTCATTTTCATGGCATTGACATTACAAAGAACTCCAGCTTCTACAACTTTACTTCTTTTAAAAAACAGGAAACCCCTTAAAAGTGAACGCTTTATTTATTTTGCGAAAAATCCTACGCTAACGAGAAAGTATACAAAATAGAGACAAATCCAAATAAATCTATTTCCATTTTATATTTTTCCAAAGAGAAGGCTTTCTAAAACAAATGGTTTCATAAGTATACCTAATAATGCTAAATCAAATACTTAACACTACAGACCGTTTAGTACTTTATTTCGACATCAAATATTTAAATACTTTGCTTTTACCTATATTTTATTCCTATTTTCAGATGTCCATAAATCCGCGCTTACTGTATTCCCGAAAACGCTGGACCACAGAAAATCTTGTAAACATACTAAATCCGCCCAAGACTTTTTTTTTTTCATTTTCAAGCTGGAGACGGTGTAAGAAGATTGCGAAAATAGATTATTCCAGGACCGCTTTTGAAAATACGAAATAAAAATTCCCGAAAGAGAAAATTATTTCCAGAAATGCATTTCTCACGACAAGAAATCGTCGAAGGATTAGGAAATAATAAAATGCATTCAAAAATACGATTTGGACTTTTTCAGTTAACCAACTTACAGAATCGGCTTTTGCGCTTCGAGATGGCGATTGCAACTAAGGCAAAAATGAAATATCTGAAGGATTTCAAAGGGTTTTTCTCCAATCTCTGCTTTCTTTGCCGAAAAACATTGGGCCATCAGTCATAAAGTGATTAGAAAACACTGAATAAACCGGCACAAAATATAATATAGGAACCTTTGTATGAAACGCTTATGTGAAACAACATATTCAATATCTAAGGTAGGCAATATTCAATAGGATACAATATGTGTATAAGGTAAGGGGTGGGAGCTTGAAGATAGAATCAACGCACAATTAAACTCTGTGAAGTCAAAAATCACCCACAGCCTTGTGCAGAGCATCTTTTAATGAAAAGGGCTGCTGAAAGGTTTTACTTGAACATATGCAAAAGCCTCATTGCTGGGAATACTGAAATTATTAAACTTCAAAGATGATTTTTTTTACCAAACTGAGGTTAAAGTTCTCTCTACGCATTCATCTGCATCGTAATTCCATAGTAGTCTATTGTATACATTTTTTTTTTTGCGTAATAATTAATGTGATTTAACGGAGGCTTAAATTTCAGTGATCCACAAACGCTTCATGTAATGTCCAGTAAACTCCCCATATAATTTCCAGCAATCTTCACTAAATCTTACGTAATCTTCAGTGCACGACATGTAACCTTCAATAAACCTTACTTAATGCACAGTGACTTATGGGCATTGTTGAGGCTAAGGGAAAGTTGGCATTGACATTGCAATAGAATAGGAAAAATGTAGCCTTTTAATTATTACTTTGTTACACGTTAAATCTTAGTTGCAACGGCATTAAATTGTAGTTTTTTTTTAATTATTACTTTGTTACATGTTGAAATCTAGGTGGCAATGGCATTGTTGTCAGAGACTAAGAAACCACAACAAATGCTGCGGACGTTCTTTTTTGCTAGTGAAGTTTTTGCCTTCTTGAATATTTACCAATATTTCTTCAATATTTACCAATATTTCTTCAATATTTACTAATATTTCTATGTATGAACCAATATTTCTTCAATGGTTTATTTCTGATTAAAGTTATCAAAAATGTATACAGTCCACGCTTTTCATTTCAACATTCACGACTTCAGCGCTGTGATACCAACAATGTTAATAAATCTTAATAGTAACAAATTGCGCTTCGGTTTGAACCAACCGACATAGAAGCCAATCATCCAAATGGATAAAATAGGCATCTTATGTAATTTCGCCAGACCTTATGTAATACTCCAGACGCCTCATATAATTTTCAACACCTTACGTAAAACTCCAAACACATTATATAACATCCAGTAATATAATATCTATGACGTTAATCGATCACAAGACGATGATCCTATCATCATCCAATTAGTCATAATGAGACCCTTTATTCAGCACCATGCGGCGCTGCAATTCATCATATATGAGATAAAAGATTATTACAAAAAGATGTTGGAATCACTCAAGAGGTGACTTACTTTTCAATCATTTGGTGCACCCGCCAAAGTCGCTTCAGTTAAAACCCTTTTAAGTTTTTTTAAATTTACTTTGATAATTGAAAGGTAGTTAATTGTAGATGAAAATGTTTTCAACGTGAATAATAATATTAGTTTTATTAAAAAAAAATGCTTTAAAAACAATTTTTGATGTGCACGAGCTAAAGCAAACACCACCTATATAGAACTTTGGTGTTTATTTATACCTCACTACAACAGCTTTGAGCCAAATAAACTACAGCTATGCCACATTATTCACTGAACGAAATGAATGACTTTATCCATCTACTATAAATAAGCGGACCTGTTCTGTGATTCGGTCAGTGAACGACTTGATACACCGCAACTTTGGTGAAAACTTTTTGCGACTACCTTAATGTCCTTACATTTATGAAACAAGAAAAGAATGTAATCAGATGGCTCATGAAACCATTCAGAGACCATCCAGTATTTGGTTAGGACAACTAAAAATGTAATGGAACCAGTGTACGTAGTAAGTACATTATGTGCTATCAATTATACAATCTCCGCTTCATTCACATAATGTATTTTTATACAAATGTAACCAGTAGCATAATAAAATTGCACTGAACTTTAGCATAAAGTAGACGAATACATATGCAATAAAGATGCAGATGCTTTGTTATCGATAATTTTACTACATAAAAAGCAGCTATTAGAAACAACAACTGGTACATAAAACCGGTGGTGAGTAGATTGGGCAAGGGGGTGATTAAGAAGGGTGGTCGTCAGAGGCGGCACGGTAATCCCAGAAGACCGGTGGTTAGTACAAAAGTGGGAGAAACAACTCCACTTCAGTTTTCTTCATTCTTATGAAACCACCATTGGGAAATTGATCACTAAATTTCAGTTTCAGGCTCAATCGAAGCTCTACCTTTCGTGCGATTGAGTGCAAGTAAAACCGAGTAAGTAGTAGTAGTTTTAGCAAAATACATTTCACTAATTTTTGTATCCCAAATTGTTCTTTTCGTTACTCTAAAAGCAACCCAAAATTGTAGCTTGGAAAAATAGGAATGAAACTTGTCATTCTTCGTTTCTTTTCTTTTTGTTTTACCCGTGTATGATTCCTGGATAAAATGAGACCGATATCTAGAATTACTGTCAAAGGATTATTCGAATGCTTCGGTTGGCAAGCACGAACTTCTTCATTTAATATATAACCAGTGGTATTAAAGAATACCGAGTTTCTACAGGTCTTCCATGCGATGACGCATTCTGAACCACTCCGCCAATTAATATATTTTCTTGGAAATTTCACGAGTACTAAAACACTCACTAATTCTCTGAGTAATGCGATTTATTTATTATGCTAAACTGTCAGTATCCTTGGCTTCAAATCGTCCAGAAATGGAATTTACCTATGATCAATGAATAGTGAAAAGTAATCCACAAATAAAAAACTGATATTCTGTAAAAATTGAGCTACGTTTTTTTATTCCGAAATACGTTTCTGGTTCAAAAAAATTCCT
>QLNU02015270.1:116384411-116396871 GCA_006491805.2 Dysdera silvatica | reverse complement strand
CGTACACGAGTTTTGAATTGCCCCATTACTGCCTCCCATCCTATTTGAATCTCGCGTTTCTCAGATCGGTCAAATTTACTTAACGCTAAACCATTTTCTCGGTGGAAAAAAAAACACCCACATAATCTTTTCACTTTCCCCAATATATTTTCTTCCGATAGGGGACACTGCAACCTAACAAATATCATTTAAGAGGATATGCAAGACATACCATGGATCCCTCCTTTTTGTATTCTAACGGAAAACGTGGAGTTTATCTCCTTGAAACACGCCGAACACATTTACACTTTAAACTAGTAACTTTCCTAGACCGCTGACCAACTTCAAAGATCATTTGCCCTCGTGGACCCACGAGAACTAATTCAAAGTTTAAACCCCGGAATTTGGATTATAGGCCTATATATATATATTTATTTCTAGTATTTCATCACCGATTTTCACCTTTTATGGGAGGAGAATTAAATGAACGCACATATTTTTATTTGCATTTTATTGCAATGTTAATTGTGGCAATTGCATTCGATTAATTAGAAGTATATAAAATACAATTTTTGGATTAATAATGAATATTAACAAGAGATGACACAACACCACTCGTTAATTTCATCTCCTGTGAGAGGCATGATGCTGCATTTCACTGACAAGTAGTGATATATCTTACATTAAAGAGCAGATGCTCTTGTCTTAGTAATTTTCCAAACTTTTGTGGAACACTGGGAGGGTTTCGCGGACCCCGGCTGAAGAACCTCTGCTCTAAACCATGCATATAATAACTGCTTTATTTATTCTTCATTTGTAAAATCATAATAGCAATATACTACGTAACTATAGACAATAATACCGACAATATATATTAAAAGCACATCATATTAGACTCTACAATGAAAGGTCCCAAAAAAATATCAGCATGGGTATAGCACACCTGGGACATTAAGATTATAATTTGATTTTAATAATGACGTATAAGTGTCAAATATTTCCTTAGTCTTTTTTGAAATTTATCTTTACTGTTTAATTTTTTTTAATTCCTCTATAACCCATTCCAAAGTTTTGCACCTTTTTAATTTACATTATTCCTTCCTACTTCGGTCCTTATTTTTGGGAGTAATAGATCATTGTATTTACGACATGTATTTCTATCTTTTTCAATTAATTTTATTCTTATAAGTTCAGTGTGATTGCCTTCCTTTATTCTTTCATACATTTTAACCAAGACACTGTATTTGTGTAAATGTTCTACTGTTAATGCATTGTACTTCACAAATAAGTTTTTCCAGTTAAATCTTTTAACACTGTTAATTAATTTTTTTTTTTCTGAATGTTTTTTAGTATATTTTTATTTACCAAGCCTAAGTTTCCCCATACACAATTACAATATGTCAGATGACTGTAGATCAATGAATAATACAGTTTTACGCAGGTTTCTTCCATTATTGTTATGTTAATTCTTCTTAGAATTCCTAAGCTTTTACTTATTTTGTTTGCTGTTTTATCTATATGGTCATTCCAGTTCGATTTATTAGTTAATTGAATTCCTAAGAATTCAATTTTATCAACAATTTCAATTTTTTTATTATTAACTATAATTGAAATATTTTTGTATCCTTGTGTACTTTTCATTTTTACTAGAAAATAGCATTACTCTTCTCTTTTTTACAATTCAGCTTCATCTGATTAACATTAAACCATTTTTCGTATTTTTAAATTTCTCTTATATTCACTGCCATCAGTTTCATTAGGTTACTACCAGTTAAAATCACGCTTGTGTCATCTGCGAACAAAGTAATGTGTCCGATATCTGATACATTGAATATGTCGTTAATATATAACGACAGTGTTGTAAAACGTGTTCTGCCAGACATGAAGCTATGTCTCCTTTCGCAAGTGCTTGTTTGTGTTCTTTTCTTCTTGTTTTGATCATTCTTTTTGTTTGTCCTATGTAATGTTTGTTGCAGTCTTTGTATGGTATTTGGTATATGCGCCTGTGAGATCTTCTGGAATCTTGGGAAACTTACAAACTACACGGGAAAGCCATTAATACATCACAACCACTTCCAGAAACTTATAAACAACTCTTACTCTGAAATGTATGAGACATCCCCAAATTAGGTAACCCGCAGTGTGGGTTTCTCATTGGTCCCTATTGGGGTTCTTCCATGATTCTATTGGAGGCCTCCCATTGGTTCTCATTGGGTTTTTCCATTCTGCGGGACTACTCTGATGAAGGGTTTTCCAGAAATTTCAAGTATAAAAAAGAGACAGAAACATAACATCGTCATTACTCCTGATGAAGGACTGCTGCTGATGCGTCCGAAAGCTTGAGTGATCTTTTTCATTGCTATTTTACCAGTGTTTAACCTTTTTATGTAATTTTCTCCCTGGTACCCTGTATTTTATTTCCAATTTAGTTGTTCTTGAATTAATATTCTCAGAACTTTTATTGAACTAACTTTTTCTATAATAACATAGTTAAATTTTGTTCTATTCGGCTGATTTGATTTTTTTATTTTTAGTATGGAAGATTATATATTTTGTTTTATTTGTATTTATTATTAGATTATTAACAATAAACCATTGTTCGAATAATTTTAACTTTTCGATTAGATTGACAATTATTGGGTCGATTTGGGTTCTCTCTCTGTCATCCATATTATGTCATCTGCAAACAAAAGCAGTTCTTCATCAAGATTTATTATATGTGTAAATAATTGAAACGAAAGGCAATATTCATAAATAAACACAAAGTCTGTCAGCCTAGAAAATATCCTTTCTCTCGCTCCAAGAATAAACTAACGTTGATTTTCCCATTCGAACAAGGGTGTTGTTCCAAACCAAATGTATAACAAAAGAACATGAAATGCTTACAATTCAAAACCATGTGAGCTACAATATGTATAATTTCTGTAGTAAAAATTTCCAGAATTTATAACGCATCGATAAAATCCCACATCTTCGTTAAATTTGAATTTCCAAAACTCGAAGTGGAATTCATAAATAATTATAAAAATTGAGAACCTGAAAAACTAATAGTTAATAAATTATTTTAAAACGCAATTCAGAAAAATTTCGAACTTTTCTATTCGGAAATGAAAATGTCGATCCCAATTAAGAGTCTAAATTTTAAATTTCAATGTAAACGGCGATTTATAACAACCGTCGTAAGGTTTCTGATAAAATAATGAATTAATTTCAATTCGTAATTAATATTGCTACCGAGAGGAAGGGAACAACCTCAATATTCCTTGACTACCCTCCACAACAGAACTCATACCTAAGAAACAGTCAAACGGAATCAAATTTTAGTTTTCACCTGTGCAATAATTTTAGGTTAACTGGATTACATTAGTTGGGTTCATAAATGAAAGTTCCCAAGAGAATACCTAGGTACTTGAGACCCATCACAAATATAAAACCCGACTGCCTCACATACATATAAAGCTTGCGGAGTACATACAAAAATATAACCTGCTCTAGGTAGTACATTTAAAAACAACAGAACAAACAACTAGCAGTAAATTTTCTTCTATTTTCATTTTCATAGTTTTAACTATATCGAATTTTTCTCTATTTTTCTTCTAAAAATCATCACATAGGATCAAACGGGAGCGTTAAGAAAAATAAAAAACTAACAATGTACTCTGTAAAACTTCTACTTCTTTCCATTTGCCATCTTAGAGGCATAGCCCACTAGTTACGTGTTGAAAGAATTGCGTGCAATCCTTTCCTAAAATCTTAAACTGACGCTCAGTGTATTAAACCTAGATTTTGGCTTCGCCTTCCACACAAAACTTTGGAACTGAAACCATTCAAAACACGATTTTTATGATCTTTTAAATTGAAGCAAAGCATGGAATTCGAGTTCCTTGATGAAGCCCTTTTCTGCAGAGATAAGCGTGTGTGTGTTTCAAATATAAAAAAGCATTTTAAAAACGTTACTTAATGCCATTCAAAAATAAGACGAACGATGCCTCGTGCTGAACGCTGTGGCCATCCTCCCATCCTTGATTTTACGAATATGAATTCATCGCTCCTCAAAAATCCCATTATGTTTTCCATCCTGCTCCTTATCTTCTTTGTTCGCCGGATGTCCTCACGCGCCAGGAAGTTTTCAAAACATAAACAGGAATAAAATCATGTCATCCTAGGATCATTTCAAATCTTTCACGACTTGTCGAGAGCAGCCCGCTCTCCTCGTGGACTGATTCTTCTCCTTGAAACGGCTGCATCAAAGTTGGCCAGTGGAAACGTTTCGCCATCTAAGAAACTGGTTCCATCATATATGTTCAATTGTCCTGATTGTTAAATTTTTCATCAGAAAGAAAGCAGCAGTGATATATACAGTAAATAAAGGCCAAACCTTTGATAAAATACTGATCTATAGTTATAAAGCTATTTCTTACAAAGAAAATAAGTCTTCTTGGTTTCAAACTATTCGTTTGGCCACTTTTGCATACGATTCATGGTCCTAGACAATACCGCGTTTATAATAAGTGCTTATCGATTAAGTTTCCATTCGATTAATTAAAATTGAGACACAAATAATGGAATTCATTTTTATCATTCCCACATACGTAAGCAAAATGTTAGGCGCTAATATTAATATTGTGAATCAATAAGTAATTGCGTTAATTTTAAGCATATTAGCGCAGTTTATGCATTATTGTATATATATATATATATTGTGCTAAATATTTTTGTATTATATGTTGTTGCATTTGGTAGAAAAAATGTATGCCATATTTATGAAATTAATTAATTAAAATATTTAATCCCAATAATGGACGAAGAGATGGCATAATGATTCTCTATGATCATGAAATTTCATCCTTCATTCATCATATTTCAAATTATGTTATTGTTATTTAACCCATCCATTGTATAAATCGCTGCTTTTTTATTAACATCTGCTTTGTACATGGTGAGTAATCACAGCAAATTATCGTAGTTAAAAAGTTTTAATATGTTAATAGCTATTTCGTTGGCGCTTGTGATCTTCATCAGAACGGTCAACGTTGCCGTCTCGTCGAATTTATGGTTGGAGAGATGGCAACGTGAACCGGCATTATATGTAAACAGAGTCAGAACGGTTCTGATGATGATGGTAAGCACCGAAATAGCTATTAGCATATCAAAACTTAACTGCCATAATTTGTTGCGATTCCTCTACCCATAATATCAGTGCAATGCAACTCAAGCATGTGGCTTATATGCATAAGTTCATGTCAGAAGGGAAGACGCATACTTCTAAAAAATACCATGTTACTGAAAAAATACCACATTGATGAAAAATACCACGTTAACGAAAAATGCCACGTCATTGAAAAAATACCACGCTAATGAAAATATACCACGTTAATGAAAAAAAAGTTATACGGAAAAACAGATATTAAACATTTTTGATCAAGTTTAGACTGAAATATGCATCGTTGGAACCATACTTTTCATTTTTATTTCAAGCCAAATAATGCTACTATTCAAAAAGATCTTTAAACGACATTTGAGCATCGTAAAAATTCATTTCTATCGCTCTAAACTTTACATGATAAATTTTAATGATGCCGGTATACAGAAGCCATTACTGCAATCCTAAATCTTAATAATAATAATGACCAGCATTGTTTTATTCGACACTTTTGCAATTACGGAATCGTTATCGTTGCGGACTCCAACCTAATGGTTCTTGCCTCTAAAATGGCAGGCAAATGTGCATCGAAGCAGGAGTAACCTGTCCTCTTCGACGTTGGAGATATTTTAATCTAATGTAGGTAATTTCTGGCAGACGTGATGGATTAGTATGTGGGAGCAGGGAGCCCTCCTCGTCCCAAAATTATTGCTCAGGTCATATCCCTAAAGCTCGCTTTTGTTTTTGCGAGCTGTTAAAGTTCTGACCTACTTGCATCCTATAACGAAGAAAGATTGAACAATTTCCAAGAGGAGAACGTTTCTCTCACGAAAGCTTGCAATAAATCGCAACGGAATTGCGAAAGGCGATTTAAGTTATTTCCTTCTCAAGCGAGCTGTTTCAGACGCTTTTCGGCCGAAATAAAACTTTGATGGACAGGGTAATGATAAAAATAAATGCATATAAAGTGACTATAATAATAAAAAAGATGTCCGTCGTTTCCCGAATGGAGAAGCTGTCAACTGAAAAAAGTTCTCCTAGAAGATAAATTTTTAAATGAAACATCACATTTTGTGAAAAAATTAGGTTTTTGATTTACCGAAGCTTCACGTTGACTTACTAGTGAAGTTTTATCTTGACATACTAGTGAGGCTTTACCTTGACTTACTAGTGACGCTTTACCTTGACTTACTAGTGAAACTTTACCTTAACTTATTAGTGAAGCTTTAACTTGACTTTCTAGTAAAGATTTACCTTGACTTACTAGTGAAGCTTTACCTTGACTTACTAGTGAAGTTTTACCTTGACTTACTAGTGAAACTTTACTTTGACTTACTAGTGAAGCTTTACCTTCACTTACTGGTGACGCTTTACCTTCACTTACTAGTGGCGCTTTACCTTGACTTACTAGTGAAGCTTTAACTTGACTTACTAGTGAAACTTTACCTTGTCTTGCTATTGAAGCTTTACTTTGACTTACTAGTGAAGCTTTACCTTGACTTACTAGTAAAGTTTTATATTCGCTAGCAAAGGTGGGGGTTTAATTAACGCCTGTAGCACAATAGGAAATTGCACTTGACTAGTTTTCAACAGTCGTGGGTTCGGTTCCCACCACACTCCAAGAAGTCATGCTTTTTTTTCGTGAGTAATTTATCATTTAATTTTAAGTTAACAGTTCTCGTTATTTGTGTTATTCTTAAATTTCATGTGCAGAAAATTCTCAAAAAGCTTTCTTGCGCTAAATTTTTCATTTTATTATACTCACGACTTTAATTGGTACACAGGGGCGTAGAAATTGAAAAATTATTGAAGGTCTAAAAAACTTTAAAATCGGATCGCGTAATTCTGCATTAATGAGGACTATATATTTTAATATCCAATGGGGTCAAGCCCCCTGAGCCTACCCCTTTCCTACGGCACTGTTAGTACCCCACGTCTTGTTTCGGGTCAATCCATTTCAAATCACCCGGTCGGTGTTACTCAATTTTTTTTATTTTTTCATTTTTTTTTGTCTAAGTGTTCCTTAATATGTTGAGAGTTAAAACCCGCGGTTTAACTCTCTGACTTTTTTTATCGCGTTTTACGGAAACTGGTGTACTTCCCTTTTTTTAAAGCTATCAGAATAATTTAAAAACCAAATATTTGCTCATAGGCGATTTTAACTAAGTGGTAAGGAAATGGCCTAAAATCTATGGTAAGAAAAGCGTTTAAAATGATAAAAATTCACTTTTTGAGCATTGTAATTTCTATGAAGAAGATCTCTTATAGGACTACTTGATGTACGAGTTTTAAATCTTAGAAGATTTTCTTTTTTTTTTCATAGAGCCTGTCAAACATTGCGCTAAGCTAATAAATTGTGATTTTCAACACAGAATATCTCCGAAGAGACTGATTGTAAAATTATGAAATTTTCACAAACTAAACTTCTTTATAGTTGGAATGTGGCTTATAAATTTGAAGACTGAAACTTAAGTGGTTCCTGAGTTGTGGAGTGTCAAAATTAGATAAAAATTGAGCATTTAATTTCTGGCGGAAAAAGGGAAATAGGAACAAAAAGCCTCTATTTTATTTTATTTTGCTAAATAACATTTATTGTTGCTTAAAACTTAGTTACGAGCTAATAATCTTTGTTGTTATTACGTTGGTATCTAAGTTGTACTGGTACTGTCTTCAGCGATAACAGTGATCGATTTATCAGCAAGTAATCATACTCTGCATAAAACAAGGATCTCAAAAGAAATGGAGAGTATTTTTCATTACCACAAATATAAATATTTGGCCAAATTCTATCATATTTTTGGCAAAAAAGTGCAGTGTCCTACTAGGTTTACATAAAAACCTGTTACAAATGGATCCAGTAAAATTCTTGTTGAACACCTGCCTAAACCACAAAATATCCCTGTTGATTTAATTCCAGGAAAAACTCTACGTCTCATATGTGCAACAAAAATATTTATGCAAAAACCGATTGAAGGAGAGACCTGTGAAAATGATACTGAAATTTTCCTTGATGCATATGAGCTAGTTGGAAACAAAGTTTTACATGAAGTAAACACATTATACAAGTCCTTGGACTTACCACCTGTACGTAAAATAATAAAACTAAACAAAGCACAGAGACCATCAGCAGTTATGAAAAACTGATAAAATTACAGTATTTGCAGTAAAAAGAAAATTAGAAGAATTCTTTAGTGGGCAAGGAAACACAATCTTTAGCTCTGAGCTAATACGAAATGAGTATCAAATATTGATAGATAAACTTAAGGAAAAATACAATGTGGAAAACAAAGATGCAAAAGTAAAAATTACTAGCCTTTTACCAGATTCTTATCCTAAAAATAAAATCTGTGAAGAATTTAATGTATCAGATTACCATATGAGACTAACAAGAGAGCTAGTAAAGATCTAAGGCCCGAACTTTTCTAAAAAAAAGATGGCCACAAAATCCTTGAACAGATTGTCAATTATGCAATTGAGTATTTTCACGATGATGAGAACAGTTGGCTATGCCCAGGTAAAAAAGGCTGTTCTCATCATCGTGATAATACTCAATTACTCTTGTTAGTCTCGCATTATACTCTGATACATTAAATTCTTCACAGATTTTATTTTTAGATACAGATTTAGACACAGATTTAGACACATTTTAGACACTACACAGATTTTATTATCACGATGATGAGAACAGTTGGCTATGCCCAGGTAAACAAGGCTGTTCTCATCATCGTGATAGTACACAATAACTTTTGTTAGTCTCAGATGGTGCTCTGATACATTAAATTCTTCACAGATTTTATTTTTAGATACAGATTTATACACAAATTTAGACACATTTTAGACACTACACAGATTTTATTATCACGATGATGAGAACAGTTGGCTATGCCCAGGTAAACAAGGCTGTTCTCATCATCGTGATAGTACACAATAACTTTTGTTAGTCTCAGATGGTGCTCTGATACATTAAATTCTTCACAGATTTTATTTTTAGACCAAGAATCCGGTGAAAGGCTGATAATTTTTGCATTAAGATAAACAACATTAAGATACATAAGCAAAACAAAAGATTCCTTCTGCTTCCTTTGAATGGACTGTTCTGCCTTTTCGAACAAAAATACCCAAAACACAAAATTGGGAGATCAGTATTTTGTGCTCTATGATCTAAATGGTGTGTCCTTCAGGGGTCATCTCTGGAATCCACAGAGTTTGTATCTGTAAGTATCATGAGAATGTAAAGTAACGATTGAAGGAGCTAAACTTAATACCAGCTACGGAGATTTGTTTGTGATATGTGTGCAATTGGCTTTCGCACAAA
The DNA here is from genome assembly GCA_006491805.2 of Dysdera silvatica. Classification (NCBI taxonomy): domain Eukaryota; kingdom Metazoa; phylum Arthropoda; class Arachnida; order Araneae; family Dysderidae; genus Dysdera; species Dysdera silvatica. The sequence continues at coordinate 116,387,434 of QLNU02015270.1, read as the reverse complement.
TATTTATGTTGCACATGTGGAGCATAGAACTTTCCCTGAAATTAAATCAATATGGATATTTTGTGGCTTAGACAGGTGTTCAACAAGAATTTTACTCAATCCATTTTTAACAGGTTTTTTATGTAAACCTAGCAGGTCACTAACACTTTTTACCAAAAGTATGATAAAATTTGGCCAAATATTTATACTTGTGGTAATGAGAAATACTCTCTATTCCTTTTGAGGTCTTCAATTTAAGCAGAGTCTGATCACTTGCTGATAAATCGATCACCTTTAGTACTTCCTTTGATACAAGTTGATAATCCTGTTTGTAGAATTGTCCACCATTAAAACCATCCACAAAATAATTCACATTGGATACAATAAAAGTAAAATTCTTTTTTCTTAACTTCACACTACAAATGAATCGGTCATTTTGAAAAGGGGTCAACTCAATAGGAAAACAATAAGACATAACCCCTTTTCAAAATGACCGATTCAAATAAAGACGAACTGAGAACACATTTCTCAAGCAACTGCCAGCATGATGTTGGCATCATGTCTAAACTTGCATTCATCTAGGAAATGAATTGAAACAATATAGTTCAGACCATGACATGATAGATTCTTTTGGAAGAGCAATAAACAGACCAATCGTTCCAATTCAAAAATACAACCTGCAATAAAAAAATAATAATTTTAAACAATTTCAGAACAAAAGCTTTTATAAGAGTGTATGGCGTGTATCACCAACTTAAAACGATCTCCGGTTTAAGCTATTGTTTGTCTTCAAATTGATACCTTTCGACAGTTTTATTAAAATAAGAAAGTACTACTGAAGACAGAATTTTTAACCTTATGAAAGTATTAAAACAACAAAGATTGGTTTTAAATGAACAATTTATAAATAAAGTATGTAAATAAACAGATATAAATATTGTATTTAGTTGTAGGTTCCAGTTTTTCGATAATTTAAATAGATCAAAGTGAATAGTAAAACATTTCAGATATCGCAAGAACAAACCTTATTACTAGGTATTCTTTTTTTTTTCAAGCTTTACAAGTTTATAAGAAAATATGAATTGATGCTAAATTTATTAATAATTTTGATTCTAAGCAACAACAAATATTATTTAGTAAAAGAAAACACAAATAGAAGTTCTTTGTTCCTGTTTCTTTTGTTCCGCCAGAAATTAAATGCGTACAATTTTTAACTAATTTTGACGCTCCACAACTCTGGACCCACTTAAGTTTCAGTCATCAAATTTATATGCTATATTTTAATTATAAAGTAGTTTATTTTGTGACAATTTCATAATTTTAGATTCAGTTTCTTTGGGGATATTCTGTGTTGAAAATCACAACTTATCGGCTTAACGCAGTGTTTGACACTCTATGAAAAGAAGGAAAAGCGTCTCAGGTTTAAAACTCGTACATCGAGTAGTTCTATAAGAGAACTGTAAAGAAAAGAATATTAAAGGTGGGTCTCATTTTCTTCATAGAAATCACAATGCTCGAAATATACATTTTAAACATTTTAAACGCTTTCCTTACCATGGATTTTAGGCTATTTTCTTACCACTTAGGAAAAATCGCCTATGAGCGAAGTTTAGAACATTTTATGCTAAGGAATTTGGTTTCAAATTATTCTGATAGCTTTAAAAATAAGGGAGCTACGCTAGTTTCCGCAAAACGCGATTTTCCCCAAAAAGCGCTACGCCACTGTTAAAAAATGGCCGCCAAAAAAAAAAGATTTGCTATAAAAATATTTTAAACCGCAGGTTTGAACTCTTAACATCCCAAGGAAGACACATATAACAAATAAAAAAATCTAAATTGTCAAGCAACATATTTATTGTTTTTTGGGTGATTTGAAATGGATTTGATTCAATCTTACATTGTACTTGCGATTTTAGTTTGCCCTTCATATATTTAAAATGGGAACACTTCAGCAGCTAATATAAACAAAAGGCCACATTCCTTCTCGAATATTTTATTTGAAGAATACAGGATTTCTTTCCAATAGCAATTCAGTAACATATCCAGCTTACGACATATAGTATAGCTATTTTTGTCAGCTTCTGGCTATAACTTAACGGCATTAATCCACCATTGGTAAAAACGGAAATGTTAAAACAAACATCATTTCTTACGAAGTATATGTAATTTAAACAACAATTTTAATCAATGTTTTTTGGCATAGTGATACCAGAGCCGATGATATAGCGTGGTTATATGGTGAAACACTCAAACGCAAAAAACGTTTTTTTCCTTTCGAATGTTTCAGCATCTAACCACGCCATAACATCAGCGCTGGTATCACTACGCCAAAAAAAAAAAAAAATTTATTAAAATTGTTTTTTAATTTAATCTGCGTAGTGTTCGATTTATATAAATATATGTAATTTGTCAGGTTCTTTCTCCCGTAGTCTAATAAACATAGTCTAAAACCACACGCACCGACAAAATACACAGGTACATTTCAATTAGCCATAGTATTTCCTACACATATTTTCGAACTTGACTCTTTTCACCTGAAACAAAGAAGCGGAGGCAAGTAAGTACCCACTTTCTGAATTTCTCGTTTTATATATAAAAAGTATAAAATATGTTACATATAGTAATAACTAAAGAAAATTAGTGATAATGTCATAAGCCGGGATTGAATCAATGACTAGTAGATCACAAGGTAAACTCTGCGGCTACTAAATTATTGCAGATCGCTAAGACTTGGAAGCGATTATAATCAGTTTATATTATTAGGATTATGATTACCATAGAAGGATTATGATTACGATTACAATTACCTAAGTATCAAAATTTGGATCATTATTTTGACTACGATTACAGGCAATTTTCATTTTTCGATTACGACTAGGATTATGAATACACATAGAAAACATGATTACAATTACAGATTTTAATCACGATTACCTGCGCGCAATCAGAAATAATCAGTTCGATTACGATTATAATCACAGCGATTATGATTAAGGTTATCTAAGAATTCAGAAAAATTGTTAAGATTACGATTATGATTAAAT
>QLNU02015270.1:116361082-116384311 GCA_006491805.2 Dysdera silvatica | reverse complement strand
TTACGGCATATCAACTGTGTTTCTTCGTGTTCTAAACAGTTGAGCCCTATCTTCAATCATTCAATTGCACTTCCGTCCCAAAAAGGTCTTTTCAAAGGTTATAGGGTTTATTGTACAGCATTTATAAAATTTTGAGAATTGTCCATTACGGATAGTTTATCTATGATAGATTGCCACTCACATCTGTCGTTGATAGATAATAACGTGGAATTTTATCCTATGTAAATGTTTGTTTTGATTTCACCTTAAGGTAACTGCCAATCTAGCGGAATAAAACCAAATCTTCGGTTTCTTTAATGAGGAGTAGTGGCTGTAATTCAGCTAGGATTGCATTTTAAGGTGCGCCCTAGGACATAATCCAACATGTACGTTTACAAATTATTTTGCCTTTCTGCTTAGATGAGGAGTAAGAGGAAAGTTTAGTTTTAACGTGGTGGGGGGGGGAATTTTTCCGATAAAGAAATAATAAAATGCTTAAAATTACTAAAATCCTTAACATATGAAATTATTCTAGAAATTCACCATTTCTATGCATTTATATGCACTGACGTTAAAAAGTGTTAAAATATGCATTTTCATATAACCCAGGCTCTAGTAATTACTGAGAGCTAGGTCCTAGAAGCTCCCGGAATGATTTTGTAGTTGGCTATTGACGAAGGGAGTTGACGGAGAAGTTGGTGGGGGATCTAAGCTTGGAAACGAGACCGGTATCAGTCGCCTGCGGGCAGTTGTTGAGGCAGGGTCACGCTCCGCGCAGAGGTATCTACTGCACCCTCGTCGATCAAAAAATGGACCAGTTTTTGGAGCAGCGTTATGCAATCAAATTTTGTGTGAAACTGGGTAAAAACGGGGCGGAGACACTCGAAATGCTTCGGAAAGCCTACGGTGACGGGGCGATGAAAAAAAGCCAAACTTTCATGTGGCACAAGCGGTTCCGGGAAGGTCGGGAGTCCGTCAACGACGACGACCGCTCTGGACGCCCGTCGACATCACAAACGGACGACTCGGTGCAAAAAGTGCGTCAAGTTTTGGACAATGACCGACGATTAAGTGTTCGGGTGATTGCAGAGGAGTGTGGAATACCCAAAACAATCGTTCATCGCATTTTAACGGAGGATCTTCAAATGAGGAAAGTCTGCTCGAAAATGGTGCCAAAAGTCCTGACGAGTGAGATGAAGGAGCAGCGTTTGTTGAAGTGCCAGGAATTGCATGAACGCTACGAAACGGACCCAGAATTTTTGGACAGAGTGATCACAGGGGACGAGACGTGGATTTTTCAGTACGATCCCGAATCAAAGCGCCAGAGCAGCGAGTGGCACACCAAGGAGTCTCCTCGCCCGAAAAAAGCAAGGATGAGCAAATCGCGAATCAAGGCAATGCTCATTGTGTTTTTTGACAGAAAAGGTGTAGTTCACAGTGAATTCGTGCCACAAGGACAAACAGTCAACAAGGAGTTTTACTGTGAAGTGCTCAAACGGTTGCGCAACAGGGTTCGACGCGTCCGAAACGAAATTCGCGACAATTGGATCTTGCACCATGACAACGCGTCAACCCACACCGCGCTCATTGTCTCCGAGTTGCTGGCCAAAATGGGTGTGGCAACGCTGCCCCAGCCGCCGTACAGCCCCGATCTGGCACCAGCGGATTTCTTTTTGTTCCCAAGGATCAAAAGAACCCTGAAAGGAACTCGGCATGGGACGCTGGAGGCGGTAAAAGCAGCCGCGACGACCTCACTGAAGGAGATTCCCGTTGACGACTTCCAGGGCGCCTTCAATGATTGGGTGAAGCGTTGGCAACGGTGCATCGAAGCAGGGGGAGAATACTTTGAAAAGTTCTGAAAAGATTGTAAACTGATATTGAATAAATGATTTTAAAAAAAATCATTCCGGGAACTTTTGGGACAAACCCTGTATATATACGTTCGTAAAGAGATTATATATTGTCCTTCGTAGCTCAGTGGGTAGAGCCTCCGCCCGGCAAGTGGAAGGTCGTGGGTTCAGGTCCCACCGAAGGCAGAAATATTTATTTTCTTTCGAACGTTTCACCATCTAATCACGCCATACCATCGGCGTTGGTATCACTACGCCAATAAACGTTGATTGATTGACATTGTTGTTTAAAATAAGTTTTCTTGAATCGATCGAAAACCCGAAGAGTGGAGGTTCGATTCCAGCTTATAACATAGCCACTGCTTTTTCTAAAGCTTTATGTTAAGCGAAACATGTTCCATTTGCTCTCATTGTGTCACTTCGAGATGAGTCATCTGTGATGAGTCGTCTCGAAATCAGATGATGCTAGTCGCATGAAGAAGAAAAAGTCGCATGATGAAGAACAAGTCACGTGGTGAAGAACAATTTTGTATTTACTGAATAATTCTCTTTAAATAATTGTTATCAAGGACACTTACACAAATAATTGTTGTCGTGTACACTTACGTAAATAATTGCTGTCATGGACACTTACGTAAATAATTGCTGTCGTAGACATGTATGTAAATAATTGTTGCCATGGACGCTTACGCAAATATCTATTGTCATGGGCACTTACGTAAATATTAGTTTCCATGGCCATTTACGTAAATAATTGTTGGTATGGACACTGACGTACATAATTGCTGTCATGGAGACTGGTGTACATAATTGTTATCATGGACACTGACGTACATAATTGTTGTCATGGACATTTACGTAACTAATTGTTGTCATGGACATTGGTGTACATAATTGTTGTCATGGACATTTACGTAACTAATTGTTGTCATGGACATTGGTGTACATAATTGTTGTCATGGACATTGGTGTACATAATTGTTGTCATGGACATTTACGTAACTAATTCTAGAAAGTATATTCTAGAAGCCCAGTGTTCAGTAAACTTTTGACGTGAGATATGCATTTTGCACTATACAATGATTCGCGAAGCTAAGTAAGTAAAATTAGCATTTGCTTTTCTCGAAATGTGGGGCAGTTTATTTTCAAATCAAGATATTTTTAAAACAAGTATCATCCAATGGTCTGTTGGAGAAATAATTTACTAGAGCCTTGGAAATATACTTGAAATTCCGGCGTCATTTCTCAGCTTTTAGTATTCGTTTATTTGTACAATAGAATCTAGTCTGCAGATTCACTTTAAAGCACTTTTTTCAATTTTTATCCTTCCATAACCTTCGCTTCAACAGCAGAAATGCCTTTTACAACGGCTTTGTGTAATTTATTCCAAATATCTCGCAAAAATCGGAATGCATCGAAAAGTATGTTTATTGAATCGAAACAGTACAAACAAGCAGCTCAAAATTTTCTTCACTCAAAAGGAAATATTGTTCGGAAAGAAAAAAAGCATTTGGCTTCTGCCAACGATCGAATTCGCAAAAGAAAGAAAATCTGCTAGGGATGTATTCTTTCCCTGCGACAAAAGGGAATTCGAAGCCACCTGCGTTAGATTGGAAGATTTCTCACCCGAGGACGAGAATCTAAAAAAAAAATATATATATATATCGTAGCCAAGAATTATCTAGAAGCTGAATATGTGGAGAAAAGTCCTGAAACGACTTTGTCTATTAACATCGGTCGAGAAGCAATCGATGTGGTATTCCACACTTGCGACGTCATCTTCTACCGCTAAAAATATCACTGTCGGATAATGGAATTCCTTTTCTTGTACTACCAGAAAGTGAAAATACATCGAGTAAGTATTACATGTTTATACGTACAAAAAGTGAGTCATTTTTTTTGTTACAACGTTTATACACATTCGATAAATATTGCACTTCTGAAAACACTTCTTATGGCGGTGTTGGTATCCACATAAGTATAAATTCCATATTCTGGATTTCAATTATTATAGTTACTTCACCTGACAGTCTATAATTTTCTCTTTCTTTTTTCCTCTTTCCTTAGCTTTTCTGATTTTTCTTCTACATGCCACTTTTGCCTAATGAAAGTAGTAATGATTTACATAGACCACCAGCAATGTGAAAGGCAAGACTAGTGAGCCAGTGAACAACCATAGATTTCACAAATTAAATCATTCCGCAATCTAATTAGATTCCTCAGGCAATTAAACTTATTTAGATTGCCTGAAAGTCTATAACCAGTTCGAACAATCGAATTCCAATAGACTATCTTCACAGTCCATCACTCTCTCTCTCTCTCTCTCTCTCTACCGCTGGATGGAAGTCTCTTCAACTGGCATCTCGACACTTTGTCCCCATCTTACCTCAAACTATTTGCTTATTTCTTCTCTGTATCTCATATGAGGATGCTCCTTCTATCTTTGATCTCATCAGATTCAGTTTAGAACTACAGCTCAGACTTGTACCTTTAATCATTCCTTCTTAGAATAGTCATAGTCCATGGCCATTTGGGTTATCTTACTTAAATAACTATGCCATTACACCTAATTTGTTCTCTCGTTCAATCATTTATTTTTCAGTGTCTCTCACTTACAACCTTCCATGATTTTAATTTCTTTTTGCTTTCAGCTAGATTTCACGTCTGTGATTCGTAGAAAGTTTCTGGTTTTAAATGTCCATAATATAAAATAATGGTAGCAACATAAGGTAGAAAATAGAATAAATGGAGACTAGAGACGAGGGTTCGCGTTCTCCATTTTGGCTTATCTGTGATTAAACGGTTGGTTAGAGGACTTGCAAAGCCATTTGGGAAATTAGACGCTGATTGATAATAAATAAAAACTAACAATATGATTAATAAAAAGAAAGAACATGAAACCGTTGTGTAGAAAAAATTGATTATTTATAATCAAGAATCAACATTTTAGGCGAAATAAAATTGAAATGACGTCATAGTGTAAAATCATGACGTTGGCTTACGCTTTAATCTGCGTAGTGCTACGTTTAATGTTTCTATAAAGTTGATTATATTGCTTGTAAATTTTAACATCTTTTCTCTTATGATTATGATTTCCTTAATACGTATATCATGATATGTGCTTTATACATATTTTATTTTAATGTAATATGTGTGCTTATATATATCTATTTTTAATATTCAATATGTATTTCTACGTATATATATATATATATAATTTGAATATATGGTTTTGCCGATGTTACTTCATTTTTGTCATCTTTAAGCTTCGATACGTTTGTGTGTTTGTTTGTTGTTGTTCTTTTTCAGAAATATTTTCAAAAATGTTTTGCTATTATCGTTCTAATTTTTTTTGTCTTTATACTTTGTGAAAAAAGTATTTTCAACTTCATTTTTTCATAACGTCATGACTTAATTTTTATAAAAATCTTGCGTCGTTATAAAATGTGTAATCAGTAAATCAATTGAAATAGTGTAAATTTTCACAACCATCGATATTATAGCTCTGAATAAATTAACAAAGAATGTCTCAGAAGAAATAGGCTTCAAAATTGAATTCTCGAAAAATAAACTATGTGAAAAAGTATAAAAATTTTCAGAAAAGTAAAAATAAAGATTAGGAAAGCTAAAGTGAAAAAGAAACAAAATAAATCCATGATATATATATACATATAGCAGGAATATTAAGAATTGAAGTTAAAGGTAAAATATATATATAATGATTATGATATTGAAAACGTCTTTAATTTCTCTTTGAAATGAAAGTGACAACAAGGAATAGCCATCAAGAGAGAAAAGAAAAAATGTCGTGATATTATGGCGGCGACATAATTCCAGATTTATCAATGTCAACTTCATCGTCTAACAATGTTAACTTTGAGAAGTGATAAGAACTTATGTCATAACTTTTATGTCTATTACCAAGGACTTTTTTTTCTGCAGATGATGTAGCCGTCTCAAGAATCTGAGAATGGATGTTAGAAGTCCTGCAAATAGCCCAGTGCTCTTGGCATCTGTATAACCTTTGCCATAATGGACCATCCATAAATGGCCCTGCCATATCCTAATGGATCGAAGATAACATTGTCAGAAAGAAGTGCTGTGTTTTTTCTGTGAATCCTCCCAATAGACAATTTTTACTTTAAGTTAGGTTGCAGAATTTTTTTATCACTTACATGGGTGAATTTATGTTTTTACACCTGAAAAATGCTTGAATGATTGATTGGACGGGATCGATGGTTTAATAAGATCACTAAACCATAAATTTCTAAAGTCTGTTTATGAAAAGAAGTCCGATGGAACAGTTAAAAATTACTGGAGGTAACGTCACACACGGGTTAGCCGCCTATAGTAGAATAAGACTCCAGTCTCAGAACTTGTTTTTGGCGGTCGCTAAAACGAGTGCTTAACTTGGTCCTACATTGTTGTAAGCAGCTAGCCGGCTCGTAACGTCACCTCCCGATATTTCTAACTGTTCCATCGGACTTCTTTTCGTGAACAGGCAGTGCACAACAAATCTTGAAAATCACACCCAATCCGGTGAATCCAAGTAGACACTATGGTATGTCACATTAGCCACTTGGTCACTAAGAATCTGCCTTCCTACATATGTTTATAAATTCCTTTACGTACAGGGTGATTACAAAGAACAGACAGTTACAATGTTTCATAAAATTAAAATTATGGGAAGGGTCCAAAATCACGATGCGTGCTTTCGTAGGGAAATTCCAATATTTTCGGTATAAAGAATCTAGGACTATTTTGAAGGATATGCTTTAGGGAACATCCAGTTACTAAAAGAATCAGTATTTTCATCTAAAACACACCACTTAAAAACTTTTTGCTATCACGATGTCTTAGTCTATCAAACTATGACTTTCTTTTACGGAGATTTGCTGAAGGCAAGGTCTTCGCTCTTCTTTTCTGGCTGTATATCTCTAAATTAAATGATCTGAAACAATATATCAATAAAACAATTACCGGAATCGACAAATATACGTTAAAGTGTAACATACGCCATTGATACGAAAATATTACTTCATCACCAAATCTTTATCTCCAAAGGTATAATTTTGAATAGCTTAGGCTTTTGACAAAATGTCTTAGGTAAGTTAGAAAGCATGCACGTATCCAGAGGGGTGGCGGTATGAAGGCACCCATTCCACCCCGAAACAAAATTTGTAATACGCTCTCAAAAATCCCAATATGTATTTGCTTGTCAAACTTGTAAAAAGGGTAAAAGGGAAATAAACCGGCTTCAGTAAAGTCTTTATATACGTTCGTAAGGGATTGGATATTGTCGTTCGTAGCTCAGATGGTAGAGCCTCCACCAGGCAAGTGGAAGGTCGTGGGTTCAGGTCCCACCGAACGCAGAAATATTTATTTTCTTTCGAACGTTTCACCATCTAATCACGCCATAACATCGGCGCTGGTATCACTACGCCAATAAACGTTGATTTATATTGTTGTTTAATTTGTAAAAAGGGGATAAATAAAAAATCTCAGACCTTGAATTTAGGGAGTGGTCAAGTATTACATAAGCACCTTTGAGAGGGAGGGGGTTACCGTTATGCTTATTTTTCTAATTTAGCCAATGTTAATTTTTGCTTACCAGGGGAGGGGGGTTGAAATGACCAAAATATTGCTTACGTAACACTTGAACGCACCCGTATCAAAATTCGGACCACGAGGTCTTGTTTTGCAAGCCATTAATTTGAGAAGACTTTAAAGAAGGAAAAATGGAAACCATTTTTTAAAGTTGGGGACACACGGCGTGGGTTGCCAGCGCCAGGCTCAAGTTAAGTATTGCGCCCGCTAAAACCCTTTAGCACTCATTTTCACCAGTCCAATATTGAAATTTTGCACCCGAGCCTGTCGTCCTGGTGGCATCCACACGCAGTAGCGCACCCAGAATATTCTCAAGGGGGGGCCAGATGGAAAAAATTGTCAGAGGCCATATCAATTATGCTTGTCTTTCAAACGCGGATTCAAGGAGGGGGGAGCATGGGGCCATTGCCCCCTCCTTGATTCGGGATTATATCACGGAAAATGAGATGAAAAGTACCAGACACTTGGCTAAAAAGAGGAATCGGAAACAAATTGCAGCCCCCCCCCCCTAAAGATTTCGTGATCCGTTTGCATTTCGGTATCCAATTGTCTTTTATGTTCTTTTATCATTATTAAATTACTAATAATTCTACAATGCAAGATACTTAAATTATTAGAAGTAGTACTAGATTATGTTCGTAAAATTTTACAATGGCCAGCCCTTGTCCTCCATAAAAAATTACCGTTTTGATAATAGGTTTAAGAATAACCCTATTCTGCAAAACTTGCTTTTGCTTGCCCTCTGTCCATTACTTCATCCACAGAAGCCTTTTTCTCTTCCGACCCTTAAAAACTCATCGGCTTTGTGAATTGAATTCTTATGATAGAGAAAAGTTCTATGTTGGCTGAACTTCTCCGATGGCATTTTCTTTCAATTATTAAATTCTTTTGAAACAAGTTGACCCGTGGCTTGCGTCGATCTTAAACCGACTTCATGGGGTGAAAAGAAAACACAAAATTTTCAAGAAGCACTGTCTTTTACCTTTGAGTAAGCTATATACTTATGCTTACTCAGTCAAGGTAAGCAGAAATTTCGCCTGTGGTGAGGTTTTCCTTAACTTAATACCGCACTAGTGATAGCCGTGGGAAAATTTCAATTTGCATATGGTTCCCAAAGACTTTTTAGCACTGTTATCCTATCTTCATCAGTGAGGTTAGATTTCTTCACATAATTAGAAATATCTGCAGTCAGAATTTCCACTTCAACTGTGTTTGATATTATGTTTTGCTCTACCTTTACCTCTTACAAAGTTGTTTGAAGACAGTCGCGGGCCACTGCTGTTGCTTTTCTCAACAGCAGTCTCATCAATGTCACCAGAGTTCAGGGAAATGTTATTGGGATTATCACTATTTTCAATCTTACTTTAAAAGAACAAAAATAATGATCAGTGTCCATTTGTCCAGTGTCCACCGGGTCCCTCGGCCCTCTACGTGGGGGCGCCACCGTCCCCACGTTACGCCACTGGGGTGGGGGGGTCTGAAAAATTAACTTTTGATGCCAAAATTAAAAATTTACAGTGATGTCTGGAAGCAAAATTGTATTTGCTCATTTATTTTCGTGGCAATTTAAAACTCATTGGGATGGGGACTCAAGCAACATCCCATACATTGAAAGCCTCCACACTAAACTGTAATGGCCGACGCCGTGGACCAACGCCCTACTCCCATATCTTTTATATTGAGGGCATTTCTACGCGCATAGTGTAGTTTGCATAAGAGTTAAGCTGGCTTAAAAAATTCTATCGCAAAAACTCCAAAGAAGATAAGTTGCTTTTGTCGCTCGAAAAGTCGTATCAATAAAATTATTTACAACAACGATGCTTTGAATTACTGTAGGAAACATACTTTAAGTTTAAGAAAAAATAACAGTGAAACATAATCAAAGTTTTATAAGTGTAAAGACAACGTTATAAGCTTAAGTAAAGTATACAATCACAATACCAGATCCAGAATTAAGTATTTAGAACTTCGTAAAACTTTTTGCGAAAGCATGACGCAAGACATATGAAAATTCATATGTGGGTTAGTAAGGAAATTCATTGAAAACAACAAACTTCTAAGGGTTTTTAAAAAATGTTTGCTGTTGGGAAGAAAAACGTCATTGCTTTAAAAGGAGAGTATGGCACCGTAATAAGAAATAGGGAAAAATATTTAGAAGAGTTAAAGAATTCTACAGAAAACTACATGAAGGAAACACTGGATTAAACGAAGACTATGAGATTAGTCCGTAACGTTGTCTTTACTTATAAATCTAATCTGCGTAATGCTACGTCAAATTATCTTACATAAATCAAAGTGATTAAAAAAAAAGGCAAAGTTTGTTGCCTGGATATTAAACAACTGTTGTTTTTTGCGACGGACACAATTTTCTTTCTCGCATTTTAGATTAATTCGTCGCATTTTGAGAAAAAAGCGACCGTAGTTTAAACACTGATTTTCATGAAAATTGTATTAACAGCATTTATTACTGCCTTTCGGAATCTTTTTAGCCGTTAAATCCTCCCACCTCTCGAGAAAAAGCATTATTTTCAGAAATTTTGTTAAAAAAGACAAAAACAAAACAAACACTTGTACAATAAAATAAAATACTAATCTCACAAAGGTAACCTTCATTTTATGTAACATATAACCATTTTTAGCACACATCAGGTTTAATAGTTAGAATATATAGAAAATATGAAGCCGCCTATTTTCACATGTGCTATATTGTTTTTTTACATTTAAATAAATCTCAATTAAATTATTGGTCAATAGAAAAATGTCTACGTGCTGAATGGACCATAACACAGTATTGAAAAAGAAACCCTATAAAAATATTATGTATATATTCTAATGGATGCAAAAATTTTTATTTAAATATTGACTCACTATTATCCCACAGAGTATATATATATAATGATGAACAACTAATAATTTTCATACATCAAAGTGCTTAGAAGAAGTATACACGGACTCGATGAAGTTTGAAGCAAAAAGTCTAGTTGGTGTATTTTTAAAAGGTGCCCGGAAGTTGACTCTAGAGATTAAGAAAGTATATATATATATATATGTTCCAAAAGGATTGATGATACATATCATCATAATCATCATCATATTCAACCATTATCTATCCACTGCTGGATGAAGGTCTCTCCAAATGCTTTCCACACAAGTCTATCCTGGGCCATTCGTTTCCACGTCACCCCAACCTCTTTTCTTATTTCATCCACCCATCTAGTTTGAGGACGTTTTCTAGGTCTTCGGTGGTCTCTTGGAATCCAGTTCAGAATTTCTGTTGTCCATCGTTGATCAGTTCTTCTTGCAATATGCCCAGCCCATCGCCATTTCAGCCCTTTTACTTTAACAATGATGTCCTCTACTCTAGTTTGCTCTCTCACCCAAGTGTTTCTTTTTCGATCTCTCCTAGTTATTCCAAGCATGCACCTCTCCATGCTCCTTTGCGTTGTCTGTAACTTTCGTATTGCTCCAACTGTTAGACTCCATGTCTCTGATCCATAAGAGAGGACTGGCAATACACACTGGTTGAAGACCTTTCTTTTTAGACACAAAGGCAATTTCCCCTTCAGGATAAAACTGTTTCTTCCAAATGCACTCCAGCCAAGTTTAATACGTCTGTTGAGTTCTTTCATAATGTTGCCATCCATTGAAATCAGCTGGCCAAGGTAAATATATGAATCAGCAATTTCTAGCTCAATGTTGTCAACTTGTATTTTTGTTTCCTCTACGAAATTATTGAACATGATCTTAGTTTTTTGTAGGTTCATCTTGAGTCCAACTTCTTTACTTCTAGCTTCGGTATCTTATGTAACGAAATTTGCACTTTGCATTTTTATACACACACTTATCATGTCGATGTACACATCCTCGACAGCGTTCGCTGATCTTAAAGAGTTGATGACTGCTGATGTTTTAATAGAGTCAAAGGCCTTCTCATAGTCAATAAATGCCACACACAATGGAAGTTCATATTCATGTGTTCTTTCAATTAATTCTCTTAATACTTGAATATGGTCCACTGTACTGAATCCACTTCGAAATCCAGCTTGTTCTCTTGGTTGAGCTGCATCTAATTTTTTCTGCAGGCGATGTGTTAGCACTTTTGTGAAGATTTTATAAATAGCAGGTAACAAGCTAATTGGTCGGTAATTTTTTAAATCCTCTTTATCACCTTTTTTATGCAAAAGAATTACTGTTGCAGAATCCCATTGGTTTGGTATGTTACCGCTGTTAAGACATTTGGTAAAGAATTTTGCAAGTATGTCTTCTACATATTCTCCAGCTTCTTTTAGGATATCTAATGTAATGCCATCATCACCAGGGGCTCTTCCTTTCTTCATACTTTTTATTGCAAATGAAACTTCTTCTTTTAAGATTTTAGGAGCTGTTCCTTCGACTATCTCAGAGTCTTCGTTTAATCCACTGTTACTTTCATATAGTTTTTTGTAGAATTCTTCAACTCTTCTAAGTATTTCTTCCCTATTTCTTGTTACGGTGCCATCCTCTCCTTTTAATGCAATGATGTGTTTCTTCCCAATAGACAAACTCCCTTTAACAACCCTAAGGCTCTTGTTGCTTTCAATGGCCTTCCTTACTAACTCACAGTTGAATTTTCTTATGTCTTCTTTCATGCTTTTGCGCAGAGTTTTACAAAGTTCTATGTACTCAATCCTGGAACTGGTATTTTGATTGTCCACCTTCATATCTCTTCGCCTTTTCATGAGCTGTTTCGTCTTCTCAGATAATTTGCTATTGTGCTTTTTACAGGTTACACCACCAATTTCCCCAGCAGTTTCAACTATTGTCTTAACAATGTTTTCATTTGCTTCTGAGATATCACTTTCATCAATAAGTCCTTCCAGTGCAGAAAAGCGATTTTTTAATTCCAACTTGAATGCCTCGGTATTTACTTTCAGTTTCATTAGATCCACCCTCTTACTTACTTGCTTCTGGTGGACTATTTTCGCTACTTGATCGTGTCTATGTTTGTAGTCTGACTGCGCAAGGATCTCTTTTTATATGGATGGATACATCGCCATTTTTGTTTTTAATAATGAATGCATTCGCGAACAAAAATTTCCATAATTTCACCCGTATATGTGCATTATTTAAGCTATTAATACTATTTTTAATTGTTTTAGTATAATATAAGATTCAGTACAGAAATTTTGAAAAAAGATTGCTTGCAGACAGATACTTTTTCGAATAAATGTTTTTTGAATTAATAGTTTTTCTGAAAATGTATGTACATTTTAATATCACAAAAGTAAACGAAAATCACTTTTACTTTCTTAATTAGTTTGTTAGGTAATTAAAAAATGGTCTTCAATAATTAACTTAAAATTTCATAACCCCAGTTATTTCGACACTGGCGTAAGGTTTAAAAACACGACGTTTCGGGAGCCAACTGCTCCCTTTGTCAATTGAAGGTAGGACCTTAAAACAGTGCCCAAATAACTGCCATTATAAAATCTCCTGTTGAAACTTAGTATTGTTTTGTAACTTAAACTTTCGTCACAAAACATTTTTAATATCATCAAAATTAAAAGTTTTATAATTTTCAAACTCTGATATTTGATAAGCTCAATTTTTTGATCAAAAACTTCGTGGGGAAGGGACGCTTCAATGAAATACTGTGTGAAAATATTGGTACAGTATACTCTGGATTTTACGTATATACAGACCCAAAAAATTTAAAGAAATTCGTAAATGGGAATTAACATTTCTCCTATGAAATCCTAGGATCCATCCTAGGACCACTATAACAATTCGTAAACTCGTGCGGTTCATAAATCGGATGTTTGCAAAAACGAGAGTTCATTGTACTTTGTAATTAATAACTAATTCGCTTAATATTTTCATTAATCCATTAGTTCTTTTAATAATTTTATTTATTCACTGTATTAGCAAAGGGTGACTTACATTTACGAGGGAACAAGCTGGCTGAGTCTAATACGTCATGACGAAGGGATATAACCCATCATCTTCGCAATTATAAAATAACAAAGAAAAATTATTTTTTATAAATAATAATTTTTATAACGAATTTTCGCAGACGTTTTTCATACCAATAATGCAGAAAATTGGGTTACTACGTAATTTCATTTCCGAACGATATTGCATTGTAACCGGAAAAATAGCTATGAGATCTTTTCTTTTCCAGATTGCGAAGATTTTCCAGTATTTTCTTCGTTATCCAGATTTTTTACGGGAAAAGCCGCCTGAAAATATAAAACTTTCAAGAAAACCCAAATTGCTAGTAACTATTTTTCTTTACATTTCTTTTCTTGGCATCAAGTTGCATTTCGGGGAAGTAACAATGCCGACAATTTTCTTTGATTCCTTTTTAAATAAATATGAAAGCCGTTTGTCGTCTCAGACATAGTGGAAAAACACATTCGGGAAAATGGACCAGCTTTTCCCTGAATTTCATTTCTGCGATTGAATGGTTAGACATTAGAATGGAATTTACAAAGCTATGTCAATATTAATATGGCCTTCCTCGATATTTTATTCATAATAAAAAGAAAGTTTGTTTTTTTGCTACAAGAATTTCTTTTTGAGACACTTTTTATGTACACGTTGATTTTATTTATAATTACGTATCAGAAACCTTATATATATCATCATCATCATCATCATATTCAACCATTATCTATCCACTGCTGGATGAAGGTCTCTCCAAATGCTTTCCACACAAGTCTATCCTGAGCAATTCGCTTCCACGTCACCCCAACCTGTTTTCTTATTTCATCCACCCATCTAGTTTGAGGACGTTTTCTAGGTCTTCGGTGGTCTCTTGGAATCCAGTTCAGAATTTCTGTTGTCCATCGTTGATCAGTTCTTCTTGCAATATGCCCAGCCCATCGCCATTTCAGCCCTTTTACTTTAACAATGATGTCCTCCACTCTAGTTTGCTCTCTCACCCAAGTGTTCCTTTTTCGATCTCTCCTAGTTATTCCAAGCATGCACCTCTCCATGCTCCTTTGCGTTGTCTGTAACTTTCGTATTGCTCCAACTGTTAGACTCCATGTCTCTGATCCATAAGAGAGGACTGGCAATACACACTGGTTGAAGACCTTTCTTTTTAGACACAAAGGCAATTTCCCCTTCAGGATAAAACTGTTTCTTCCAAATGCACTCCAGCCAAGTTTAATACGTCTGTTTGCAGGCCATATATATATATATATATATGGCCTGCAAAAGGGTTGCTGGTATCTAACTGGAAGGAGACCCACACGCTGAACGTATGTGACGATGTGTGGAACCGGCCAGGCCAGTAACCTAGTGTCCTACCCCGCCTTCAAGTGGTGCAGGCTGAGCTTTCTATTTATGTGGCAAATTAATATTTGCTGCACGGATAGAAAGGCGGAAGGGGAGGGCTAATTCACCAACCCGTCTAGCCAGCGTGGTGAAATTATGGCTAATTCCTCCATTATGTTGACACACCAGAAACCATGGCCCCTAGTCTCCAGGTGCTGGAGTGCTCCTGATCAAGGCAGCGGTCAGTGTGGCATGAAAGCAGGGGGTGCTAAGAATCACTGGAATGGCCCAGGCTGCCGTTTGTTATTGACCTTGGCTACGTTTAATGGACGATCCCTTGCTTCTGAAGCAAAACTTCAGGAATTGGAAGAAGAACTTGACAAGATCAAATGGGACATTGTAGGACTCAGTGAAGTTAGAAGAAAAGGTGAAGAGTTGGTGGAACTTAAAAGTGGACATTTGTTTTATTATAGAGGAACGGAAACTGGAAGAACAAGTGGTGTTGGCTTCTTAATCAACAAAAGAATTAAAGACTGTCTTCTGGAAGTTGAAAGTACATCAGATCGAGCAGCGAGGCTCGTTGTTCAACTAACCCAGCGATACCAACTTCAAATAGTACAGGTATATGCACCAACATCAAGCCATACCGACGAAGAGGTTGAAGAATTTTATGAAGAAATCAAAGAGTTACACACCAAAGGGAAACAACATATCAAGCTCATCATGGGGGATTTCAATGCAAGAATTGGACAACAGGAACAAGGAGAGACATCGGTTGGTAAATACGGATATGGGGAAAGGAATGAACGTGGCGATCAACTCATCGAATTTGCAGAAGCTGAAAACCTTAGCATCATGAATTCATTTTTTAAGAAGAAACCGCAAAGAAAATGGACATGGAAACACCCAAATGGGGGAACTAGTGAAATTGACTATATCCTGGCAAACAAGAAATCAATTATTGAAGATTGCAGTGTACTGAACAGATTTAATACTGGAAGTGATCATCGAATGGTGAGATGTAAAGTGCACTTAAATACTAAATTAGAACGACAGAAGCTCATTAGGAAACAAGTAAGTAAGAGGGTGGATTTAAAGAAATTAAAAGAAAATACCGAGGCATTCAAGTTGGAATTAAAAAATCGCTTTTCTGCACTGGAAGGACTTATTGATGAAAGTGATATCTGAAACTGCTGGGGAAATTGGTAGTTTAGCATGTAAAAAGCACAACAGTAAATTATCTGAGAAGACAAAACAGCTCATGAAAAGGCGAAGGGATATGGAGGTGGACAATCGAAATACCAGTTCCAGGATTGAGTACATAGAACTTTGTAAAACTCTGCGCAAAAGCATGAAAGAAGACATAAGAAAATTCAACTGTGAGCTAGTAAAGGAAGCCATTGAAAATAACAAGAGCCTTAGGGTTGTTAAAGGAAGTTTATCTGTTGGGAAGAAACACATCATTGCATTAAAAGGAGAGGATGGCACCGTAACAAGAAATAGGGAAGAAATACTTAGAAGAGTTGAAGAATTCTACAAAAATCTATACGAAAGTAACAGTGAATTAAACGAAGACATTGAAATAGTCGAAGGAATAGCTCCTAAAATCTTAAAAGAAGAAGTTTCATTTGCAATAAAAAGCATGAAGAAAGGAAGAGCCCCTGGTGATGATGGTATTACATTAGATATCCTAAAAGAAGCTGGAGAATATGTAGAAGACATACTTGCAAAATTCTTTACCAAATGTCTTAACAGCGGTAACATACCAAACCAATGGGATTCTGCAACAGTAATTCTTTTGCATAAAAAAGGTGATAAAGAGGATTTGAAAAATTACCGACCAATTAGCTTGTTACCTGCTATTTATAAAATCTTCACAAAAGTTCTAACACATCGCCTGCAGAAAAAATTAGATGCAGCTCAACCAAGAGAACAAGCTGGATTTCGAAGTGGATTCAGTACAGTGGACCATATTCAAGTATTAAGAGAATTAATTGAAAGAACACATGAATATGAACTTCCATTGTGTGTTGCATTTATTGACTATGAGAAGGCCTTTGACTCTATTAAAACATCAGCAGTCATCAACTCTTTAAGATCAACAGACATTGAGGATGTGTACATTGACATGGTGAAACGTGTGTATAAAAATGCAAGTGCAAAATTTCGGTTACATAAAGATACCAAAACTATCAAACTTGGCAAAGGGGTGAGGCAGGGAGATACCATTTCTCCAAAACTTTTTACTTCAGCTTTACAGATGATTTTTCAGCTGATAAATTGGAATAACAAGGGAATAAAAATAAATGGTGAATATTTAAATCATTTGCGGTTTGCTGATGACATTGTTATTTTTTCAACGGACCCATTAGAACTCCAAGACATGGTACAGGAGCTCTCAACTAGAAGTAAAGAAGTTGGACTCAAGATGAACCTACAAAAAACTAAGATCATGTTCAATAATTTTGTAGAGGAAACAAAAATACAAGTTGACAACATTGAGCTAGAAATTGCTGATTCATATATTTACCTTGGCCAGCTGATTTCAATGGATGGCAACATTATGAAAGAACTCAACAGACGTATTAAACTTGGCTGGAGTGCATTTGGAAGAAACAGTTTTATCCTGAAGGGGAAATTGCCTTTATGTCTAAAAAGAAAAGTCTTCAACCAGTGTGTATTGCCAGTCCTCTCTTATGGATCAGAGACATGGAGTCTAACAGTTGGAGCAATACGAAAGTTACAGACAACGCAAAGGAGCATGGAGAGGTGCATGCTTGGAATAACTAGGAGAGATCGAAAAAGAAACACTTGGGTGAGAGAGCAAACTAGAGTAGAGGACATCATTGTTAAAGTAAAAGGACTGAAATGGCGATGGGCTGGGCATATTGCAAGAAGAACTGATCAACGATGGACAACAGAAATTCTGAACTGGATTCCAAGAGACCACCGAAGACCTAGAAAACGTCCTCAAACTAGATGGGTGGATGAAATAAGAAAAGAGGTTGGGGTGACGTGGAAACGAATGGCCCAGGATAGACTTGTGTGGAAAGCATTTGGAGAGACCTTCATCCAGCAGTGGATAGATAATGGTTGAATATGATGATGATGATATATATATATACGCACACACACACACATGTATATATTCGTATATTTTCTTCATTATCATACGCCCCGAAAACAATCATTTTCTCCCATTTTAATGCAGTGTTATATTAGATTGTACCTATAGTCTACAGGTGTGTCGACTCGTTCACTATACGACTCAATGATCGACTTTGCCCATCTACAATAAATGATAGGATTCGTTCATTGAGTGATTCGACACATCGCTAGCCCGTACCTGCATGCCGTCACTGCATTTATTTTCTATTCGAATCAGTGGCGTTGGAAAGAGAGAGTCTCAAGCCCCCATTCAGTATCAAAACACAACATTTTCTCATAAGTGGTAAGTGATCTCCTATCGAACTCGACTGAGCTGTAGCCTTTTTTATCAACAAATTTCAAGGCACTATATAGTAAATAATCATAGATCCACACCCTCCTTCAGCTCCGCCTGGAAAAACCTTCTCAAATGCACCTCACAAACTACTTCCGCTTCCCCGGCGCCTTCCGCTTTACCATAAATCTTTTTTTCTTCCGGTTTTCCAAACTTTTCTCACAGTTTCAGTTTTTTGGGAAATTTCGCCCTATATCGATAAACACGGTATCCCAAAAACAATCGATTTTTCAAAAAAAAACAAAAACAAAAAAAACCTTCGCAATGGCAACTCTGCAGTTATGGGAATGGACATACCACTTTTGATTACTGACATTTTAGTATCGTGTATTCTCGAAGAAGGGACTGATTTGTTTGCCCGAAGCGCATTGATTGTTGTTAATGGATCATTGTAGATGCGTTTTAACGTTGTTTTAAATATTTTTAATATAATTTTCTCATAAGCCACATCATAAAATGTTCTTTAAAGGCGCTTGAGTCCCCATAGCCATTTGAGCCCCATGAGTTTTAAATTGCTACGCTAATCATTAGAGTAAGTAGATATTTACAAGAGTGAATGCAATTGACGAATTTGTTAAGAGGATTAGTCGTTAATTAAGGAAATATGACGATGTTTCCAAAGAACATATTTCGAAATAGTTAAAGCTTGCCTTCTAAAATCTTCCTTGCCTTTATATGCGCCTAGCATTGGCGCCTTGGAATTTTCAGCTCCTCAGAGCTTGACGATACTAAAAATGAAAATTGTGAAGTATAATTTATAAAATGCTAATGTCAAAGCGAATTAAATAAGAACCCGAACATTCAATTTTCGATTATTTTAAAGGAACAGAAATGTCTACATTTTCAGAACAACAGTACTCTGAGAAATTATAGTTTTTGAAATCCTATTTCATTTAACCTTCGCCATCATATTATCAAACTGTATTGAATAATTCAGAGGACATATATAAATGAAGCTCGGGGACATTTTGGTTCACCAGCAGATTGTTAATTATTAAGTACAGTAGTGCATGGAGATTGGACATAATAATGATGAGGTATTTGAATACCATGATAACTGTGCCCAGATTTAAATATTGACGTATTGGAAAACAACCAAAGGCGCCAAATGTTTTGGGGTGCGAAATTTGAAAAGGTGGACACTTTTTTAATTATTATCGACCTACAATAGAATTTTATCTGTCTGTCACCACCCCTTTTCATTCATTGGCGGATCCAGCGAGGGGCGGAGGGGGCGTTCGCCCCCGTCGGCAGAGTCCAATAGGAAAAAAATAAAGACGACGAAGGATATTTTATGTGTTGTTTGTTACAAATGTAATGAACAAAAGTCTTACACTGGTGTCCAAATTCCCCAAGTTGTCGAGAAATGCGACCCAAACGTTTTTGCACGAATCTACAAGCTTCTCACCCTTTAAAGCTATGTTTTCAGCAAGTGTTGCGTTAGTTGAAGCGCCGTTAAACTTGCCTTCGAACGCGGATGACAGAAGAGAAACTTTTAATACACACCCACAAAAATATTCATATTGATGTAAATAAAGTGATTGACAAATTTTCAAAGAAACCAAGATGGCTTGACTTTGCACGTAACACTAAACTACACAATAATTTTCAACACTCACGTATAAATATAATAAAAATAAGTAACATAAATTACTAAACTACTCAACTTACTAAACTTAATTTTTTTTAAAAGTTGCTTGTTATAAAAAAAGTAAAACAATTACAATGTTTTTATAGTTTAAATTTAAACTTGTTCTATTAATTACATTGTAAATTATCGTTTTGGTTATTGTATATGTCTCCTTTACTAGCTTATCCTTCTGTCATACTTGACTATAATATGCCTTAAACCATATAGTTTAATTAAAGAAAAGCCCAGCTTTAATTCATTGTCGTAAATTAAATATTTTGGTGAAGATAAAGGAAGGCTAGTAATATAACAACATTTACCTAAACTATTTAACAGTCCAAAACTAAAATTTTCCCCTGTGTAAGCCCCCCGAAACCGCCCTCCATAATAACATCCTGGATCCGCCCTTGTTTTCATTTCAATTTGAAAAATTCCGTGAAGCATCCCTCTCCCCATCAAACACCTGAAAATTATGTCATCGTCAAATAAAATAGATTTACTCATAAAAATATCAAAATTTTACCCTATAATAATGCACATAATTTAACCATAACTACTTCCTCCTCTCAACAGACGTACGCTGAAAGTCTAAGATGAGGTCACTGGATTATTGGGGGAGGGGTATGGGGAGTTACCATATAACTTTAAATCAGAAATGGCAACTTTGCACAGTCTCCTCCGCTTTGCATGAAAACATCCTTAGCAGAATAACGACGAACGTTTGTTAACTTAAACTTAACTCTAACAACAACAAACAATTTTTATTTATTTGTCACAATGGTTGTAGCAACTTTCCATTTCACTTAGAAAATACATATATAAACAATAACACTGCAATTCAAAAAACCACAAATAACCACAATCCATCGTGACGAGTCCCTATTAAAAATCATACGATTTAACAGGCTGAGGACCCTAACAATGTAATGGCGCAAAATCACCTCTTAGCAAATAATCTAATATTTTTTTTTCTAAATAGATTAATATTATTTATGTCGTTAAGAGTGTTTGGTATTTTATTCCAACTCCTTAAGCCCGAATATTCAATGTCCTTGTTATAAAATTCCGTTCTAATTTTTGGTAGTCTATATTGACCTTTTCTCTGGAAGCTCGATTGTTTCCATAATCTATTAATTCAATATTCTCTATATATTTATTTCCTTTTATTCTTTTGAACATTATTTTTAGTATACTATAATCATATATCTTATCTATTGGTAGAATACCATATTTGCTAAACAATATAATTTGATTTAAACTTTTTTTTTTTCAATTATTTTTATAAATTTAATCTGTAGCGATTTAATTACTCTGGTATTTTTCTTATTTAGATTTTCCCAAATGCTATTACAATAGGTCAAGTGGCTGTATATAAATGGATAATATAAACCCAGTAATATATCTCCGGGGACTGTTCGTGGCAACGATGAAACTAAAAAAATTAAAAAAATTAATGGAACTAAAACAATAAAGTTATAACCAAAAAAAAAAAGAATCAACATCGGTTCGCTAGTCCGGTGAGCGCTAACTTTAGAATCGAACGCAGCTAAACTACGTCACCAGAACTAGACGTAACCAAAACTAACAGGCGGCAGAAGGGAAAGCTATATTTTTTGCACTAGCTTTTTATTTCAGTAGCATAACAGGAACGGACAGTGTGACGTAGCTTCTTATTCACTTGAAAACGTCAGGTGCACAATTCAACTACAGTGGAATTACAAGGCTACAATTCCAAATATGTGTGTGTTTATGATATAAAGAAATGTGGCATACACATATATTTATACTTAATGGGGGGGTCATTACCCCATCAAATCCCCTTGATACGTCCATATACTACTCATCACATTCTCAGCAGTCTTTCGTCGCATTCAAAGGGCAGTAGATATATAATAAGCAGTGAAGGCGCCAATAATTAGCCACTATATCTCCCCCAACCTCAATAATTTTGAAAACTCTACGTTACAGCTTCGGACGGCCCGTCTGTAGAAAATAGCTGACAAGTGCTGGGAGGAGGGGGGGGAGGGGATACCAGATGGAATCAAACCCAGCTAATTCACATTGTAGCCAACACAGGTGTACCAAATCGCTCACTGAACGACTTGATGAATATTTTTGCCCATCGATCCTATATGAGCAGATTCGTTCGATGTTTCGGACATTAATTAGACGCATCGCTTGGATCCAAAGTAGTAAAAACCTTAGCACACAGCAATTTCTGTATTTCTTTTTTACGTTCTACAAGTTTCATTTACCCCACAATCGCTACACACCCAATTTGCCAAGTTTAGGGACGACGAAGGACTAGAATCTCGACCCGTCTATTTGACCCCGGGAGTCGAACTTCGGGCCACGGGTTAGCAAACCAACGTCTCATCTCGCTTCCTTTTCTTACATTGTCTCTTTTGTATACAGCTTAGGTTATAGGTATAGTTTGTTCACGAAAAGTTGTCACATGGTACCGTTAGAATTCACGGGAGCTAACGTCACAAATGGCCTAGCCGATTACAGAAAATGGGAGGACGTTGTTTCAGAACGGGATTTTAGCGAACGTTTGTCTGCGCCAAAAACCAGTTCTGAAATGACGTCCTCCCCTCTGCTGTAATCGGCTAGGCCGTTTGTGACGTCAGCTCCCGTGAATTCTAATGGTACCATCGGACTACTTTTCGTGAACGAACTATAAACACCTTTAACTCTCTAAAGCCCTTGGAAATGGATGATTAATAAAATCAAAAGGAAACTCCCCGCATCAAACATGAAGTGTGAATTTTTGTAATGTGCAAGAAATAGGGCATACTTCTTCACTGGTTCTGTCATTAAAAGATTTGGAGCATCACTGTTTCATGTAACCACATTTAAAACACGCGAATTTGATTAAAAGATGGAAAAATATTCAGGAATTTCTAGGGAAATAATGTTTGTGAAAGTTATGCACATTTTTGTGGAAGATAAGGTTTAATTAAAAAATATGTTGATTTCAAAATTAACGTAATAAAGCCCGTCAAAAAGTATTTGATGCTTGTTTGAGTTTTATGGCGCAAGGACAGCAAGGGGCATGCTGCGCCGGGACGTATGATTTCTCGAAGTATCGGAACCTTTTTGGTCCGAGGGAACCAAACCCCGGACTAGTGTGCAGTTAGTCGGCAAGTATTCTCTTTTGGCAGAGTTGGGAGCAGGGTTCGATTAAGACAAAAGGGCGGGCTATAGGCACATTATTATATGGGGGGGGGGGCATCCTACACGCCGTAACAGATTTGAACTCCTAAAATTTGGGGCGAACCCTTCAAAATAGTCAAAAAAGTAAATTTTTACCTAAAGGTTTTCTAGATACTGATCAAAAGGTGAATAACCAACAGCCAACCTCTAAATATCATCAATTTAAACAAAATCAACTTCTTAAA
>QLNU02015270.1:116316557-116335285 GCA_006491805.2 Dysdera silvatica | reverse complement strand
AATTTTAAAAACTCTACGCCTATAAGCAGTGGGTTCAAGAGAACCAGACAACTCGGAAATCTGGGAGTGGACGCCGAAAGGTGACGTCAGCACGGGATGATAGACACCTGGTCCGCATGGCGGTGACGGACCGTTTTGCTTCATCTGGACAGTTGGCAGAATGTTGGTGCACTGCTACAGGTGTATCATTGTGTGCTTCATCAATTCGTCGGCGTCTACTGCACCGTGGACTGCGTGCAAGAGTTCCTTTATACAGGATCCTCCTGACGCAAAACTACCGGCGCCTGCGGCTACAATGGGCTCATGGACATAGAGACTGGCGTGCTGATTGGCAACAAGTGGTGTTTTCTGATGAATCCCGCTTTAATTTGGGGTACAGTGATGGCCGCATCCGTGTTAGACGCTATACCGGTGAACGCCACCTTCCGGAGTGCGTTATCCAACGTCATAGTGGACGAATCCCCAGCGTTATGGTCTGGGGTGCGATTGCGTATCATGGACGATCTCAGCTGCTACGAATTGTGGGTAATCTTAACAGCAACCGGTACATCAATGAAGTTCTGGAGCCCGAAGTTGTTCCCTTCCTTCAAGGCATTCCCGGAGCTGTATTTCAACAGGACAATGCCCGCCCACATATTGCCAGGAATGTTCAAGACTTCTTTTCATCACAACAGATACAGCTTCTTCCTTGGCCTGCCTATTCGCCGGATATGTCGCCGATTGAACATGTGTGGGATTTCGTTGGTCGGCGTCTCGCTCGTGATCCTCGTCCCATAGCTACTACAGATCAATTTTGGGGTCGCATACAAGCAATTAGGAATGCTCTTCCTCAGGCACACATTCAACATCTGTTTGATTCCATGCCACGTCGTATAGCATCACTTATTGCAGCGCGTGGTGGCTTCACCAAATACTGATTTTCGACATGTAATATTGTTTTTTGCTTTGTAATTTTAATCGTTTATTTGTATCAACACAGGTCGTTTGTACATTAAATTTCATTCAATTCGGACGAGTCCTTCATGGTGTTGCAATTTTTACAAACATGAGTATAGATTTAGAGATACTAACAGTGTTAATGTTTGTTAGGTAGTTAATGTGAAATAGAAACTAGTCCATGGTCTAATGGCCAGTTATGTTATGGGGCAAGGTTACACGGAGGTTTAAATAGATAATTAGTGCTGATCGTAAGTTATGGTAATGGAAATTGAGTTAAGTTATTGTCTGTAATATTGTGCAATGTATTTCTATGAGAATATTTGTAGATGCTTCTTAATAGCGAACAGATTCTTTAACTTTGGTTTGGGCGAAAGCAGAAAATATTCTTTGAGCTCATGAATAAACTGGTGAATTGAAGGGCTATGGATTATTAAATCCGGGTTATGAGTAATTCTAATCATTTATAATAGTTAGTTTAATGGAACAATTTTATATTCTTAATATTCTTTTGTAAGGAAATAACATACATTTAGTGGAATTTGTAAGCTGCTCTGGAGATACCCGTCGAGTTAAGAGTGGATAAGCTGAACGAATTGGCTTATTACCGTTTGCTGACCCTGGAATTCATTCAATGTATGTTTAATGCAACAAAATAAATGTCTGTTCCTTATTCTTATTATTTGTAGCCTTTCGGACAAAAACCCACGTCTTTATTAGTAACGTTACTTACGAGTTAGAGGGAATAGTAACAGGGCCGTGATTAGGGTATGCGAGCTAGGCGGCCGCCCAGGACCGCCAAAAAAGTGTAGTGCAAATACCAAGAAATCAGTTTTTAGCGGCCCCATATACTTTCAACAGAGTATTTGGTTAATTCACCTTTTACGTGTGTGACGTCATACTTCCCATAATGCAACTTTTAAATGGTGGTCGAAATAAATATATATGAAACAATACATATCTTGAAATAAATAGGATTCTGGGCGAAATTGATTCCTGTGGAGGCCCTGGACATGATCTGATTCGACCGGCTGCTGAAAAATTCGTCGCTGAAGTTATTGCTTTGCCTCTTTCTCATATTTATGACTTAATCTTTATAAATGGAATCATTACTCATGACTTTAAAGTATCAGCTATTAATTACACCAGTGTTTAAAAAAGGCTTATTATCTAACATCTCAAACTACAAACCTATTTCAGTTTTAACAGTTTTTGCTAAAGTCTTTGAGAAACTTCTTTATAGAAGTTTACACAACTTTCTTTAAAGCAACAGCATTATACACAATAATCAATTTGGCTTTGTCAAAGTTAAGTTTACCGAACATGCTTTGCTACTGATTTTATTTATTCATCTTTAAATTTAAAAAAAAGTCAGAAATTGGTGTTTTCTTTGATTTATCTAGGGCCTTCGACACAATAGACCATGAAAGATTACTTTTAAAGCTGGAATTTGCAGCGTTCGTGGTATCTGCAATACCTTATTCACAAATTATTTAATCGACAGGCAACAATTTGTGCATGTGAACGGGATTCGTTTATACTCTGTGGTGTTCCACCGGGGATTATTCTTGGACTTTCTCTTGGGATTCTCTTCATCTGCCCAGCCATACATATCTAACGAGAAACTCTACTAACTTTGTACCAGATTTTTCAATAACTAATCTCGGGCTGGCGCGAATTGGCCCTAGAGTATGGAACTCCCTTCAACCGTGCAATCATTGAACTTGCTCCTATTGTTTAAAGAGTGCCTTTCTCAATTCTTATTAAATTAAATTAAACTGACATCTGTTCATTTCAAAAATAATAAAATGTTCCAACTCGGGCAGCATGGGCTTTGTCAACCCTACAGTCTTTACTCATTGCTGCCCAGGTGACTCAATTTAATACTTCTGTAATATGTAATGTATCTGAAACTGTAATCGATTCTCCTAAATAAAGTTTGTATTATTAGTCAAATGCGTTAGCATTAGTAGCCTATGTACGTTACCATGTTTATTGTGGTTTATAACCACTGTAGACACTCCTGATTTCTGAAACTTGGCTGCACGAAAAGCTAGAAAAATTGATCTGTAAGTTCTAATAGTATAATAAAAGCGGCTTTGTTCATTGAATTAGCTTTTCATTAATTCGTTATAATTTAATAATTATAGTAATAATAAATTATAGTGGATCACACACATATTTTAATTAGTTTTTATTTCCTGTTTTTAACTTCGTCACCTTCTCTTTATTTTTACCCACAGCGTTTAGACCAGATTGGAGAACTTTATTTTGTAATGCTAAACCCTGGTAAATCTTTTTTCGTTTTTTTTTTATGTCAAAGTACTTTTAAGGGCCGCCAACATCGTAAGCACAACCCTGACAGTAAGTTAGAATGTTCTGGAAAAACTTTATTGTGTGTTAAGGTCAAGAACAAATGGTTATATCTATAACATATTTATTGGGCTCTAAATTAAAATACCTTCCAATGTACATGATTGTACTTGCTACCCTGTGGTTTAAGGATGCGACAGTTTTCTCGACGCTATATCTGAAAATGCATACTTAAATATCCCTTTCAATATGGGTGTCACTTCATTTCATAGAACCAGTTTACCTTTATTGAAAGGGACCTTAAAATTTAAAAAAGAAAAAAAGTGTTCCCACATTGGGGATCGCACCTGTTATAAATTTTTATGACTAATACCAGGCTCCATATTATTTTCCTTTATACATATTCTTATACCCCCTTCTAACAAATACAATGAATGCCAAAAACCCTGCATTTTGTGTAGATGCTGGCAAAATAATAACTAAGAAATAAAACACACAATCAGATATAAAAAACAATATTTTAATCCTGCAAAACTAACTTTCAAAAAACAAATGCACCCTCTGAGTGCAACTCGTGAACAGGATTATCAAAGCTTCTTTTAGGAAATCATTTACTTCATCATCATCACATTCGAATTTCATATCAGGCATCCGAAGAAGCCGCACAATGGCAAAAATTTACAAAACAGAGCTTCTCTTGAACGAAGATGAGGATAACAAGTTTCAACGACTACAAACACAAGACTGTAAAAATGTGATTAAATATTTATACATAATCTTATTTATGATATTTATACATACCTACATACGATTTTTATACATGGAGATCAAATAACTATATACAAGAATCTTTATTTTCTTTTCTTCTGAAATATGACATAACAGGGAGCTTGTGCGGTGATCATATATCAGTTCATATACAACAACACACGTAAAAAACACACGATTTTCGTTAAAACTTTAATAATTAGTTTATTAGAAACTTTAAGGATAGCAAGACATTAATTTCAGCAACTTCGCTTTATTATAAAGGGAAAACGTCTAAATGATTTATTTCAAATTTTAAAGGACACACAGGGCAAGAAGACATTTCTTTGGTAGCAATGAGCTTGTTTGTCAATATCAATTACCGTTCCTCGAAATTTCCACGCTTACAAATTTTCGTTTCTTAGGACATAAATCTTCACCTTTCTGTGTGAAAGTAGTCGATAAATGGTGTAACTGATTTTAAACTTTGACCGATACTGTTGGGTGTGGCATATGAGAACTCATTGGTGTGCGGTTCCGATAATCGAAGATTTGAATAAGCATCTTCCATTATCCGAATTCACCGGGAGTGGATTCGGTTCTCCCAATCTAAGATTCTAATAAGCACCATCAATTATCGGAACTCATTGGGATGGATCCGGTTCCGATAATCGAAGGTTCTAGTAAGCACCATCAATTATTGGAACTCATTGGGAGAAATCGGTTCTGATAATCGAAGATTCTGTTAAGCACCAGCGATTATCGCATCTTATCGTGGTGGATCCGGTTCTGATAATCGAAGATTCTATCAAGTGCTATCGATTATCGGAACTCATTGGGAGTGGATCCGCTTCTGATAAATGAAGACTTTAACGCACACCATTGAAAATAAGAAAAATGCGTCTAATAGAAAACGTTTTTTATTAAAATGATATATGAGATGTATTTGGTTTTCACGAATTCATGTGAATTTCACTTCGCAATAATATCCTAGTTTCACATTTTAAAGATTATAAATGTATGATTGATGTTAGTGTGCCATAATATTGTTTTAAAAAGTGGATTCCGAGAGTCAACTGTGATATTTTTCTAACGCAGCATTCTTACGCCGAGAATTTATATGGTCCATTTCCACACTTATAACTTACAAAATTTGGGCATTCCTACATAATGTACGATTTTTACAATACATTTACTTTACTCAGTCATTCAATGTTCTATTTACAATTTTGTTTACTAAGTAACTGGCTTTTGTAGTTCATAGAATTTACTCTGCTTGCGTGTGCATTCAGTCTATAGAATTTCCCCAAATTCAGTTTGTGAAAGTATCATGCCAGCACCCAGTTGAAATACCCAGTCTATAATGGTTATTGAATGAATGACTACAATCAAGGTCGGTATTGCCTATTGAAATGGGTTACCCTCACTGAATTACAGCAATGTCTCATTAAATAAATGCATTATAGTTATAGACATAGATAAAGAGCATTCGTGATATTTTTACAATTGAGGGGTCAGAGACAGATAACGTAAGTGACGAAGTCGTTTCTGAGAAGATGATTCAAGTCAATGCAGTTTAGAGAATGAGAGGGTCATTAAAAAACCAAAAACGATATAATTAGCATCTTGAACTTTGAAGTTGTGTGAAAGAAGCATGTGAAGAATTTTTTTTTTTTTTATCTATTTGAACATCACTTCAAAACCTTTTGTCATTCACACCCCTTTGCTTTATCCTCCCTTTAATTATGGTATTATTTTGTAAATAGACTAAAGTAGTATTAAAAATCGATTTTAACGAAACAATTTATCAGACCTAAATAAAATTTGTTGTTCAATACAAAGAGTACATGACAAAGGTAAATTTCACAATTATAATGTTATCACAAATTATTATTGTAATTTAACAATTAATACTAATTGTATTAATGTAAATTCCGTAGCAGATTCAATCGTTTAAAAAGAAAAAACTAATTTCCCAACATTAAGTATAATCATCCAAGTTTTTTCTTCGGTGACATCAAACAAATTGATTCAAATTCCATTATTTGACATTAA
Organism: Dysdera silvatica; assembly: GCA_006491805.2. NCBI lineage: Eukaryota > Metazoa > Arthropoda > Arachnida > Araneae > Dysderidae > Dysdera > Dysdera silvatica. Next base: position 116,329,234 of record QLNU02015270.1, on the reverse strand, counting down.
TAGAACTGATTTATATTCCATTATTTGACATTAATAGAACTGATTTATATTCCATTATTTGACATTCATAAAACTGACAGATTTCATTATTTGACATCAATAAAACTGATCCAAATTCCATCATTTGACATTAATAAAACTGACTTACATTCCATTATTTGACATTCATAAAACTGATATTTCATTATTTGACACTAATAAAGGTCAATTAAAATCCCATTATTTGACATCAATAAAAATTAATCAAAATACATTCTTTACAATTAACAAAATCGATTCAAATTCCAGTGACATTCCAATATCAACACAACCGATTCTAAATATATTGTTTGATACTACTAGAACGACCGGCGCGTTTTCCTATACATTGTTGCGCAATTCAAATTGCGTTATCGCGCACTGCGCTGGAGAGGGACGTAACGCGCACACACTGGCGGATTTACCATTACCAATAGGCTTAAGCCTACGGCGGTGAAAAGTCTGCTGCCGAGAAGTTCACAAAGGCAGGGCTGAACGTTTTTGGTAGCCAATTAAATTATTAATTTTGAATCGTTGTGTTCCGGGGCGTAACTAGGCATTGACAAATGGAGAGCTGCAACGAACGCAGACTTGGCCTAAGCCCAAGGAGTCAAATTAAGAATTTGATAAAAGCGTCAAAATTTCTATTACTTCTAGTTACGTTTGGTAAGATTAGGTGGCAAATATGCAAGCCAACAGGCGGCAAAATCGTAAATGCGCCTGTGAACGTACACCTTAGGACTCTGCTTCCATTGATTTCACTCTTAAACGAGCTGCGCCTTAATGTTGCCGTGGGGCGCAAAAGGAGCACAGTTAGGAAAATTTGCCTTAAACGTAAAAATCAATGCAACAGTATGAAGGAATGAATTAAAGGTCAACAACAAAGTCGGGTAGAGCGTGCGCAAAAAAAAAAGGCACTCTATACTGCCGTTACTAAGCGCCAGCCAATCAAATTGTTTCAATTTCCATTACTTGACATGAAAAAATTTTATCAAATTTGACTTTTGTTTTACATCAGTAAATTTATTAAAATCCAATTGCTTAAAGTCAATAAAAATGTTCCAATTTTCATTATTTCAGATCAATAGAACCGTTTCAAAATCCTTGATTTGACACATGAATAAAACCGTTTCAAAATCTGTGTTTTGACACAAATGAATAAAGCTATTTCAAAACCCGTGATTTGACATGGACGAATAAAACCGTTGCAATTTCCAATATTTGACAAAAATAAAACTGTTTCAAATTCCATTTTTACATGAATTATTTTAAACGACTGTTCATTCTTTGTCAATAAAAATATTATTTTGTATATCATGCTAAAATACATTTAAAAAATCGATGTCATATTTCCTTTAGCATACAAAATACACACGTGTATTCAGTATGTGTATATTTTGTATACACACACATATACTCAGTATGTGTATATTTTGTATACACACATGCATTCAGTATGTGTATATTTTGTATACACACATATACTCAGTATATGTATATTTTGTATACACACATGCATTTAGTATATGTATATTTTGTATGCACACATATATTCAATATGTATATATTTTGTATACATATACTGAAGAAAACCTTCAATTTGGGCTGGTTAGTAAAAAGAAGCTGGAAAACTGTAGAGCGTCGTTCTCAGCATCTGAACGATTTCTTGTTCTGTCACAGTCCGTGAACGACCTGGGCCCTCTCCTAGCGATCATCACCCATTCTCTCTACTATCTGAAGTTTACTCCATCGTTCCTGTACTCTCATTCTTCAAAGGTCATCCCCTACTCTAAACGACTGCAGAACTTAAATCTTAACGTATGTTGAGAAACCATAGCCACAAACACATTACAGAAAATGGAAGTACATAAAATGCCTTGTTAGAAAATACGGTGAAGTTTAAAGTCGACTTTTGAATTGTTTACTGTACCCTTCAATAGGATTGCAGTGGCCGATAGTAAACAGTGGACAGTTATACCCACTACTTTAAACAAAATGTCCCTGGATCTGGTAGTTAAAAAATGTACCCCCATCATAGATGGTTATGTAAGTTTTCAGTAAATTGCACAGAGAATAACAGAGAATATAGAAGACAGATCTCCACCACTTCTATTTAATGCATTTTATTCGAAAACGAATAACTTATTCCCCCTTATACTTTGCTATTTTTTAATTCGGGCCTGGTGATGTGACATCAGCGCTTCTATTTCTTCCTGTTTACGGCATCGCTGGTGTTGAGTGAATGTCGGCCATATCCTTAGGAATCTCAGTTTCTATTGTCAGGCTTGGTCATTCTTTTTCCTTCTTGCTACCTTACTTACTCTTTGTAATACATGGTTCTCTTCCCAGAACAAGCTTTCACCCATCCAAATGCTCATTTTCTGTTCTTTATCACACTTGTGTTTTACTCAACTTGTACTTCTGATAATTTATTTCTGCAAACACACTGTACCTTATTTTACAAAGACTTTCTTTTTTCTTTTTTTTTACAAATTTTAAAATCTAAATTATGAAATAATCAACAAAAATATGAGGGAAATGTTCCAGAAAAGAATGACAAATTTATTTATAGTATATAAAAAACAAATGTTTAATTCAATCAACGTTAAAAATGTTCTCTTATTTTTCTTGTATGCAATATATTCTTGTGTATTAAATTTATTATTTGCAAATCAGGAATGTGGGAGTGAGAGGGCAAGCAATGCTTCCATCAACTCCTATACCAATATAGAGATTTTGCTGATGACACATGAAATGATTAAATTCTGAATATTAAGTATGACCGTACGAGCATATACATTGCAAAATGTTAATAATGACAACATATGAAATCAGCATTTCTAGTGCAAAGCAAGTAGAATGAGCTACAGGTATTAGGTAGTGAATTTAAGCTTATGGAGACCGTATTTCCAGGGGGACAGGAGTGCTTGCTTGCCCCTCCCTCACCAGGTGCCCATAGCGAAAAGAGAGAGAGACTAAATCAATGATTATCAAGATAAATGTTATACCATTACTATAACGGGCAGCTTGGTATGCTGTAACCGCTATAGCATAGAAAGAAGCGTTTTATTCTTGGAGAAGTCCACATCCGTTGCTTCAATGATGGCTTCCTTCAAGGTCAACAAATTCAAGTTTTCATTCATGAAATATTGTTTTCTTTTAATTCTACTCATTTCCAATCACTTATCAATGGTAGCTACTGGTAAGAATTATTGCATGTGGTAAGAACTGTTGCATGTGGTAAGAGCTGTTGCGTGTTGTAAGAACTATTCCATGTGGTGGTTTGCACAGACTGCTAAAGGTGGTTCAGCACTTCTGGATTTGCAACTGGGCAGAAAGTTTGTGACTGGATTCAGGAATAACACCATTCAGCTAATCTCTTCTGCAGCTTAACAGTTTGGAATGAGGCATATTAAGAAACAGCAAAAAATCATGGCCATGTGCAATTCCCTCCTGGTACTTACGAACAGTGGTATCTCGCATAAATTTTGAAATTGCAATTTTCGTATAGAACAGGTTTCTCAAACCTTCAATAGTCCTTAATATTTCATAAGCTCATCTTCGGGGAGTCTTCATAAAGTAATTTAATCTTAAACTGAAAAACCGTTTATTTTATAATTTAAATATAAATCAATTTAAAGACAGTTTTAATTCTTATAAAATTACTACGAACACCTTTCCACTTAAATTCACAATAGGATTTTCTATACAGTGGAACCTGGTAAAGTGGCCACCCTGCCAAACTGACCACCTGAATAAAGTGACCACTTTGTATAAGAGAGAAAGAACTGGCAGGGTGTTAGTCATGTCTATAATAAAGTTTGTTGTGTAATGATCACCCGTCAATGGTGACAATTGCAGTCCAATCCCAAGGATAGTCACTTTAGGCAGGTGCTACTGTAATTAAGAGGCGTTACGAGTTGATAAATTAAATGACTTTAATTCGTTTATAATTAAAAATAAACCTAAGTTGTCACAAAAATAGCAATTTTATGGAGGTGAGATTTTTTTAATATGGAAAGACCTGATATTTTAACATTGCTTGAATTTGATGAAATGTAAACCACCAAAGAATGTGCTGATAAACAGCCTGAACACATCAAATGAAGACCGAAATCGTTAATTGTTTACACTACACTATAAAACGAATTGATGTAAAAAATTACCCGAGGAAAAGCTCAAAGGAAGAGAAGTATTTGCACTTGATAAAAAAAATCTTTAAAACCCAGTTTACCGAAAATTTTCCTTTATATCAAAAATTTACAATTACCAGTATATTATACACAGTGCAATTCAAGTTAAAAAGTGCATATTTAATTTTTTCATAAATTATAATTGTAATATATCATATAAAATATATATTGCATTTGGAAAAAATAACCAACTTCCAAATTAATGCAACAGTGGAATCTTGTAAAGTGGCCACCTTCATAAAGTGACCACTTATTATGAGAGAGAATTGGTAGGCACTCAGTCATGACTAAAGTTTGTTGTCCTTTATAGTGACAGTTGAGGTTCAGACTAAAGTGACGACCTTTGGGGCTGGATTGCGATGGTCACTATAGACAGGTGGTCACTACGCAATTGGTTTTAGTAGAGGAATGACTAAAACAGGGGCGGACTGGGTCCTCTCAAAGGGCACATACCTTGGATTTTCAGAGGGTGTAAGTCCTTGCTCATTTCGGAAGCGCGAATCCTACCGCCTACAGGCCAGTGGCCCAGTCCACGCCTGGACTGAAGTTCCTACCAGTTCTCTTATAAAAAGTGGTCACATTAATTTGGGTAATCAATTTACCAAGGTAGTCATTTTGCTAGATTCCACTGTATTTATGTTTTATGGTGCCAGGATAATTAATAATAATAAATTTTTATTCAACCCGATATACAATATTTCGTGATACATAGCTTGAGCAGTATAAAAATTATAGAAATGTAAGAGAAGATCTATATTAAATTATTTTAAGTTTTGAGGTTAGAAATGGAAGAGAATATAAAGCCGAAGCTTGTTCCGAGGAATTAAGATTATGTTGCGCCGGAACCTACAGTTCGCCAAGGAATCCGAACCACTGTTGCGCCGGAACCTACAGTTCGCCAAGGAATCCGAACCACTGTTGCTTCGGGAACCACACTCCGAACTATGGTTGTAAGAACATGGGCAGCATTTTCTATGGTGCCACTGGAATCAAACCGGGATTAACAGTATAATAAACGAACACGTTACCTCTATGTCCATGCATGGCCAATGCTTTAAAATTACATCACTGATCAATGTAAAAACTTGAAACGATTTAGCATTAATCAAAGTAAGTCAATAAAATCAGAACGCCTGATATAAACTAGTACATGAAACTGACAATACAATCAAATTCAGTCAATAAAAAGTGAGTCACAGTAATGAACATAGAAGTTAATAAAAAAAAAAACACTGAAAACTATATAAAGAATTCCAGTACATTACAAACACATAGGAACATTTAAAATCTTGAGCAGAACAATACGCAGCTGTACAGATTAACTGTACAGAGCCACAAGGTACGCATAAAAATAACAGGATACCAAGATGGTGAATCATAAATATGTATGCATGTGACCTTTTAAATAAATAACGGCTACATTAGTGAAGCAGATTAAAAACAACAGGTTCCAAATACACTGATCAACACTGAAATTACCCGACACACACATTCCCTCTGTCCTTTCCAGGTAGGGCAATTTTAATGACGATTTTATTGAAATTCCCCCACCTATAGGTTCCCCCCCAACTTTCTATGTGAGGCAATTCCGATGGCATTCCAGTTTAAGTTGCTTCATCTATAGGAATTATTCCATTAAAGGTGGGGAAAATTTTAATATGAAACAGGGTAACATACTGCTTATTTATTTATATAGTTTTTTTTTAACAAAATATGATTTTTTTGTAGCAGCAAACATGAAAAATAAGAAAAAAAACCCAGAATTTCACTAAATATTATATTTCAATGCTACAGAGAACATGCAAGATAAAATCCGATGCATGTGTTATATATGTGACCTTTAAACTAAGATTTATTGACCTGGGTCAAAATTTATTGAGAAATAATTGCTTTTGAGAAAAAAAAAGTTCAAAATGTAGGGCATATAGCCATAAAGTCTAACTATGCCCCCATATAAACAGTTAAATCTTATTCGTTGAAATCAATTTCAACTAAAGGGAGAAGACGGGCAAGTTCACAGTTGACAAAACGTGCAGCAACACTGAATAAATTATAATTAACAAATTTGGCAACTAATTTGAAAGAAACAATATGAAGTGGCATTCAATAAACAACTAAATGATGTTTAACAAAGTTGGTTCAAAGGTGATACAATGTGAAGCGGTACAGAATAAACAATAAAGTCCTGCAAAAGGAATGAATATATCTTAATCCAACTAAATTATCTTAAAAAAGTCAGTCAAAACCTTCAAACAACTAAATAATGTTAAATGGCAGTCAATCAATAATTTCAACAAAACAATTAAATAGCATTGAACAAACAACTAGGCACTAATTTTTGTCAATAACTTTGCTGCATTGAGTAATAGCAATTAAGAATAATTGATTAAAAAATGGCAACCACTCAAAATTGTTATTAATTAATCATATGGATATAAGTAATTGCACGATATTCATTTTATATGTAATTAAATCATTTTATATGTAATTAAATCATTTTATATGTAATTAAATTCATTTTATACATAATTAAATTAATTTTTTTTTTATCTAATTATGTTCATTTCTTTGCATGTTTAAAATTAAAGTTGTCTTGAATATGCATACATTAGTGTAACTAGTATTAAGATCTGGGCCAGGAGGGGAGCTAAATTTTTTTCAAGAGGGGTTTAAAACATCCACTCTAATGTTCAGTACATATCATTCATTCATAATTTTTGTTTTCCTAGGGTGGGGGTGGAACAGATTTCTCTATGAATGGTGAACTGTTCCCCCTAGTTACGGCAACGTATCAATATACGAGTTGTATATGAAAACATACCATACATTGTGTTTATAACAGAAGAATATAGTTTTGATTGCTACATTGAAACAGAAAACTTGTTGATTGAAATAATTAATCAACGATGATTCCATAGAATTAATCACAACAACAATTGAAGGATAGGCCGTTGATTCCAATATGTAGTTAACTGAGAATAAAGCAGAGTAACGATTAAAGAATACAACAAATCTCAGAATTTAATACACGACAAATAAATTAAACACAACAACAAAAACAGTAGGTTGAATAGGTACGAGATAGTACTCATACGAAAGTATAGCTGTATCAAAAGTGTACTTAAAAATAGTTCATGTACAAACGACCACAACATAAAATAAATTTCATTATACACACACAAAAAACAAAGAAGAAAAATACAGGGAACAATAATCACAGGAAATATATTCTCACAGAAGTATAATGACGTTATGAACACGAAACGTACTGAAATTGTTAAACACACGAAAATGCATACAAAGAACACAGAAACAAGGAACATACAGTTGTCTATAAAAAAGGATTTTGGTAACATATGCCACATAGACAAAAAATTGTGTATGATATAGACATAAAAGGGTATAATATATTCAGTGGTGGTATATTGGAAAGTTCTGATTGGCGCAGCTACCGTTTCCTGAATTTGAGTTTGATGCAAGATACCGACATCTATTTAATTAACTGCAACATAATGATATGGCACAGCTGTAGTAGTTAGATTTCATGTGCCATTTTCCCTATTCCGAACATCGCAGCAATGGGAGGTTGCAAATATACACAATAAGATGACTGAATAGATGTAATTCGTTATTCAATGGCAATGTTAATTGCTACCTGACACGTAGATCGTACATTGCCTTTACCCCTTCTCAAAGGTTTACAAGACTTCAAGGACATGCCAAAACTAATTGACAAGAAAAATTACCAATAAAATTATAAATTTTTATTTGTTCACATTGAACAAATGAATTTTAACTGAAAATTTTGACATGCTTGCAAGAAGTATTTCACTTTTCATGATAATTGAGGAAAAGAGAGATTTGAAGAAAATATTAATGACTTTTAAAATGTGGATGCCAAAGTTAATTCTATGTAAATATAATGGACGTTCATACCCACCTGCAATGATAGAATTTTTTTTTCCTTCAGAAATAGAAGGACTTGAATATGGAAAATTCTTTTATGCAATAAAAATTAATATGTGCTGGAGTAAAATAATTTAATTTATGCACATTATATACACTACCCTCTAAAATTAACTGTCCTTCTAGGTATAACTAATCACAATTTTTACACTGGTCAGAATATACGAATTATAAACGAAGATGGTGAAATATACCATCTGCAAAAATATCCACAACGTTTCAAGAACTACTGTCCCTTTCAGAGGGTTGGCAAGTTTCTGCCACAGAAGTGGTAATAGCTGGCAGAAATCCGGAAGATAATTATTTTGTGTATTAAATCATCGTGTGTCATTGTGTATTAAACATCGAAATACTACAAATTGCGAAACGGAATGTATTTTAAAGTAAAATAGGTTTAGTTACAATGTGTATAATATTTATTCAAAGGTTACATCATAGCAAATTCACTAGCATTCAAGTTCAGGCTGATCTTTTCAATGAAGCAGTCTATAGCAAAAATTAGTCAGAGGTGTTGCTGGGTGCTCATAAAACTAGGTCCCAAGGACTCACTATATTTAAAAATGTGGGTCCCCCCAAAAAAAACAAAAAGCCTCTTTTTCCCTTATTGAAGCATTTATTTTAATAAGTTTTTAATCATAACACTATCAAACTATTTCATATTACATTTGCAAATAAAGTAAGTATAAGGAAAATTAAAATATCGAATTTTAAACAGGAACATAGTATGGCTTTGCACCACTCCAGAACGATTTTTCTATAAGAAAATGTCACTTGTGTATCAATTATATTTTTTGACTTGGATAGTGGTGGGCCTTCCAACGATAACATCATCACGTGTTTAAGTTTTTCTTCTTTTATGATAGCACTAAATAGCGTGTCCATGTCCAAGGGCATACATTTATTAAATAGTGGGTTCCTGGGACGTGCTATTTTTCCACTATTGAGTCCTTACCTTCTATTCCATGTATTTTATATGCTATGGCAAGTCAACAGCATCAGTGTCAGTTTTGCTGCTGTTTTGTAATGAACGATTTCTTAATTTGCTATAAATAAATGAAAAGCTTGAGAGAAATATTTCTCCAAGCCCAATGAAACTTCCACGCAATCTCACCACTATGTAAAAAAAAAAAAAGAGCTACAGAATCTTCATTTATGGTCGTTTAACCCGGCAGAACTCGCGCCAAATTTGCGAACATGAATGCTCACACTAGGTCTGTGAGGCCCGACATTTCCTTTTTGTTTCTATGAGAATTTTATACACTTTAATATCTACCGTCCATCTATCAGAGGAACACTGAATAAATTGGTCAGGGTCTGTGAGACCCAGCGTGAGCTCTGACAGGTTAAAACAGACTATTAAGTAAAAGCTGGGACAAGGTTCAAGTATCTCCTTTTATATTTTGTATATTCTAAGCAGTATAAAAAATTTTACTAGTTATAATAAGCACTGGTCAATCTTTGTATATTGTTTGTTCTTGTCGTGATTCCTCCCTCCGCCTTAAACAGTAGACTGAAAAAAAAAAAAAGAATATCATTCCTCCTTATATGTATAATAGATAATGAAAAAAAAAATGGTACAGAATGCTGAAATAGTACCAAACGATTTAATATGATACAGATAACTGAATACTATTAAATAGTTAGGTCTATCACAATACATATTGTGTAAGCTTCTTCGAAGAGGGCTAAAAGCCTTCGAAAAAACGTTTTAAAGCTATATTAAAGCATATAGTTAAAAAAAACTGTGCCCATTGTGTTATTTTACGATTGTGATATATTCAGCACAGTGAGTCGTTTTACTTCCATAGTTAGGTCTAGTCTACAAATATTATTCTTTTTTTGATAAAGCTTTAACAAAAACCTTCAATGTCAAAGGCCTTAATACACAGAAGTAGATTGACTGTAGCCTTTGTTTTTGAGGTGTCTTTAAACAAAAAGACCTAAGAAACTGAGGACACAAGTAGTGAAATTCAATAAATACTCATAAATAAATATGTGCCCCACCCACTTCTAATACATATGGTGTATACAAGGTGCATATTTATTAGTAACATAAATAAATATGGTGTTTTGGATAAACTTAAGCCAGATATAATGAGCTTATGTCACATATTTTGTATTAACATATGTCAGGTAGAACGATCTTAAGTCAGATGTTTTATATCTACTTATGTCAGACATTATGTCCACTTATATCGGATAGTGATCTCATGGCAGCTATTCTGGATATGCTTATGCCAAATAGTGTGAACTTATATCACGTGATTTGAATCCATTTATACCTTGCATCTGGATCTACTTATGTCAGGTAGCACAATCTACGATTGCTTGTTATTAAAAAAAAGAGCAGAAAGCCCTGTCCAATGAAATGTCAAATATTGAACGATCACATGACTTTACAACCAGTTCTACGAGCAAAGGCCTTTACTAGCTGCCCGTAAGCTCCATTTTCCGATACTTTTTCCTGAGGTTCGAAACAGGGTCCTTAAACAACACTGGGTCAAAGCGGGTGCTTGACCTGACCAGAGGCATGTAGCCGAAGACCTTTGCAAATGTGTTAATACATGCTTGGCGCTGAACGAAATGATCAGGATCATTCCAGGGAGAAGGGAAGTATCCTCTGCTGCCAGTAATCATTGTCTCTTTATACTGCTTCCTCTGTGTCACTTTGATGGGAGGCAGCTTTGTGACGTGGCTCACTAGAAAGTTCAAGAGGATGTCCTCGCAGTTCTGGGACTGGTCGACAGTTTTGTGCAGCGTGTGACTCAGGTAATGGGTATACAAGAAGTGGTAATATCTAGTTTTTGGAAGAAACATTTATAAAAAGACAACGTTAAATTTCATCAAGAGCTTCCATAACAACCACTATTTTGAGATTGGTGTAAGGTTTAGAAACATTACATTTCGAGAGCCAACTGTTCCCTTTGTCAAGTAAAAGCGGCAGGCCTGTAGCAAAGCCGGAGCATGGTCCCAGTTGCCCCATTTAGCTATTTATATATATGGAACAATCCCAGGATGCCCTGTGCCCCATATGCCCTTTGCCTTTCCCCAGTTGCCCCTTCATCCTGGCTACAGGCCTGAAAAGTGGAATGAAGAGCGAGTAAAAGTCCTAAGCATGTTGGGAATCACCATATAGAGAAACCACACATAAGGAATTACCAGCCCACTATCCCTCATAAACATGGACTTTCAAGTTGGGGAAACCCTAACGCCAGATAAACCCAGATGATCACACCGAACTCAAAGTTTAACAAAAATCCTGTAAGGTTCTGGTAGAGGTTTCAATATGTATTTATGGTACAATTCCTCAAGTTGCAAGTCTCCCATGGTTCCAGAAAAAGAACACACACACACACACACAATTAGCTGTTTTTAAACTTTACACCAGGGTTGAAATAATTTTGGTCAAAACTATTATTTAATACAGGAATAAAACGCTTATGTTACGGTTGTTTTCCCAAAGATTAATCTTCCTTACCTATGGTAGAAGGCAGCCCCTGTCAAGACTATGGAATAGTCATTTGTCCATTTAGAAGTATAACCCCAGCAGGACCTTGCATCATCCCAGAAATGGGACCGTGCTGGATAGCCAACGATTCTCTCAGGAAACGATTGCCATACTTTGAATGCAAAGTCCAGCTAATAACAAAAAATATGTTTTGGATTACTTTCAGAAATTGCCTATGAAGTTGGAAATAACATTAACGTAAAAAATATTTATTAAAAATAATTCACAAAAGAAAAGGTGCAATGTCATTGAGAAAGTATTGTTTACACAAATGTTGCTTCCAATAGCTTTATGTCATCTTCATCATTAAAGTAATCAAAGTTTACACCAAGAAACAAAAACTTTACAAATCTGCTTTAGACAAACACTTTTTGGGGGAATTTGATCTTGAAGTTTTATTCTCCAATGCACACGCAACTCATCAAAAAAGTCAACTCGCAATTCATCAAAAAAGTCAACTCGATGTTGGATCTTGATAGCATAATAAATGATATCTAATAGTGGTTCCCAACTGGTGGGGGTCCCTTTAACAAAGCAAATACGAATAAGTAGTGGAATCATCTTCAAGATTCTCCGGTTTCTTGAGCTCCTTTTGTTTCGATGATGATGTCATGAATGTAAGTAGTAAAGTACTGTGTGCGCCAGATGAAGCTACCCTCCCCCCACCACTAGAGATGTGGGTGAGAAAATTTTTGAGTCTTGAAATTTTAAAAATGCGTTTTTCTTTTTAAAAAATGTCATAACTTCTCCCTTTCTCTCTCTCTCTCTTTCTGTGTATGTACATTATTTTAACATTTTTAAACATAAAAACTATATTTGATACGTATTAAAAATATTATCCTCGGTCATTCATAATTTCTCCATGCCTAACAACGTAAAAAAATTTTGAATTTTTCTACATACATGTTTGCGAACATTAGCTTTTCATTTTCCATCCTATTAAAATATATCTTACATTTTCACTAAATCATTTTAAATTTCATCAAATATCT
>QLNU02015270.1:116302996-116316457 GCA_006491805.2 Dysdera silvatica | reverse complement strand
GAAAGCATAGGAATTCCTGTGTAATTTTACGGGAATCCAGGAAACAATTCACCTAAACGGTATTCGACTGTAGTAAATTGCTTACACTAATCTAATTTCTAAGAACGTTTTCATTTTTCTGTCTTGACTATTTGTTGCGTATCTTATTAAAACAATCTACAACGAATAAGTCTAAAATTTACAGCTATAGAGGTATTTTCAGAGTTAATGTCTAAACCTTTTTCTTTTTTTGAGATATCTTTCTATGTAAGCTTGCGAATCCGGACCCAGGTGAATTCCCATATCTGATCAGTTTTTCATTGTCTCAATTCTGCGTTGGTCGTATTTTATCCTCCAAGGGTTACTAGGCATTCTTCTGTTGCTGCTCATTTTTTTTTTACAAAAAGTTCTCCCCTTTTGTCACGAGGATTTTAGTCTTAAGTTGATATCCCCGCTCTCTGTCTAGAAGATAATGATGTTGGTGATGGAGAAAGAAGGGCGGAAGAGAGGTCCCGGAAGTTTTTTCGGATGTCCCGGAAATTGGATTGTGTTTCTGCCGGAAGTTATAAAATCGAGACCAAAAGATTTGGTGAAAAGGGCGGATAGTTCGGGAAAGGAAAGGGAGAGCCAAAAAATAAAAGAATGCGCCAGATTTGCGAAGACGTGCCAAGCAAATAAACCGGCTTTTATCCTCGTGACAGCTGCCCGATGCCACACATTCATCTACCGCTCAGGGAAGTCCGGGTTTGGATCCATGTGATAGCTAATGCTCGGGGTCTTTCTACTGATGTATGAACCTGGGTTTGATTCGCTCAGAGGTTCGGATTCTATGGAAAGCTATAGGTTCTGACGCAGAGTAATCTTAGCTGTTCTTGCAGTGCAGAAACACCAAACAAACCATTATTGTGACCCCTGATTTGAATTACGTTTCCTGAAGCGAGGAGGTCTGATGAAGGACGCAATAGTTCTCGAAACGTGGCAAATCTTTACGTAGATGATGAGTTTACCATCTCTTTGCTACTTTTTTTAAACAGTCATGGCCAAAAGTATTGGACATCATTCAGTTTTGCCTTTAACCGCAAGCGTATTGCGTGAAATAACTCATTTCGTTTATTATAACGTTGTCCGCATCTGTAAACAAAAACGTCGGCGAACGCCATTGCTTTTAACAGCCAATAAAACAAACACCTTTACAACATTGTGAACAAAACCTGATTTCCGCATTAAAGGTTTTAGTCTGTATTCAGTAGTCCCAGTGAATGGACGTATACTGGAGTTTTATTTTGCCTGAGTCATGAAGTGTATCGTTTTTTTTTTTGTTTTTTGAAATATGCTGAAAAGTAATGAATTTAGCAGCAGCGTTAAAAAATTCTGTTTCTAGTTGAATAAGGCCAGGGTTAAGTTGGAATTGCAAAGCATGTAAGATATTATTACCCTTCACAGGGATAACACAATTGCCAAATATGGTCAACACAGAAAAGCCTCCGGAGCGAGATTTTTGTGAGTTTTTCGTGGGGGAATTTATTATACAATAATTTCTGCCACCCACGTATATATTATAGCTCAAACTAGAGCTTTTTTCTTTTTGGAGAAAAAGAGACGCTTTCCCCGTCCTGGATTCGAACCAGGGTCCCTCCGTTTAGCCCCGAGTGTCTTAGACCGTCGACGAACGAGGACAGGAAACAACGCTCTCTTTCTCCGTATATAAGGATGTAAGATATTATTACCCTTCACAGGGATAACACAATTGCCAAATATGGTCAACACAGAAAAGCCTCCGGGGCGAGATTTTTGTGAGTTTTTCGTGGAGAATTTATTATACAATAATTTCTGTCACCCACATATAGATTAGAATCCAGGACGGGAAATTATAGTGTAAAATAGTGGTTCCCAACCTGGGAATCGCGAACAGGATTCCGGGGGGTCGCCGCAACTATTTTTAGTTGCAATTATTTTTATAAGGAATTTCATACCAAATGTTTCCAACGCTTTTATATTTCAACATGGCTACATTGCAATGTTCTACTAACGGTTGCCAACCTAATACGCTTAATATAATAAACAGAATATAAAATAATTTTATGTTTGTGTTTTCTTTACTTGTTAAAAATGCTTTTATTATGCAAATGTGGCAGCGGCAAACAAAGGGGAGATCGCGGATCTTTTGATTACTATAAAAGGGGGTCGCGGATTACTTGGCTACTATAAAAGTGGGTCGCGGCTTGAAAAAGGTTGGGAACCACTTATGTAAAAGAATGCATGACATTCTTTAAAAGTCGGTGGCGCAGTATAGCCCAGATGCTCTTGCGCCATAAAAAAGCCAAACCTTTAGCCTTTACAGAAGTTTAATGCAAGAATATAAGAAAATACAAGAAGCACATCAGGCAAATATTAACGTTAACGCAATAATTCTGCCAAAAAAATTTAAAGTTACATACTTTTCCCCGAAATTCAGTATAGGCTCCACATATTTCACACGAGGCGAATAAATGAATTGTCGCATGCTTGACCACTTTCCGAAATGACCAGATGTCGCCTCCGCTCTGCGCCAGATGTCGCTGCTAATACCGGGTCTGCCGGACGATGGCCAATCGTTAAATGAAATGGAACAAGTGACCATATCATGACTCAGGCCAGGTCTGTCTATATATATGATAATAAACCTTGATATATCATTTTTTGCGCCCTGAGTTTCTTTCTCGTGTCTGCATTGCCGGACGCCCACGTTGGGCGTTATTGCCGAAGAAATGAAGTTGTTACAATGACAGCCTTTTCAAACTTCAAACGCAAAAGTGTCAGGGATGCGCTATTTTATTACAACATCTTTTTTGTTCTTGTGAAATTGACAAACATGAACGAATCTCGCAGTGGTGGATCTGCATTTCAGGAACCTTGAAGCATGATTCCATGGAAGAAGCTCCCATCTTGGTAAAACGGGGCCCTTCAATCATCCCCTTCATGAATCTGCATCGAATTACATTTTAACATTTGCTGAATACTTACGTTTGCCATGCAGT
This sequence comes from Dysdera silvatica, assembly GCA_006491805.2. NCBI lineage: Eukaryota > Metazoa > Arthropoda > Arachnida > Araneae > Dysderidae > Dysdera > Dysdera silvatica. The sequence goes on along the minus strand of QLNU02015270.1, from coordinate 116,313,461 downwards.
GGAATCTCTAATAAATACTCGATCGTATTGTCCATCAATAATATGGACCGGGAACAAAGTTTACGGGCTCCTGGGCAGTCCAGCAGATCGGGCCCCTTGACCTTTGGCCCCCGGCCTTGCATTATGAGATGGACAGAATCATTCACTGTTTCGGTCAGTGAGACAAATCCATGAAAGATTTTGCACATCTCTGGTTTGTGTACGGAAAATCCCCCATCTTTTCCGTGAGAAAAGTCATGAGTGAAATGACTAGTTCGCTTTTTTTTTTTGACAAAGGGCTGCCTTGAGGAGTTGTGTGCGTCATTTCGTTGATGGCCGAACTATAACCGTAGCCCTTCGCAGCATTCCTATCGATTCTTTTTCTGATACGATGTCTTTAGATCGATCGGTATCGATCGATGTCACGAAAAGAATCTGGATATGGGGTGTCGTATTTGCTTCTGTGATAACGTGGCTTAGCAGCCTCTTCTGTGGCAAAGAGAGAAGTAACGCCCTTCCTATAAATGAACGCATTCAAATGGATTTCTTTCACTGGTAAATGGAAACCAACTGTTCCCAGCGTTGCCTTATCAAAACGCCCCTGCAACGCCCCTGTCAACTGGCTTGTATTTCTGCTTACACAATTCAAATAAAAATGTACAGACGAGACGTTTCTAGGTTTTACTGATATAGAGATGGGGCCTCGTGAAATGGCTCGACTGGTCCCGCGCAAATTCGCTCGTGAGCATCTTCCTGGGATTACAGTGCTGTCTTTCGGCGGCCACCTTTCCCATTAAATTCGTGCCCAATTCTTCTTCTTCTTCGTGAGCATCTTCCTACTATTTAAACGCTAGTGATTGGTGCGTTTAACCGTAACTGATATGATTGGAGATCTTAAATGGAAAAGGTGTTTTTTCAAGCTTGTTTGATTTTATTACGTCTTTTCGTTTCAATGTACTTTTAATGCATTTTTTACTATTATAGTATTAATTTGTTTTCGCAGTTTAAAATCGCTTGAATGGTCTCACCATCTTCGTCGCAGAATACCATTTGCTAACCTGACGCCATAAAAATATAACCAACCAAATCAAAAAAGGTGGTTATTCAATCGTTTGTGTTTTGTCGTAACTCCTAGGACTTCGTCCACACATGCAACAGAACACCGTATCATGACTGAACCGCATTCCGTAACGCAACACCGTAACATTTCTCCGTCCCACCAATTGTCGGTTTTCCCTGTCGCTTCAAAGGAATGTTACAGGGCTATATTGCACACCATGTTCCTGTATTTGGGCCGGTTTACGAACAACAGCGTTTTGTCAGTGTAGATTGGATATCGGCGTGAACGTATGATACGAGCGAACATCGCCGTGTATCATCTTCGCGTAACACCAGATGTTCTGTTACGGTGTTCTGTTGCATGTCTGTAGGCATCCTAGGGTCACAGGACGGAGTTCGATTATCGGTGGTCTGGGTTATATCGACTTAAGTTGTGGGTAGAAGTCTCATGAAACCATCGGTTTGTGCACGGTTGTTCTGAAATCATTCACAATTTGAACTTCCTTTTTTTTTTTTAGTTTTATTTTTAATATCTTTGATTTTACATCAAGCTTCACGTATGGAACTACCAGGGCTCCCACAAAACCTGGAAAACTGGGATTGTCAGGGAATTTGAAGTTATACAATAATTTTTGCCACCCACGTATTACTTACAGCTCAAACTAGAGCTTATTTGTTTTGGAGAAAAGGAGACGCTTTCCCCATCCTGGATTCGAACCAAAACGAATAAGCTCTAGTTTGAGCTAATTAATACGTGGGTGGCAAAAATTATAGTATAATAAATTCCCCCACGAAAACTCACAAAAATCTCGCCCCGGAGGCTTTCTTGTGTTGACCATATTTGGCAATTGTGTTATCCCTGCGGAGGGTAATAATACCTTAACACCTTTACATACGGAGAAAGAGAGCGTTGTTTCCTGTCCTCATTCGTCTAGCGGTCCAAGACACTCCGGGCTAAACGGAGGGACCCTGGTTCGAATCCAGGATGGGGAAAGCGTCTCTTTTTCTCCAAAATTACATAAGCTCTAGTTTGAGCTGTAATTAAAACGTGGGTGGCAAAAATTATAGTATAATAAATTTCCCCCACGAAAACTCACAAAATTCTCGCCCCGGAGGCTTTCTTGTGTTGACCGGTCAAGTAATTGTGTTAACCTCTGCGGAGGGTAATAATACCTTGGCCAATTTGGAGTTATCCTTAAAAGTCAGGAAAAGGCAAAAGTTTTGGTCAAACTCAGAGAAATTGGGGAAAACCTTCCTAGCCTGTTCTAAACAGCTAAATATGAAATTGTTTCGAAACTGACGTTTAATCAAGGTTTTGTTCGATCAGCCTAGGAATTTTGTCTGAAAATAAGGGAAAAATAGGATTTTTTCGGCAAGTAAAACCCTGGCTACGAATCTCTAATTTTTAATAAGTTCTCAATCTGAGGCCCTGCGGTGGCGCAGTGTGGTAACGCGTTCTCCTATTGCGCGGCTAATCCGGGTTCGACTCCCAGCAGTGCAAAAAGAACGCTTACTCAGAGATCTCATAAAAGATCGCACTGCTCACTGTAGTCCGGGGTTTGGTTCCCCAGGCCTTAAGAGGTTCGGATTCCTCGGAAAACTGTAGGTCCCGGCGCAGCATGACCACTGTAGTCTTTGAGCCGTAAAACCAAAAAACAAACAAATCTGACGTGTTTCTTTTTTAAACAGATCGGGCTGCAGAGAACTCTCTGAAGAGTGAAACTTTAATTATAACCACCCTGTACACTATTTTGCGTTTAAATTGCCCATCTACAACGACTGTTTATATTGCTAGTGAGGCAATTTCGCTAGAGAATAAAGTGTGCATATGAGTATCTAAATTTTTGATTGTTAAATATGTATGAATATATAACGATCTTAAAGCAGACAAGGTCTTAACCGCATACAGATTTAGTGATTTTAAAACAGATAATGTCTTAACATAGATTTAGAGATCTTAAAACAGATAGGTCTTAACAATAATAAGATTTAGAGATTGTAAGATATTATACAATAATTTTTGCCACCCACGTATTAATTAGCTCAAACTAGAGCTTATTTGTTTTGGAGAAAAAGAGACGCTTTCCCCATCCTGGATTCGAACCAGGGTCCCTCCGTTTAGCCCGGAGTGTCTTGGACCGCTAGACGAATGAGGACAGGAAACAACGCTCTCTTTCTCCGTATGTAAAGATGTTAAGGTATTATTACTCTCCGCTTTTTCTCCAAAATCAATAAGCTCTAGTTTGAGCTAAAATAAATACGTGGGTGGCAAAAATTATAGTATAATAAATTCCCCCACGAAAACTCACAAAAGTCTCGCCCCGGAGGCTTTCTTGTGTTGACCATATTTGGCAATTGTGTTATCCCTGCGGAGGGTAATAATACCTTAACAATGTAAGATATATTATTATTAGCCTTCTCATAGGACTAACACAATTGCCAAATAATGGTCAACACACAAAGCCACCGGGGCGAGTTTTTGTGAGTTTTCATGGAGGAATTTATTATAATTGATATATTTTCAACATCCACGTTTGAGCTCAATATAGCGCTTTTTAGTTATAAGAGAAAAAGAAACACTCCTGTCTAGAGTCGAACTAGGGTTCTTCGGTTGAACTCGGAGTGCCTTAACCGCTAGGCCACCGAGGACAGGAACGATGTTCCCTTTCTCCGTATATAAGGTTGTGAGATATTATTGCCCTCAAAGCTAACATATTAAACTCTATTATATATATTCTACATATATAACTCTATTACTTAAAGTTAAGGATCGCGTCCCTGAGGAGGAAAAATCTGGTGCTATTTACCAAATACCGTGTGGAGACTGTGACAAGGTGTATGTTGGACAGACGGGAAGATCGATACGTCTACGAGGGAAGGAGCATATGCGTGCGGTAGCTAGGGGAGACGATTCAAACCAGTTGGCTGAACATGTCTTCAGGGAGGGTCACGAACCAGATTGGCATTCGATGAAAATATTACATCAGAATGTGACGAATCTGGGGAGTAGACTTTTTCTGGAATCATGGGAAACCTACGGTTTGAGGAGTCGTGCAATAAACATCGCAAAACCTCTACCAGAACCTTACAGGATTTTTGCAAAACCTCGAGTTGGGGGTGTTCATCTGACATCGTCGGGTGCGGGGGCTTTCCCGGCGAGGGTTTCCCCGATTGGGGTTTCCCCAGCTGGAAATGCTCCGCACCAAATGGCGTCAGATGGGGATTCCCAACATGCGGGTATATAAGCTTAGGACTTTCACGAACTCTTCATTCTGCCTTCACTTGACAAAGGGAGCAGTTGGCTCCCGAAACGTCGTGTTTTTAAACCTTACGCCAGTGTCAAAATAACTGTTTGTTAAGCCAACATAATTGCTAAAATGATGGTCAACACACAGATAAAAAGTCTTAATACAAACAAATTGAGAAATCTTAAAACAGATCAAAGGTCTTAACACAGACAGATTTAGAGATCTTAAAACAGAGCAAAGGTCATACCACAAACAGATTTAGAGGTCTTAAACAGTGACTGGAATTCTCTGTTATTTAAATGATATATGTTAACTTTGTGCAATGTTAATTCAATTTATATACTTTTTTTTTCTCTTTCTTTTAAGATTATCAAAGAAAGGGTGCGGGTGCCCCTGCAGCGCAGCTCGTTTGTGTGGAACACCCATCCTGGGGCGCTACCCTCTTTGCCTCATTTCTCCGACACGCTCAGGGACTTTCCCTTCTACTTGCAGCAGCTTGGGGCAAAGCCCTCCTCCAAGTTCACCGCCGTAGTGTACGTCTCGATGGCCGCCGCCCCTTCTGCGTCCTCTCCACACCCTCCCCTGCAAAGGCTCCTGAAGACTATTGCCAAATCCATTTACGCTGCCAGGGTTAGTATGTTTTATCCTTCCTTTCTCCTGTTCCCCACTCCCCTTCATACCAGACCTTTCGTTTAGCGGAAAGATACTGAGAAACGATTGTAACGCATCGGGTATTAAAATATTATCGGTGAATGAAAATCCGCACTGAAGTTCAGGAACTAGCGTACGCAGAAAGTTCAAAGGGGCTGGGTTATGACCCCCATCAATACCCTCTGCATACACCACTGAGTACTAATGTGAGAAATGGTGTTCGTTAGTCATCGCTTAAATTAAGTACAGCCGGTGAAACAAAAATCTGAACACTCGTTTGCCATAAGCACGGTAATTGTGCTACAGAAAAATTCAAAGGTTCCAATAGTTAGTGAACAATGAAATCTACCAATTCATGTGCACAAAATTTGCATAAGGGACCGTCTCCATATTTAAACTTGCAGAAACTTTGAAAATTCCAATAGCGACATGTAAATTTCATATCATAATCGGGTTCTAGACTATTTAATTAGGCTAATTTAAAATTCAGGCGTCCTTCTGACTATGTAAACTGGAGATATTCCTGAAAATGTCTATGATTTTGCCCCCATGATTTAAAAAAAAAAACCAAAAAAACTTATAGGTCTAGAATTCAGTGCCATTTGCGATTCAGGCAGGTCTTGATAATTGGGTTCAGGTCAGAGAAATGAAGAAGTTGGCTAAAAGTAAGTGGTGAGTTCATTGCCTTCGCAGCTGCATCAGCAGCCTCATTCCCTTTGATACCAATGTGAGCAGGGATCCAGCAGAATTTAATATTGGAATGATCGTGCAGGTGCTGCAGTTGTGAATGGATTTTGGATAAAATAGGATGAGGTGAATATTTAAAGGATTCCAGTGCTTTTAAAAAACTCTGAGAATCGGTACAAATGATATAGTGAGTTAAACCATGAGTTAAAATTTACGCAAGAGCCATGGAAATGGCATGAAGTTCTGCTGTGAACGTAGAGCATGCGAGGGGAATTTGTTCGGCAATGGCGCTGCTATTAATGACAAATGAATTTTTCATCAATGTGTTTCCCACATATGTTTACAATTTAGACCCATCAGTGAAAATGAAATTAAAATCTTGATATCCTGAATTTCAGAGATTAACTACTGGTAAACAGCATTAAGTGTAGCGCTTTTGCTATAATTAACCAGATCCCAACGGATATCTAGTAATGGTATGACCCATGCTGGTGATACATGAGTATATATGGGAGCAATGCTCTGATCGTTTCTGGTTAAAAAGTTACTTACTATCAATGTTGACTGCCGCTCCCTCTATCGATAACGTACTTTCCTGATGAACGGCTAAAGACCGTCAAGAACGCTTTGAAATTTTTGTTAATAAATCATCAACTACGCTTAAAAACGTTTTCTATTTCTAATTTGGTCTGCGCAGTGCTACGTCATCAGACTAATTTAAATATGAGTATTCATAAATGTTGGAGAATTTTCAAACCTGCGGATCTTTCAGCATTCGAGAAAGGGTATACCTCTGATTATGACTGGTCATAAAAAAGTGCCTGCAGGCCGATTACAATAACATGCGGTGCATCCTCTGTTCCTAAAACAGAACCAAATGACATCTGTTGCAAGTGCTAGTGACTAATCAGTAAATAGGGGAATGATATAAATTAATTTAAATAGAGGAATGATATAAATTAATTTAAATAGAGGAATGATATAAATTAATTTAAATAGAGGAATGATATAAATTAATTTAAATAGAGGAATGATATAAATTAATAAATTAATTTAAATAGAAGAATGAAGTAAATTAATAGAGGCAATGTACTAATACTCTTTATGATGTTGCCATAAGTAAGTATTCGTACTTATGGCAGTTTATCGTGTAAACTTAAAAAAAAATAGAATGGGGCATTTACGAGTAAATTTGTTGGAGCTCTCATAAAACCCTCGTCTTATCCAAAAATAATTTGTGGGGGCCGTAGTCTTATAAAGTTGTTTGTTCACAAAACGAAGTCCGATGGAATAGTTCAAAATAATGAGAGGTGACGTCACAAACGGCCTATCCCATTGCAGCAGAGTGGGGACCAATTTCAGAACTCGATTTTGGCGTCGACAAATGTTCACCAAAAACAAGTTCTACAATTGGTCCCCCTCTGCTGTAATAAACTAGCCTGTTTGTGACAGGCTAGTTTATTGCAGAAGAGGGAGATTATTATATATTTTTGACACCTCCCGTTATTTCTAACTGTTCCACCGGACTTCTTTTCGTGAACGAACAGTAGGCCGTAAGAGGCTCAAATGCCTCGCGAAAACTGCGGGTTCGGGGCAGCATGAACCCATCTGTCCTTGCACCGTAGAATAAATCTGTGGAACTCTAAGGCTCCCCTCAAATCCCTTATTGACCCCTCCCCCGCGAAAGTTTTAATATTTGAAGTAGTAGTAGCAGTAGGAACGTATTACTTCTTGCCATGACAGAGGTTTTCAAATTGTCAGTCGCGGCTCCGTGGTCGCAAATTTCGGTCAAGTGGGTCGGGACATTGATGCACATATTATATGAAAATGTTCATTAATATGTCATTTGTATACATTAGGGGGCTGTCAATATTTTACAAGAGGTGAAGGTAGCCGTAGGTCACACAAGAAATTTTAAAATCTCCTTCTGTATACCAAAGCCCGAGTCAATGAAGTATGGCAAAAGTCTGGGATATAAGGAAAATAAATTGTAGCTGAGAAAACGTTCAACTGGAATACAGGTATATAAGAGTTAGTTGTTGTTTTGTATGTAAAAAAAAAAATAATATATCATCTGGAAACGTTGGCCGATCAAACGGTACTGTGTTTCCAAGGGGTGGGGGGGGAGACATAAAGTCAAGGAGATGAGGAAATAAGAGATAGAATTTCCATTTGGGGATAAGAGTCCGAAGCTGAATATAGTGCCCAATACTGGGGAGGAAACATAAGACAGCTTGAAGAACAGCGCGCAGATATAAGAGTTAGCACTGGAAATACAAAATACTGAAGTGCCATTAAATTAGATACCCTTCTAGCTACCTGTAATTCAATGGTACTTAGGTTCGTTTCATATGGTATTTCCACCACATGATTCAATAAGCTCCAACTGAGTTATTTCACTGTACACTGTGTGCAAGGTATGTTGTCTCTCTGAAATAGAGATGCGTCTGTATACCGAGATGTGTAAAATAGGTCATCGAATGACTCCGCACATCAGCTAATGATGCGCAGGATCATTCTGTGAGTCATTCGATATTTGATCTGCTTCATCTTTAGTTGTAAGTCAGGTCAGTTGGGTCGTTAACCAAATGGATAGCATTGGGTTTCGTATATGGACTTTATTCTTTAGTGGACGTGTGTACCTTGAACGCTCATCATATTGCTTGCATATCTTAAACGCTGTCTTCAATAGTCGGATCTACTAGATTACCCATAGCCTGTCATCACAAGACTTAGTGAAAAAATGGAAAATGGGGGTTTTTTTTTTGTTAATTTTATTTCTTTTGGTATTCGTATCTTTTTCATGAGACTCAGCAAAGCACGTATATATATATATATTCACAGGGTTCCCTGAATTCATGGCCAAAACGTTAAGGGATTGTAGAGGACATCAAATAAACCATATTGGCACACATCCCTATATCCACAAAAGACCCGATTTGGCTGCAGAGTGAAACTATTGTTTACATCCACATCGTTACTACGTAGGCAATTACATGAACAAAAAAATTTTTTTGACGCATAATTTAAGTGATTGACCTAATAATGCAGCAGATTAAAAAAAATTAAAAAATTCCCTTCCCTGGTCCTGAGTAGTGTTGCCATTTAGTCATCAAAGGTATGGAAAACGATTGTTTTACCATACTGGAGGCAATTGGGAATTGTCAAGCATGTGTAATAGGTGAAGGAGATCAAAAGAAACAACTTTGGTCCAGTGAAACAATGTCCGAAAATGAGCCGTTCTGGAACTATAGGGATGTTATTATTTGCATCCACATTAGTCGATCATGTAACAAAATTTGCCGTTTTAGCCTAAAATCGTATTGGAAAAGGTTTCACCACTTACTATAGTCCAAAATAACTTCCCATGGCCAAATTTATGCAATTGGGGAATTTATGACCCAAACGTGATAGGGTGCTAGCAAGGCTTAAAATGAAAATTTTCACGAACCGAAACACCATCCCGGTTTGCTCCAGTACATTTTGATACTAGAATGTATCCGTAAAGGAATTACACGCTTAGAAACACAGCCTTGTGGATAAGGGGCGCAGACTACGTGGCGGGGTTAAAAACGGTGGGTCAAGCACATCGCAGTATTTACGGTGTCGATATTGACAAGATGGAACAGTTTACAAACGCAGAAAAAGCAGATATGCACCTGATGTACGCATTAGTCGAATGCAATTATAAACAGGCGCAAAGGTCGTACCGTGAGGGATATCCTATGCGTCATGTACCTGATCACAAAATGTTCGTGACACTATACCGCCAGCTATGTGAGACAGGCACCTTCCACGTCAGCCGATGGGATATTGGACGGTCAGAACGCCAGCTATGAGTGATAACATCTTGCGTATGGTGACAGAGAACTCAGGCACAAACACGCGATCGGTCGCTCAGAGCCTGGGTGTACAGCGGAATAGTATCTAGCGAGTACTGCATTAAAAAAAATTACACTCTTATCATTTGCAGTCAATGCAGACATCAACAGTTGCTGATTATTCCTTGTGCTTAGATTTCATGCGGTGGTTCCTACAGCAAAGTGCCGTAAATGTCAATTTCCCCACTCTGGTGGTCTTTATGGATGAATCAACATTCTCACGTGAAGGTATAGTGAATGTGCATAATGTGCATTTGCAGGCGCCCCAGAACACACATGGTACACGTTCAAAGTCAAACCAGCAACGATTCAGCATCAATGTGTGGGCGGAGATCGTGCATGACTACTTAATTGGGGCTTACCTACTGCCGGACCGCCTCGATGGACGAACCTGTCGTATTTTTCTGCAACAGGTTTTACCCGAATTGCTGGAGAAAGTTCTTCTCGCCATCCGTGCCCGTATGTGGTTCCAGCACAATGGGGCATCTGCCCATTTTAGCAGAGACGTGCGTCAGCATCTGAATGCCACATTTGGGAACGGATGAATTGTGCGCTGAGGCCCTACCCCATGGCCTCCCAGATCACCTGATGTTTATTGTTTCGATTTCTTTCTGTGGGGATATTTGAAAAGTATCGTATACTAAACGCCTGTGCTGTCCTCGGAGGATCTGGTAACTCGACTGGCATCCGCAGCCGGCGATGTGAGGGATCAGTCTGGTGTTTACAATAAATTACGACAATCGTCACTCCACCGCTGTGCCGAGCGTGTCAATGTTGGTGGACGCACGTTTGAACATTTGTTGTAATTATTCGCAATAAATGTCACTCCGGAAACCTCTGTGTCTTTCCTTCATTTACGACTCACTACTGCGTTTCTAAGCGCGTAATTTCTTTACGGATACGTAGCATTGTTGGATGCTGTATGTATTACCATCCAGGGATCGAAATATACTAGAGCAA
>QLNU02015270.1:116282303-116297239 GCA_006491805.2 Dysdera silvatica | reverse complement strand
TTTCTCATCTCTTAAAAGTTACCTTTACCAACTAAGAAAGTTCTCTTTATCAGAACGGAAAACTTTCCGACTCCTTAAAAAAGTTTTCTTTACCAACTAAGAAAGTTCTCTTTATCAGAACGGAAAACTTTCCGACTCCTTAAAAAAGTTTTCTTTAGCAACTCAGAAAATTCTCTTTATCAGAACGGAAAACTTTCCGACTCCAGGAGAAAGTTTTCTTTACCAATTAGGAAAGTTTTCTTTACTAATTAGGAAAGTTTTCTTTATCCATCGGGTCAGCTAGTTGCCCTTATCGATAAAGAAACCTTTCTGAATTTTTTTTTCCAGTGTGATCAAATATATTTTTTCACTTTGTCAATATGTGGGTGGTCCCCTAAATGCACAAGTCACCTAAACTTTATTGCAAAGTGTGCATACAAGCATGTTCTATATATCTTCAAAGTTAGAGAACAATTGGCCGAGTAGTTTTTTAGAAATTCGAAAAAAAAAATTAAAAAATGGCCTTTCAGCTATTAACAGTGCGTACTTGTTTCGTGGAAGAGATGCGTAAGTGTGGCCCTAGTCAGTTGCAATTGTATGGCGCAAGGGAAGCAAAGGTCATGCTGTGAATGGAAGGAAGTAAAGAAGAATTTTCGGAACCCCCACCGCTATATAAACAGCAGTTCATAAATACAAACGTGTGTTTATCTTTGTTTTTACACAGTTCACAAAGGACGTCTTTATTGGGAACAGTTGTGTATTAGGATGAGAGTTGTGCAGAGTGTGTTTTAATTTATATATTGATGGTAAAATATCTACGGTATGTAATACAAGGGGTCTTCAATCTGCGGGCCACATGCGGTCCGCTGGCTTATGAACAAATTGTTTCACACAAAAATAACGTCCCTGCTCCCTTGGAGTCTGAGGTCTATATATTTTATTCTGTTCACATTTTCACATTTCGTAATAAATATCTTAAAACGTTAAAGAACTAAAGTAATACGCGGTTTTTCCCCAAATCGCGTTTTTGTTTTCTAGCATATATGGGTATTAGGAGTAGTTTTATTGATTTGTAGTGCAACAGTGATTTAAAAAAAATTCATCTTAGGACTCGCTGAATTCTATTCTAAATATGTCGATAAGAACATCTTCCCCACCATCTGACTGCATGCTCTGAAAACGTTATTATTCGGAAGCAATAAACATTACGCATAGGCTGACACAGGAAGTTCATAAGTAGGTGGAGGGGTACTGAGTTACAATTCCACATATTCATATGTATATATAAAAATTTCATTCAAGTGGGAATTACAATCCCCATCCACCCCGCCGCATACGCCAATGCGTCCTCGAACAGCTGTTTTCAAGCATGAAATTGATAAAATCAAAAGTTAGGACCAGAATAACTGACGTCCACCTTGGAAACATTCTTAGAGTTGCAATATCAAAAATACAGGGTACCAGGGAGGAAATTTACATACAAAAGGTTAAACACTGGTAAAATAGCAATGAAAAAGATCACCCAAGCTTTCGGACACGTCATCAGGAGTAATGATGATCATCTATAATGATCATCATTAAAAAATAGTAAAACATCATTACTCCTGATGAAGGACTGCTGCTGACGCGTCCGAAAGCTTGGGTGATCTTTTTCATTGCTATTTTACCAGTGTTTAACCTTTTGTATGTGAAAATCAAAAATAAGGCATGATATTGACAGGCTTGTTAAAAATAAGCAGTGCCAAAAATCTCACTAAAAGGTTTGATTTCGATTTCGATTTGATTGATTGGCTTTTTTTATGGCGCAAGAGCATCTGGGCTATACTGCGCCAAAGATTTCGATTTACATATTAATAACCAATAGTAGTGTAACTGTTCTTTTTTTTCTGCTTCCATACGTATTTTACATTGTATTATATGTATGTGCATGTATATACAGGGTGGTTCGGAACTCTATCGACGAAATGGGAGGGGTGTCGTTGGGGACACCAAATAAGGCATATTTGCCCATATCCCCGTGTCCGCAAAGGGGCCGGTTTGGCTGTAGAGAGTAACTACTGTTCACGATCATCACGTTGCTACGTAGCCAATTACATGCATTAAATGCAATTTTTGATACACAATTTAAGTGATTGAATTATTAATACAGTAGAGACAAAGACATCTGGAATTCTGTTTCTTGATTTTGATGTATCGTACTATGTAGTGAAAGTAAGTGTAAAAGTGCCTTTTTTTTTTTAACACACTAAAAAAGCGTTGGGAACTGCCAAGTATATGTAACAGGTGAAGAACATCAAAATAAGCATTTTTTGTTCAGTGAATTTTTTTCCAAAAATTAGCCGTTCGGGCACTACAGTGAATTTAGTATTTGCATCCACCACATTCAAGGTTTTCAAAAATGGCTACAATGCGCCATTTTAAGAATTTTTCAATTTATTTAATGTCAACGGACCTGTCAGGCTCCCTCTGATGACTTTTTAAAATCAGTTAAATTCACCGGAATGGTATGTATAGAATTCATACAATCGCACCTGAAGCGGCGAATTCTACACATACAATTCTGGTGAATTTAACTAATTTTAACAAGTCGCCAGAGAGAGCCCGACGTCTGTTGACATTAAATAATTTTAAAAATTCTTGAAATGGTGCATTGTAGCCATTTGTGGAAACCTTAAATGCAGGATGCAAACACTAAATTCACTGTAGTGCCTGAACGGCTAATTTTTGGAAAAAAATTCACTGAACAAAAAATGTTTATTTTGATGTTCTTCACCTGTTACACATACTTGGCAGTTCCCAATTCTTTTCCAGTGTGTTAAAAAAGGCAGTTTTAGGCTTATTTTCACTAAACAGTAACACAGATCAAAATCAGAAAACGGAATTCCGGATTTTTTTGTCTCTGCTGTATTATTAGCTCATTCACTTAAATTATGTATCAAAAATTGTATTTAATTCATACAATTGGCTACGTAGCAACGTGATGGACGTAAACAGCAGTGCCGCCGCGCCGTGGGCTATAGCCGTCTTAACCCATCGGCAAGTCCGTCACTGCTTTCATGACCGTGCGAACTATGACACCTCTGATAATTTTCGTTTCGTACGTCTGTAGTGCATACTGACAAACATCGAATTCATTCATCCCCAATCGTTTACTCAGTTACAGCAATTTCTCCAAGCGTTTGAAAAACTTTAACGGTACTTTTTCTGTACCCAAATTTATCTTTTACGTAGTGTTACATAACTTTGTCAGTCTTAGGTCTAAAAATAAAATTCCAACGGTATTTACGGTTTCTGATGGTGCCTATCATTATGCCGTTAAAAAATTGGGGTGTTGCCATTTGAAAATTTCAAAATTCAGTAACTATAACCGTAAACCGTGCAGTACTTTTTTTTTTCTTTTGCATCACTCGCAAATGCATATCGCGAAACATCTGTATGCTACATTTTTGCTTATAAACCGTCCATTATTTCATCCTGTACACCCCTCTAAACAGGGAGCGTTTAATTTGAAAGACCCTGTATTGCAGGGGTCTTCAATCCCCTCCCGATGTCTCATTTAAAAATACAAAAATGGTTTTACCCAAAAATACATACCTTGCTCCCTCTAAGTCTAAGTCCATGTATTTTATTCTGTTCACATTTTGTAATAAATATTTTAAAATGCTAGAGAACTAAACACGCGGTCTTCCCTCAATCATATTTTACTTTAATTTTCTTGCGTATATCGATATTAAATGTAGTTTTATTGATTTGCAGTGCAACAGTGATTTTAAAACAAAATTCAACTTATGACTCATTGAATTCTATTCTAAATATATCGATAAGAACATCTTCCCAACCATCGGACTGCATGCTCTGAAAACGGTATCACTATTCGTGAGAACTTACGTCTGCAAAAAGCTCTTTTCAAAAATGAAGTTAGTGAAATCGAAAACAAATAACCGACATCCACCTTAAAAACACTCTTAGGGTTGCAACGTCAAAAATAAGATATGACAGGCTTGTTAAAAATAATCAGTGACAAAAATCTCACTAAAAGGTTTGATTTCGCTTTATATATTAACAACTAAAAGTATTGTAAATGTGTTTTGCTTCCATGAGTATTTTACATTGTAATATATATATATTCAGTTTCAGCAACGGGTCTAGAAATATTTGGGGAGGGGGGGCCAAACCAATATGGAGATCTGAAAAAGGCAACAAAAGTGAATCCTCAGGGATCACCCCTCGGTCCGCCTTTGTTCAGTCCTAATATTGCTGGTACAGTAATGCGGCCCGCGAGCTACCAAGAATAAGCAAAATTGGCCCTTGGACTGAAAAAGGTTGAAGACCCCTGCTGTATATCGTATTGTATCGAATACCGTGTGGCCAGTTGCATTCCATGGGATTCATTAACAAATGGCTCCCCGGTTATCATCATCCATGGGATTAAATCATCATTAGATGACTCCAATTATCATCCTTCGGTTTAACTCACCTCCCTATGACTGTGTAGTTATTGTTCGTGGTATTAAATCACCAAATGGCTTTCCAGTTACCGTCCATGGGATTAAGTCATTACCAGATGGCTTTTTAGTTGTCAGTCATGGGATTTAATTATCCTCAGATGACTCTCCAGTTATCATCCAGGGGATTAAATCATCATCATCATCAGATGACTCCAATTACCATCCTTCGGATTAAATCACCTCCAGATGGCTGTGTAGTTATCGTTCATGGAATTAAATCACCAGATATAGTGCGTTCGCGTTCAGTTGTCGCCCGATACTCTTACCATACGGGTTGTTCCATTGCAGTTTAGGGAAGGGCGTCTTGCCGAAACTGGTTTTTCGCGCGGGAAAAACCAGTTACGGCAAGACGCCCTTCCCTAAACTGCAATGGAACAACCCGTCTGGTAACGGTATCGGGCGACAACTGAGCGCGAACGCACTATAGCTCTCCAGTCACCGTCCATGGAATTGAATCATCACTAGATGGTTTTTTAGTTGTCATCCATGGGATTAAATTATCGTCAGATGGCTTTCCAGTTATCATCCATGGGATATTAAATGATTAAATCATCAGCAGATAAATACAGCCTGAAGAAGTGTGGGCTTGTTGTATCGTCAATGTATTGGGCATTTTAGATGCTGAACAATGCTCTTTTCTTTTTTTTTTTTTTAACATATAGTGAAAATCGGTTATAACGACCTTCAAGGGACCGCGAAAATTTGGTCGTTATAAACGATATCTTTTTAAAATCATAGTAGCCTATAGTATAATACACTCCAGAGTTTTATAAATTATTTTGATAGTAAAAAGTATTAAACTTTTTGGTTTCAAAATTAAATAAAATACTTAATTATAATGAATTTAATTTCCATTTATATTATGTTTTATAACCACACTAAAAACATAGTACTTCCTTAGTTTTTTAAATTGAAAAAATTGTAGAAAATACTACTAAAGTATATAATGTAGAAAACAAATCTAATGAATAGTATTTATTATATTATACTAATGACTTAAGAACAGTGCCGGTTTAAGAGTTTTATGGGCTCTACGCTGAAAAAATAGAATGGGCCCCTTAAGAATATGACCCTCGTAATATTCAATTAATAAATCATTTTATTTTAGTTTATTATCTTTAATATTCAGGTTTAGCAGTAATAAAAATTACTCTTACATTTGTAAATAAACAAGATTAGAATAACGCTTAAATTTTGGTAACTTTAAATTTTAATAACTAACCCACGTGGTTCTGCTTTATGACTGTCAAGTCGCGTCGTTATATCCGATACGAATTTCCCTACTTAGAATCTACGTAGACTACAAAATCGCCGTCGTTATAGCAGGTTTCGTCGTTATAACCGATATATTTAGTATGGAGTAGAATAGCAAACCAAACTTCTTGTAAAAATTCCGTCGTTATATGCGATTGGTCGTTATAACCGGCGTCGTTATAAACGATTTTCACTGTATTTACCAAAAAGGAACTCTTAATGGTGTAGGAAAAAAAAAGTAGCATATTATTTAAAGGGGAACATCCTCAAGAAAAGTATGTATGGGATTATTCAGTGTGATTAAGTTTTGGCACTCCACTTTTATATGGTTCCTCTACCAGAACTTCCGTTTTAGGTAGAGAAAGGAATATATAATGTTACCTCCTGTAAGGGACAAAGTGTCCTGTGCAGTGGGTGTCCTTTACTTGGAGGTAAAACTCTATGTTACACTTCCATAGTGACCCAACGGTCGTTGGTACGGTACCAGCTCGAATGCGCAATAGGTCATTTTCTCGACTTAAAACAAAAATTTCTGACGCGAATCATACGAAAGTGTCAAAATTTAATTGCAGTGAATATGTTTTTATTACGTTGCTTGCTCGCCTTGTATAAATGCATTTTAATAAACGTAGCTCAAAGAGGATTTAAAAGAAAAATCCGAACGTTAACAACGACGTCCATCTCATCTTTTTACGAATTTAAATAACGTTCGGTGACTTATAATATTTGTAGTCAGCAGCGCCCCCTTCTGGAATTTCTGCCTAACTTCGCTCACTTCAGCGGAGATTCTTGCGAAAGCTCTACTTCTTGCACTGCGTTGCACTTTTCTCTGCTGTACTCCTTCCTCCATTCGGGATTCGTCCGGAATATTGGATTCCGGGACTCGCCGCGCTCTATTTTCTTGCTTGGAGCACTTCGGGCGTAAAGACGGGAGAAGTCTCCTTCTGGCGACCAGATTGCAGAGTCAATAAAATTGAGGGCGAATGGAGGGTTGCTGTCCCGTAGAACTGCTCTCGTAGCAGAATCGTTGTTTATTGGGTCTATCACGATTGGCTACCCTTTGGCTATATTTCGTCGCTGTGTATTAAAATGGAGATAGGCACTTACTTCGTTCGCTTGACGGACCATACAGAAGCGCTCACATTCCCGCCAAAAACCCGTGAAATACTATATTTATTAAGTAAATTGCTTTGAATTGAGTGACAGATGGATTCAGTTTGGTATTAGATACGCTGAATTTAATATAATTAATTAGATATTCGAAATTTTTGGTATCCTGATTATAGTTCAAACCGTAGTTTCTCAACCGGAGTTCCAGCGGAGGTAAAAGCCGCGAGAAGTACAGTGCGCTCTCGATTTTACGAACTCTTGCACAACTCAGGAAAGTTAGTGAAAGTTCCATTTTAATATTAGTTCTATGGGGCATTTTTCGAGACCAACGAAGTAGATCGTAAAAACGTGTAGTTCGTAAATTGGAGGTTCGTAAAAACGCAAGCGAGTCCTCTGTAGTAATGAATATCTATTGGCGGGGAGTATCCTACCCTTCGTAGGAAAGCAATAAATATATTACTGCAGTTTCCACCTCTTACATACGTATGCATGAGCAAGTCTTTTCTTCTTTAACAAGTATTAAGCGCCAAGACGCTTAATACTTGTTAAAGAAGTATTAAGCGCCAAGACGGAAATCTCTTTTCAGTTGAAGATGAAATCAGGTTGTGTTTGTCCAACGTTCGATCCCAAATTTAATTATCTGTGTGTGCCAAAAGACAAGTACAGGTTTCACATTGGGAATTTGCTTTAAATGTAATATTTCCTTGACACACAAATTTGTTCATATAATATATTAAGCAATGTTTATAGATATAAGGTTACTTTTTCTAGGGAATGAAAACTTCACCATGAAGTCTCTTAAATAGGCGGTTGAAGTTCATTTTTCTTCGTCTGTATTGTCAATAAACTTCTTTTATGATGATGATTTTTTTTGTTGTTATTGAATAGTCAGATATCTGAAATTTAAATGCTGATAGTATACAATCAATGACTCGAATGTCTCTATAACAGAATATACCAATATTTAACTTGAACGCTGTGACTTTATTCGGCTTTATTGATCTAACAACTTCATAAATAACTAAATTAAATTGCTCAAATCGTTATATTCCCGTTCTGTAAAGCTTATTTGTACCTAAAACAGTTCGCAAATACTTCATAACCGTCGCTTACTTTTAACGTCTATAGCGCGATAGGTAACTTGTTATGGAATCGACAACGAGGTCTCTAAATAAATTTCGCTTACACGTAGGTCTTAATAGCTAGATCATTAATATTTATCGCAGCTGATTTTATTTTCATCCTCTGCAGTTATTTCCGAATTCAGATATAATTAAATTAATCTAAACGTGTTATAACTGCTAAGACTCACATCAGTGACAGCGTAGAATCTATTCCCAAAAAAAAAATCATCTCCTTTTCAGCCATATGCCCACCCTGAAAATTTCTTCACTTTGCTTTAACTGTGAGACGTGGGCGTAGCTAAGGAGGGGCGCTGGCCCCGGTTAAAAAACAAATTTGCTTTGTTACCCCATTGGGTGGGGGGCTGCAGTGGCAGTCACTCGCTCCGGGCGGCATAATACCTAGCTACGGCACTGGCTGAGGGGGCTTCCTTTTCCGCATTCGCAAACTATAAATTAAACTTCGTTTTTTGTTGCAGGGACACAAGATTTTGTAGTAGTTCTCTGCTTTTTTTTAAACAGAATTTTTACACTATTTCAAGTTGATATAATTGATGAATACTGATAAATTTTTATTATTTTTCACATGAAAAATGTTTGACTTTTCATATAATTTAGAAAAATTCACATCACTAATGAAGCGTAGCGCGAGGCCCTAGGCGGCGCCTAACTCGCCTTACCTTACTCACTTTACCTCGTCTCTGCCTGCGTCATGTACAAGGTCGAATAATCACAAAAATCTCGCCCCGGAGGCTTTTCTGTGTTGACCATATTTGGCAATTGTGTTATCCCTGCGGAGGGTAATAATACCTTACATCTTTACATACGGAGAAAGAGAGCGTTGTTTCCTGTCCTCATTCGTCTAGCGGTCCAAGACACTCCGGGCTAAACGGAGGGACCCTGGTTCGAATCCAGGATGGGGAAAGCGTCTCTTTTTCTCCAAAACGAATAAAGCTCTAGTTTGAGCTATAATCAATACGTGGGGGGCAGAAATTATTGTATAAGGTCGAATAAACAAACTAATTCCGAATAATTTGGACAAGAAACAGTCCCCTGAATAAGAACTTTTTACCTAAATTATTGATATTGGTCCGATGGGCGCATATATATTTGATATTGAGTGAGGGTAGGTGGGAGTGGACTTGCAATTTAGTTTGGTGCTAGGATAATTCTTGATGCATATTTACTCGTTTTGTATGTGTATAATGGACATACCTCATTGTTGTTTTGTCTCTGACCAAAGAAAAGAAAAAGTTTTCGTTTATAAATACTTTACGTGGACCGAACATGACTTACTTTACATATTAGAATTTGGTCATAAGCATGCGCCCGCGTGGTTCTGTGAGTCTTGCTAATCTATTGTATTTGAATTATTTGATTTGTAGATTTATGTGTTGGTAAAGTTCGGATAATGCCTGAAAAACTGGCTTCGCTTCGACCACACATGCGTCGCAAGATCGCTTTGGAGGGGGAAAAAAAAAAATTTGCTGTTACTTGTCACGTGAAACGAAATCTGTTTCTCCTTGTTTATGCTATTCGGTGGGCGATAGCGGCTCCCACATCCTTTATCAAGTTCACGTGCTTCTTAAAAAACCAACGGTTTCGGGACACGTGGCGAAATGCAGCGTTGATCGTTTTGACAGCTGCTGTCATCCATGATTTCTGATCTTGGTGAATGACAAGAGTTGAAACTCTCTCTTCTCTTCTCTTTAACAAAAGCTAAAGCTCAGAGGTCTTTAAAATTACGAGCAGGCGTTTTTGGAGGCGGATGCCATACAGCTAGATTCGTTTTAATCTTTTTATTGGCCCTTCGGTGGCGCAGTGGTAATACGTTCAGAGCGTGCCGTTGATCTAACCTCGACTTCCAGCGGTGGTGTGGAGAAACGCTTGCCGACTATTAGCGTACTGTGGTCCGGGGGTTTTGTTTCCTAGGTCGTAGTTCTTCGGAAATACACAGGTAGACTGCCGTACGGTAACGTAGTGGTCACGGGTTTGGCTCCCAGTACTATCGTAGAATGCGCGCGCCGTTTTTCTACCCACCGTGGTCCGGTGTTTGGTCTCCTTGGCGACGGAGGTTCGGATTACTCAAAAAACTGTGGATCCCGACGCAATGTGACCTTTACTGTCCTTGCGCCATAAAAACATGGAAAAGGCCATGTGGTGGCACAGTGTGGTAACACGTTTTTCTAGTGCGCTGTTAACCCGGGTTCGACATCCAACGGTGCAAAGAACTCTTACTCAGAGATCTCATAAAGATCGCACTGCTCACTGTAGTCCGCGGTTTGGTTCCCTAGGGCTTAAGAGGTTCAGATTCCTCGGAAAATTGCGAAACTGCGCAGCATGTCCATCGTAATCCTTGAGCCGTAAAACTACAAACAAACAATAAATAGAATAATAACACGGACAAACACTATGTTAATTATTTTACTGAACCACTGGGTTTGGCGTGTTTTTGGTGTTTTGGCGCAGTATAGCCCAGATGCTCTTGCGCCATAAAAAAGCCAAACAACCAACCAACCACTGGGTTGTTTAACTTTTTTAATTCTGTGTGAGATGGTCGTTATTGCGTCGTGAGTGTTGACAAGGCAGTAGTATCTTTTCGAATAGCTTTAGGAGATGGGTTTCTTGAAGAAAGAATGCCGTCGTGAAAGGAGCTCTGGTGGCGAAGCCATGTAAGGCCGTCATTGGATTTTCTAAGTCTTCAACGAGGTTACAGTGTGAAAAGGGAATTCTCGCGACGTTGCGAAATACGCGACAATTGCTTGAAAATGGGATAAGGAAGCAATGAGACCCAACTTTTCGTCTTGAGAATACCGATAGTTGTTGCGAGAGCTGCTTCTTGCGTCAGGATATCGTCAGAGGCAGATAACAGTTGCTGGTTAAGAAAAATTATTGCTGATAGTTCTACTCTGCCTTCAAGGTGTTATTTTTTTTTTTCGGGTATATTCTTAAAGTATATACTTTTTAGTGCATATTCATTGTATAGCGGCGACTTCGGATGTGGCTTAAGGCATGCGATGGAATCGGTGCCGAGTTTACAAGTGGACTCAAGCGGACTGGGCGGCCGGTGCTCCCTCATGGGCTATGGGATTTGCCAACTTGTAAAGTTTTTTCTACCCAATTGATTCAATACCATCAAATTTTAGATTCCCCCTTGAAACATTTAGGTGGTATTGATTGATGATTTATTTATATTTTCAGAAATAAAAAGAAAGCGCAAAAACGATTTAATGAACGTATTTTCCTCGATATTTATAGCATGTTTCTGTTTAATTTTTTATTGCTACTATTCTTCACACAGCGTCAACATAGCGAACACATTTTGATTCAAACCATGCGGCTCGTAATGGGATTTTCGCGAACAACTTGAACTTCGTAAGAGTATTGATCATAGAGGGGAACTGTGTACGAAATAATTGTTAGAGTATTCCTTTGAAGCAGAACTGATCGATACAATACTTTACTCCCAAACCCAGATTTGGGGTGCGAAATACGTTAAATACAGCAATGTCCACATCTCTTCATCCCACTATATGCTGGCCAGTGAAATCCTCTGCTGCCCCTCTTTGCCAGACTTCTCATTGGGCATTCCCATCTCACCCATAGACATCTGTTGGAAGGAAAACCAGCACCAATTTGCCAAGTGTGCAATGAACCCATGAGTGTTTTACACATTTTAACTCAATGCCCCTATTATAGACTTGCCCGCACTCTTACTTTTAACTCTTCATCACTGTCTGACATTTTAAATGACCATGCTGACCATACGCACGTTTTAAAATTTTTAAAAAGTACTGGTTTTTACTACAGTCTTTGATTTTACCATGTTTGGCGCAGTATAGCCCAGATGCTCTTGCGCCATAAAAAAGCCAAACAATCAATCAACCTCCTAAGCCGGCCGCCATCGGTTCTTCTAGAAAACCGGCCGTTTCGAGGGAGGGCGGCTGAACAGGGGTACTGATAAAAAAAAAATCCAAAACTCTTAAATTTCGAATTTCCCAATATCCCCCAATTCATTAAAAACGAATGTACGTCCATTTTGCTATTGTGTTACTAGATTTACTTACATAACATCGCGATGTGGGGGAGCAGATTGTATAACAGGGAGCTATTTATAACAAGACTTTGAAATTCTTGTTATAAATAGCTTATTGGAATAATTTTTCTTAACAGTGCTTTTCGTATAACATTACATACTAAAAATTTGGAACAACTTATATTTTTAACTGAACTTCTTCCAAAAATTACTCTTTTGCACCAAAACTAATATAATTTATATAAAATTATTATGCATGTATATTTTTCAGGAGAAAATGTTTGCCAAGTACATAATTAAAACTTTAAAAAAAAGTGTTTTAACTAAATTATCTAATCGGTAAGGGATTTTGCTAATACCAATCTCCTTTTTGTTATATGTAGTCATATATACCTTATATATACCCTCATATATACCTTATATATATCCACTTTAAATGCAATAGAGGATGAAGCATCGATTTTGCGATTATGTAGTTAAATTCTTTTATAATGAAATCAAAAAGGGTCGACTGAAAATTTTTAATTAATTCAAGTTTTTAGTATAAAGAAATGCATTTTTTAATACAGTTCTTTGTATTTGTAAATTCACTGTAATTGAGTTATAA
Source organism: Dysdera silvatica (assembly GCA_006491805.2). NCBI lineage: Eukaryota > Metazoa > Arthropoda > Arachnida > Araneae > Dysderidae > Dysdera > Dysdera silvatica. The sequence goes on along the minus strand of QLNU02015270.1, from coordinate 116,284,624 downwards.
ATGGTTTTGGGGTTTGTGTTAATGAATGTTAGTCTTAAATCATAATTTTATTATGCAAACTTTAATGTGTTGTGTATAGTTTACTGTAATTAGCGACTGGAAATCGATGAAGATTTAGTCTGAAAAACCTTGAAGAAAGTCAAGTAAGATTAAAACAGAATTTTGTTAACTACTTGATTACTTTTAAAGAATTGCTTTTCATTTTCAAACTTGTTTCATGATTATGTTACTTCTTAGATTATGTTTAATTATAATGTATCCTAATGTAAATTTATTTATTTCTTAAGTAATAAATAAATAAATTTATTTATTACTTAAGAAAGTATTATATGAGTGAAGTTGATTGCATAGATTATACCTATAATTCATTTACTGTGCATGTGGTGGGGGGTCCTTAATTTTGTTTAGGTATTTAAATTTTATGTAGAAAAATGTATTAGTGTTTGATTTAGTGTACTTAAAAAAAGACATAAAAATTTATTTTCCATGCACGTACATGTTTATCACCAGTATATAATGATTTGTAAATTTTTGTAGACTGAAAACATGCACAGAATGCTAGGAATATTTTAAAAACAAATGTCAAAAACACAAACTCCTAACTTTACACCCGGTGCTCAATCAGCATTATCCAATATATGTCTTCAGTTCACACTTAAAATCTCGGATGTTTTTTTCCATTTTGACATTTTGAGGTAGCTGATTTCAGTATTGTACACCATAGTAGTTTACATTGCTTGCTCCCATATTTGTTCTAATTTTTCTTACCTCATAATCATCACCCTGTCTTGTACTTTTTACATTTATTCTTTTTTTTAAATGTTATAATATTTGAGTGATAATTGTTATTTATTCTTTCGTAAATGACCATTAAGGTCTTAAATCTATGCAGTTCAACGAAGTCTAATGGTTTATATTCGTTTTTTCAATGCTTCAGTTGATTTGTTTGATTTCTTTGCTATATCTTTTAACACTCTATTAATTGTTCTAGTTTGGATTTGGTTTGATTTTATAGTACCTGTTTTTCCTCCATATACAGTTTCCATATGTTAAATGGCTGTGTATAATATAGTTGAATTGCTATGTCCTCAAGTATTATTTTGACAATTCTCGCAACAATGCCAGCTCCCATGCGTATTTTTGATTTTTTTTAGAAATGTTTTCAACATGAGTATTCCAATTAAGTTTTTCGTGAATTGTTAAGCTAAGAAATTTCCATTCTTTTAGTGACACTTCCGTTTAAAGCGATTCTGTAATTGTCCCTTATATCCAATTCCTTATCCCTATTTCTGAATATTATATATTTAGTTTTATTTACATTTTCAGAAAGTTGATTATCATAAAACCATTTCTCTAAAATCCCAAGTAAAATATTTGCTTTCTCAAATAAACACTCAAGTGAGCAATCGCTCTATAAAATTATGAAAGAAGACTATTAGAAAATTATGAAATAAGAGATGTATTCTGTTCTAGAGAGATTGTTTTTGATTTTATTTTCCGTTTAATGTAACCTATATTTATCAATAAATAGTGTTTAATAAAGGGAAGAATATAGTACCCCATTCGATTATAGACAGGATTCATTGCATGGTTGCAATTCGTGCATCAATGCATTAATCCTCAAAAATTGTAAGATTTTCAAAATGGAAATGCTGACAAGTATGCTATTGACAGACTGAGGATATTCAACAATAACTCTGACTGTCAGGTGTTGTCAAGTCCTATAATAAAGACTTTGGCGTTGAAATATATAACTGTACATGTTGTTCTGTTGTACAGGTTTTTAAGGTATTATATATATTTCTTTCTTTGGAGAATACTGTAATAAGTCTGCAGCACAGGCGAGTGCTTTAGTCGACAGTGGCGACAACTAAATAGAATTTGGTCACTTCATTTGATATTTCTGATATAATGAAATGTGACTCAGTTTGACATAATTCATGGTCCGACTTCCGTAATGAAAAGGTCTTAAATGGTACTATTACCAATTTCATAGGCTGGGTGCAAGTTTCTCAATCATTTTTCATAAATCTAAAGTCAAAAGCGTTATGACTGGATAATAAAAAATAATCTTGCCAAAAATCTTGCCAACAGCTTACTTGACTTTATACCCAAAAATTAGCTACCATCCAGATGGTTATAGAATATGGCATATTTATTTTACCACTATCACATGTCGAGTTGAGCCAGTAACTAAACATCTGCTGATTTTATATTAATTCCCAGTGCAATAAATAACGAGCACAATAATTAGAAAACTTTTTGATATCTTAAACTATTAAAATTATCAGAAATTGTTACACCATTGAAAAGTCAAAACT
>QLNU02015270.1:116186131-116273055 GCA_006491805.2 Dysdera silvatica | reverse complement strand
ATCCGCTATGTATCTACAGGCATAAATGTGAAGGAAGAAATGTTAGAACTAGTGGCTCTTATCAAATTAACTTGCGATATTAATGTCAGAAATGCGCTTGCTGAAGTAATGAACAGGTTTGAATTACTTCGTGATAACCTTGTAAGTATTTGGACTAAAAGAGTGCTTGCAATGATAGGAAAAACAAAGGTTTCATTGGTCTTTTAACAACAATCTTAAAATTCCAAGTTTCATATCTCTTTGCTGCGTTCACGGTAAGCATCTCATAGTGAAGTACTTTAAATACGAAAATGTGTGAAACATACATTGTTTTGCAGATTGTGAATTTAATTAGAACAAAAGACAAAACACACCATCAATTTGAGAACTTTTTAGAAGAGTTGAAAGTGAATGATGAAACAGATGAAACGCCTAGTGATTTATCTCCATGGTGTATCGTAAGATAGCTGTCAACTTATAATGTTTTGAGCAGTTTTGTGGAACTCCTAAACCCTATAATAACATAAATAAAGGAAAAAAAGAAAAAATACCCGGAATTAGAAAACGAAACTTGGTTTTCTGACTCAATGTTCCTTACAGACATGCTAAGATATTTGCGAACGCACTTAATTTGTCTTTACAAAGAAAGGGAAAAATATTATTGATTTATCATGTATTCAGCTTTGAAGCTAAACTTTGGCTTTTTGTGTACGATCTTAAGAACAAAAAAAGTATTTAATAATTTTCCACGAGTAAAAACGAGCAAATATAAGTAATATCAAAGAAAAACGGTTAGAGGAATACAAAGAAAAATTGGAAGAATTGCGAGCAGATTTCAAACATAGGTTTGACGATATGAAAATTTTTAAATCTACATTTGCATATTTTATGGACCCATTTATTTGTGATATTATTGAAAGTGAATTACGAATTTCTGAAATAACGTTGGCTGAAAAAGCAGCTGGGGAATTGGAGTTATTAGATATGATAGAGGATCAGGAACTGCAAATGAAGAACAAATTTACTTCCATAATTGAATTTTGGAAACTCGTGCTAAAATTAAAATATTCACACTTAAAGAAAACTGCTTGCTGTCTAATTTAAATTTTTGGTACAACATATTTCTCTGAACCTTTGTACTTCACAATGAAGTTCGTCAAGCCGAGAAATATCGTTCACAGTTGACCGATCACAGAATTGATTGACACAGAATCACAGAATTGATCTCACAGAATTGATGCGGATGGCTTTGACAAATTTTACCCGAAATTTCAAAGATTTGACCAAAGGTATTTGTTAAATGTTGTGTTTTTTATTAATACATTTTTATTATATTTTATTTTATTATTAGCATTTTAAAACAATTATTTTGTATTCTCTTTATCTTAATCATATTTTCTTGTAAGTATATTTCACATAGCGCTTAAGACTTTTGTAGAATATGTAACCATATTAAATTTGAATTTGTGTATTTAATAATATGTAACTCTTTATAATTTATTAAAAACTGGAATGCGGCTCTCATTGACCTCATGCGTGCCCACCTCTGGGTATTTTCAAATGATCCAAGGGTCACTAAGCTAGTTACTCATAATATTGAACTTATTAGTGATAAACCCGTCCGATCGAAACCTTATAAATCCTCTCAAAGGTAAGGGGAGATTTTGAAAGGAGAAATTGAGCGAATACTAAAGTGAATATTATCGAGATTGGAGAATCGGATTATACTTCCTCAATGATACTTGTAGATGCTCCAAATAAAGACCCTCGACCTTGCATTGATTATCGTAAGCTAAATGAAATCACCCGCACACAGTTTTTTCCGTTGCCAAATATCGAAAAGCTTGTAGAAATGGTGGCTTCAGCCAAGTATATCCCCGTTCTTGATCTCACTAAAGGGTATTGGCAGATACAGAAGTCCAAATGCACAGAGGTTAGCTGCGTTTGTAACGCCTTTCGGGACTTATAGACCATTAACAATGGATTTTGGGTTAAAAATGCACTATTTTTTTACTGTAAAATGACGTTAGAAATCTTAAAAGGTTATGACGATTTTGCGTACCACACCTTGAAGACATTGCCATTTTTTCAAACACATGGGAGCTCCACCTAAAACATTTAGATCTAGTGTTATCACAAATAACAGGAACCAGACTAACTATAAAACCGTCGAAATGACGTTTCGTCCAAGAGACTGTACCCTACGTTGGACAAGTTGTAGGGCAGGGTTGCCGAAAACCCTCGGAAGCAAAAATAATCGGGATTACCGAATTCTCAACTCCTCAAACAAAAAACTCAGATTCGAGCCTTTTTGGCGTTAGCAGAATACTATAGACGATATATACCTAAGTTTTCAATAATGGCTGTCCCCTTAACAGATGCTTTAAAGGGAAAGAATAAAGAAGGTGTTATCGCTTGGTCCGATGAGTGCGAAAAATGCTTTTTTGCACGCTAAAAGGTACGCTGACAGAAACTCCTGTTCTACACACACTCGATTTTAAGCCGGAATTCATAGTTCAAACAGACGTCTCGGATACAGGCATGGGAATTGTAGAATCACAAAAAAAAAAGTCAAGGAAACGAATATCCTGTTCTCTTTTTAAGTAAAAAATTTTCAGTAGAGAAACGATACAGCACTACTGAAAAAGAATACGCCAACATAATTTAGGCAATTAAAAAATTATACTATTATTTAGATGGACAACATTTCACGATTAGGACCGACCATAATTCATTGGTATGGTTAAGCCATAATTCAGGAACCAATCAAAGATTGAAGAGATGGGTCCTAGCTCTTCAACATTACAATTTTGCTGTAGTTTATACAGCAGGGGGAAGAACATACAAATGCTGACTGTTTAAGTAGAGCTGTAGCACTAGCAATATCTTAACAACAGTGGTTTTGCCCACAGCTCTATGATGTATATAAAACAGACGCTGTGAAAGCCTTATTCAATGTAATAAAACGAATAATGCCTCGTCATTTGCCATCGATCTGTTTGGAGTAAGGTAATTTAGGCGAGCTAGCGGAAAGAGATTACAATTCGGGCACGCGAGTCCGTGGGTATGTGATGACTCATGCCAGGCACCGTGCAAATCAATAAAATTTGACATTCATAAACAGATCAAACGCGCGTTCTTGGATCGGAGACGCAGTGGGAACTCTAAAAATGAAATTGACGCATCCGGAGCTGAGGGGAAGGAGGCGATTGCGAGACTTATTCATTTTTCCTTTTTTTTTTATTTTAAATTTATTTACAAGGTGTCTACCCAAATTCGGTATCGAACTTCCCTGACTTTCCCCAGGTTCTCCAGACCAAATCTTAATCGATTTCCAGTCCCTAATTATAGTAAGCAACGCATTACAATTTGCATAAGAAAAACAAGTTTCAAGATCATAAAACCAACTCTAACACAAACCCAACAGCCATTTATAACTCAATTACAGTGAATTTACAAATACAAAAACTATATTAAAAATGAATTTCTTTACATTAAAAACTTGCATTAATTAAATATTTGCAAAAATGCTTTGACCGAGTCCTTTTTGAGTTCAGTATAAACAAGTTCAACTATATAATCGCAAAGCTAATGCTTTATCTATTCCATTTTAAATGTGTATATGTAAGGGAAGGGAAACTGGTATGATCATAATCCTTTACAGATTAGAAAATTTAGCTAAAAACACTTTTTTTTAAAGTTTCAGTTATTATTATTATTTGTTAGTAAACACTTTCTCCTGAGAAATATATGACCTTAATAATTTTATATAAATTATATTAGTTTTGGTGCAAAAGGGTAATTTTTGGAAGAAGTTTAATCAAAAAGTATAAATTTTTCAAAATTTCCATTACGTAATGTGATACGAAAAGAGTAATTCAGTTATTTTAATAAGTACAAAATTTGAGATTTAAAAGCTAGCAGCAGCAAAGATGATGATGATGATAATCTAGCCCAGGGTCCTAAAATGCGTTTTAAAGGCCCTGACGTTTTAACAGACCATTCTTCAATATAACATTAGCTTGCTGATACAGAGTAAAGTACTTTGGCGCAGTATAGCCCAGATGCTCTTGCGCCATAAAACACAAACAAACAGACAGAATAAATAAAGTGCGTATCTGTTCTTGTCAGAAGAGGCCGATTTACGATCTTGCAGTGGGTTCCGGCATATTTTGCCACCTGTGGTCTGACATTTTGCCGCCAAATCTTACCAAACGTAACTAGAGGAATAACAGTAATTTTGGCGCCTTTGTCAAATTCTTAATTTGACGCTCTCGAGGTTGGTTAAACTCCATCCTCACGCAAGTATATTCGCGAATTTAGCGCCTATTGAGCCATCTTTAAGGCAACGCCCATATCCGCTCTCCTTTTGCCAATGCTTAGTTATGCCTCTGACCATAAATAACAATTAAAATTTAATAATAAAGTTGGCCACCAAAAATTTCAGCCCCATCTTTTCAAACTTTTCGCGGCAGACTTCTCGTCAAAAATTCGCCACCATGGGCTTCGGCCTGCTCAACATAACGGTAAATCCGCCACTGCTTGTCAATAAAAACATCCTCTTTTCCAGAAATGAAACGCTTGCAATTTTCACCCTTTTCTCGGCTGCGTATTATGACGCAATATTTTTGGATCTTGCATGCGTCCATATTGACTTTTTGAAGGTAGAGATGCCGATTTGGAACCTATCCACATAAATATAACATTTATGTCTCACTTATTTAGTCCAACGTTTACTTGAAAAATATACTTGCTTTATCCAAAACAAAGAGTATTTTTCTTTAAATTTCGTTACGATATGATTAACATTTGCAGCCGCAAAAGACTTACGCAACAACGCGAGCCAAGTAATATGATTGGCCAATCAAACAACGATAGATCAATTCCAAGGAGAGCCAACAGTTCTTTGTAATCGACCTGTAGACTAAAGTTCAATCACTTTCCGAAAAAGAAACGGACTCGGGGTTCAAGCGGACTTGAACGGATGCCAGCGTCGGACAAAACAGACGAACTCTCCTGTAAAGCGTCATTAACTTTTGCTGGTCCATCGTTGTAATGCCTACTCCGACATTGTCTTTTAGGATAGCAAGACTTTTCTAATGGATACGAGATACAGGTTGGCAACGAGCGTGCATTTTCTAACGACCTATAGTAATGTTCGCTATTGACGGCTATGTTACGTACGGAGAACCGTTTCTGAGGAAAACAGCACCGCAGCAGCAGTGGACAACTTTCTAATGCTTTTGCCCAATCACCAACGAGGAAACGGATATATGGCTTTCTGTTTCAACAACATTATAGCGGGAACATGTTCCTCATATGGGGTTGGGCAATGCACATAAAGATAAGGAAGGCGTGAAGAATATCAGAATTGACAATTTCGTTTTTATAATGCATTTATTGTGTCTTTGTCAATATCGTACTTTTATTGTTATTGCATCGTACGGAAACGTAGATGCAACGTGTTCAGGGCTGCCACACAAATTTATGTTGAAAATAATTACTTTAGTAGCCTAAACACTTAAAAATTGTTGCAAAAATAGTTGCCTCACGACAAAAATTTAGTCGTTAAAGAAGTTGCCTTATGCAAAAATTTAACAAAATATGTTAATTGCATGCTTTAAAAAAGACCTTAGCTAATTCAATATACTGTATGGTCCCATTCCCACAATTAAGTCAGCAGCTTAGGTAGAGATATAAGAACAAAAACAAAACATAAGAATAGAAAAGACTAATTTTTTATTATGTCCTATGTATATATTTCCACTTCTTAATAATTATAGCAAGTCTATTTATCACAATGGTAACCATCTAGACGCGAACTTCAGTGCCCTCAGCATCATTCAGGAACAGTTCTGGGTTCCTATCAGTGTGCCACTGAGTTATTGTTGTCGCCACTGTGAGCGTTATTATGACTGCAGGAAAGTTACAAAATCATAATATCGATAACGACCTGGACATGATTTTCAATTACATTCCTCAGCATTAAACAAGAAAAAGTTTTCGAAAAAGTAGTATCAGCATCCTTAATTTCATAACTTGGTCATAATGGTGGGGGATCGCAATGGCAGCAGTGTGACTTCTGCATTTTGGGCAGTTTTCAACGAAAAAAGTCGCCATAATCGCCTAAGGTCAAAAGTAGTACAAAGTCGCATTTTAGTCGCCTGTGGCAACCCTGCGTGTTGGTCTACAGTCAAAAAAATCTGGGTGTGACTCCTACTTGTAACAAGCCTTTGCCATTTTCCTTACGAATCCGTAGTGGGGGGTTTGATATCCTCGGCAGTAAAGAATCGAACTCTTTGGGAAAGTAGGTCATGGAGAAAATTGACCTGTCCTTACGCAATGTAAAATGAACGACCTTTGTTATTATTGTATATTTATCATCATTGTATCTTTGTTATTGTACTTGCTACTGTATCATTGTCATTTCTTATTCGTTTTCCTAACAAAATAACCAGGAAGGAAAGGATTTGATTACTTATTCTTGCGTTGCAAAGTAACACGAGTAATTATTTGAAAAGCAAGCGAAAGTTCGATGTGACCTCCAAACCACAATATATACATAGTCGCAAGGCTGTCCTGAAGAAAATTATTGATAGTATGCAGTGCTGTCTTAATTAAAGAGTATTGAAATTGAGGGGTTACTGGACTTGGTGACGTCATCGCGCCGCGCTGACTGGCATTTGACTGGTCGTTTATCGTCTATCCAAGCCCAAGGTGGCACATGCCCCTTTCATCAGTTTTTCATTCCTCTCCTGGTCGTACGCAGGATATTATTTTGAGGCTTGGGGGGTTCACAGGAGTTTTCCTCATTTGTTTCTATTCATGTTTGTTTTGTAAATAACTAAAAAAAAAGCCGAACTTTGTTGGAAGTTTCCCCAAAACCAGCAAATACAAAAACTTTCTTGAGAGCACGCGGTGTGCACTCGGGGTATTTTTCAAAATTTCTTGAGAGTGTGCGGCGCGTACCCTTTGGGAACAGCCCTGCATACCCCCAACTAATTCGCGACACGTTTAGACATGTTTAGATGACACAAGTATAAATATAAGATATATGACCCACATAATGGTTGTAGTGGAAGGTGGTGTTTGTTAGGCCACCTTTCCTTGCAACGGCGTTGAAGAATAGTAGTCGCTGCCACCATGCACCCTATAGACACAACCTCGTGTCACCAGAAGGTGTTTTCGTCCGGATCTCATCCGAGAAATTCAAAGTGTGAGGCGCTCGCGAGTGAAAACCATGGACACTTCTCGCAAACATAACTACGTGGTAGAGTATGGAATCAAACAAGGGTTCTCGTATTTGGAGTTACCTGGAAGTAACAGCTTCCAGAGGAGCTGACGAAGGCTCGACAAGGCCCTGATGGACTAGGGTGGGAGGGAGCCTGACGTCAGCGCAAATCCATCAGAAATAAGCTCGCGTCCTTCTCCGAACGTAGCTACAAGCGTCCTACCTCAGAAACTTCTATCTTCCCTTTTCAAACATTTTTCGCCTCTGACTATTCTCGCACGAATTCATTGATTGATCCACTGGACCGTCCCACGAGCCACGCATGTGGTGAGAGGTTACCGTCATAATGGTCAATCATTGTTTGTTTGTTTGGATTTTTTATGGCGCAAGAGCATCTGGGCTATACTGCGCCAAACATGGTATAGGTCAACTATATTTGTGTCAACAAGATATTCCGTAATGTCAACCTATAACCCATTGTGAATATTTTAAACTTTACAATTGCGAAGCAACCTCCGTGAAAATAGAGGATTCATAATGGATATGCAAGAAAAACATACAATTCACAGTCCATACATGAAGTATTGTTTCTCTACCTACGTTAGATGTACAATAAGGGAGTGGCTACCTCCCTTTTGATGACCGAAATTTAGTTAGGTTTTTATAGGTTCTTGAAATGCGATTAGGTGTTTTGCAAATCCTTGTCTTGTGGCTAAGTTTTTGCAAACCACCACCCCCTCCACACGCATATACAACATCAGAGAAGAAACAATTACATAAATTCGTTATAATCCGTAACGTTTTTTAAAATATAATATATATAATAAAAGGAAATAACTAGAGCAAGCAAAATTACTATCTAATGGAAGAAATCAAGCAGATCGCTCGACACTTTTTTAACTAACTGGTCACCCGTGCATTCTGTATAAGTCAAACATCTATCTTAATTTAATACAACTATAACTATTTTGAAAACGATAAAACTTGAAAATAATATATAATGGAAATAATCATTTGGGGAAAAAAACACTTCCAAATATAGCAACTAAATGCTTGTTGCATATTGGGCTGTGGCGGACAACAGGTTGGAAACCTCTGCAGTAAGACAGGGCGGATTCTAATGGGTGGGCACCAACACGCAAGCGGCCACGACCCAAGGGCGGCCACAACACTCGACGATACCGTTTACAAGAGCCACAATATCTCTGTGGCATGCAAGAGGCCAGGTACCCATAGCCACTCTTACAATAAGGCATTCAAATCGCAGCAGACATGCAATAATATCGGAAAGAGGAAAATCGATTAAAAAAATTTCCCCTTCAGTGTGAATTGCACATGCTACGCGCCTGGACAGATCTGCATACAGTTGAAACCGCATATATGCAAATGTACACGGCAACAAAATCCTGTACATATAAGCGGGTTTTACATAAAAGCGGTATTCTCTGAACTATAGCGTGGAAATAATTTGCTCATTAAATTTTTATTGAATTTTATTATTAAATTAGATATTCTTATTTCTAATTTTATAAATCATACACATTATTTCAATATTTATAATGCACAGTACTATTACTAAATCTATTAATAAAAATAACAAACAGTAATTTAGTAGTACTTATATAGGCATTGTATTAGTGAGAAAAAAAAACAGTTAACTTTCTTTGCAGGCATGGATGTTCTGATAAATGATTAAAGATTTGATCTGTTAAGGTATTAGCGCTTTCCATATGAAAATTGTTTGATTTTAAATAATCTTGCAAAAGCACTAGAACAGAAACAGCTTCTTTATCACACCTCACAAAAACAAATTTTGACAGTAATTTCGAACACAGTAAGAGAAAGACGTAAACAAAGCCATAAATAAGCTGGTACATGAAACTTCGACAAGAGTTGACAGCCATTTCTGATGGGGAAAGAGAATTCTTAAAAATAAGGGTTTTCGGTTACATATTTACTATGGATGGAAACTTGTTTTGTATATATCCGATTTAAATTTTATACTAAAATATTCGTTTGGCTTCAAAAATACTTGCATGTATAAAATCGCAATTAAGCTGGTTTAGATAACATTAAAAAGATAAGAGAAAATTTGAAGCTCGATATTTTTTTTTTTTCATACATGCAAGTTGCATATACATGGTTTCGTCTGTATTAGATTGGAATTCAAACCTTTTCGCTTCATTTTCAGAAGAGTTAGTCTACTTAAGACAGGGTTAACGCATTCGGAGGGCTGAACTCAATCTCGAGTATTTTTGGAGCCCTCTTTACACCAAATTCGAAGTTTCCAAATTTTTAAAATACGTATTATAATAATATATAATGAACTTCGCCAATTTAAGGGCCCTGTTTAAGTCGGGGTCTGAGCCCCGGCGGTCCACCAATTAAGACGACACTGGGTCCAGTAAATTTATGGATAAAACTGAAATTGGATAATAGGAATGTCACCTAAAAAAAAGAACGGTCGAGATTTTTACCTGTAAAAGTAGTCGTTCGTCCGCCCACACCGCGGCTTTACTCCAGTCAATGACGTCACTGAAAGGCAGTTCCCATCCATTACTAAGAAGAACTGGGACACATCCGGCCTGCAGGGCCTCCAAGAAACGAAAGGAACCCAGTCTCCTACCCCTAGGGACCAGGCAAAAAGTGGCATTCTGGAGTAAGACTTGATAGTCGAACCTATAATTAAAAAGAAAATTTAATTGTAAACACTCAACTTCGTATCTTCACTAATTATTTTTCTCAAAATTTTCTTACTCTTAATGCATCTGAAACTAAAATTCTACTTTTTTTACTCAACAAAAACATATTCCTCACAATTTAACATTTTCAGTTGATAATTCTCTGGTTTTATTTTCTAATGTTAAGATATTACAGGTATTACCCTTCACAGGGATAACACAATTGCCAAATAATGGTCAACACAGAAAAGCCTCCGGGGCGAGATTTTTGTGAGTTTTTCGTGGGGGAATTTATTATACAATAATGTTTGCCACCCACGTATATTTAGCTCAAGCTAGAGCTCTTTGTTTCGGCGCCTCTTTTTTCTCCAAAAACAAAAAAGCTCTAGCTTGAGCTAAATATACGTGGGTGGCAAACATTATTGTATAATTCATTTTCTAATAATACTGATTTTCTTGGAGTTGGTTTTCAGTCTCATTTGAAATGGGATAATCATGTCCATGCTTTGTGTAATAAAATTGATAAAAATATGAGTTATTATACACCTTTGCCGACACATATTATTTCATCACTATGTTATTCTTTAATTTATTCATACCTTAATTATTGTACCTCCATCTGGGCTTTTACCACACGTACTAACATAAATTGACTTACACAAATTCAAAAAAGTTCTGGCATTTCATAATGCCTTATCACTCTTCAAGTGATTATAAGAATTTACAAATCATGTGTAATTTACTTGAATTCGATTTGCTTCATGGACAGAAAGTCCCTCTATTAATGTGTAACAGACTTAGATTTAATAAATTCCCTGATCTTATACCTCTTTTAACCCCAAGTTATCGCTATCTAACTTCAAGTAACTCTGGTTTTATTCCTGTTTCTTAAAGAATAAATATCGGACAAAGGTGCATGCGTTATTTAAAACACAAGTGATGGAATTATTTAACTGAAGATATAAAAAATATTCGTTCAATTCCTTTGTTTAAAAAACGTATCCGTACATTTTTACTAAATCAATAACCCAATACTCTAATGCTATTTTAAATGGGTGGCACAGGCTTTGTGTAACCTTTGGTTTTTTCTTGTGTCACCCAGGTCTATACATATATTGCTAATATTATATTATTTTTATGTATTTTGCCAAATAAATTAATTGGTTGATTGATTGATTAATTGAAAAATCTGTTATTTGGGCCCTAAGTATAATACCCAAAAGATACAACGATCACGCGATTTAAAACAAGGAAATTAATTATTAACCAGAGAGAAAGAGTACAAAAAGAGAAAATTTGTTCTAGGTAATTATTAAAATGAAATGATGGGGATCACTCACAAATTGTAAATTTTTAAAGAAATTGAGATTCACAATTTGCAGAGGATAGCTGTCACTTTTTTCATTTTTTATTTCAATTTTTATTAGCAGATTGGACTAAATTAGACGGTTATGAAATTGCATTTGACGATAAATACGGTAAGACAAGTAGGGCCACTGATGCAATAAATAGGGAAAATGTCAAGAGCGCAGGAGTTGCCAATAGCAGGAAGGAAAAACGTTAATTTTAATACGATGACTACCAACCAATACATCAAACAAGGAAAAGGCAATATCAGGAAAACACAATATCACAGGGAGGAGGGGGGGGGGGGTGACGGAAAAGCAAAAAAAGTATTTGTATAGTTTGGATTATTATTTGCCTATCGGTCACTGCCTGACGTCACAAAATGATTGAGGATATCAATATCACAAGAGTTTCTTTCCTCTCTTGCCATGGGCGATGCATTCCGATATTATTGGGGCATTGTGGGTCGCCCCGACCACTGCCCCGCAATCCGGTAAGCTCCACCATGTGTAAATTGTATTACAAGCTAACAATATTCAGGAACAGATGGAATGTCAATCATATAGCTAACATAATTGGCGATTCTTATCTCAAATCGTTTACGTTGGCTATATTTTTGTGAAGCCATTTTCGCCAATAAGCTGAATCATATTCAATAATCTTACCTAAGATTTCACAACCATGTACAGTGGAACCATACCACAAAGTCTTTCGTGTATAGCGACCACCTGTCCATTACAGTCCAGTCCCAAGGGTGGTCACTTTAGGCAGGTACTACTGTATAATGACACTACTACTGGTCGTGAAAAGTTCGCTTATGACTAATTACTGTTATCACAAATCTTGGTAAAATAACGCAATGGGCACAGTTTTTAAAAACTTTCTAATTACTGTTAAATTAAACACAATTGCTATTAAATTTAATTCTTTAAAAAAAAAATCTAAGCTATAACGATTGAAAAAAAAAAAATGGATAATTGGATAATTCGTGTGATAAAAAAGTATTCAGCGTGTGGCATCCTGTCATCATCCAAACGACGATTAAAATTTTGGAAGACGAATGTGTTGAGATGGCAGCAATGCAGAATTTGATACTTTTCTCCTACTTATTTTTTATAATTTTTTTATTTTATATTTTTCTATACTTATTCACCTCCCACCCTTGATTGCTCGTTTATAAGCAACCTTCTTACTTATAAGCCGCACCCCTACCCCACCAAATGTGATAAACACACTCAAAATAATATTTTTATTTTAATACACCTGATTTAATAATTGTGAGGAAAAAAGCATGTTTGGATAGCAGATGTGGCTGTTCCTGGTGACTCAAGAATTCAAGAGAAAGAATTTCACAAAATTTCCAAATACAAAGAACTACAAATCGAAGTCGAAAGGATATGGAACAAAAAAGCAGTTGTCGTCCCAGTAGTAATAGGAACAGTGGGAGCAATCTCACCAAACCCCAAAAATTATTTTATAAAACAGAAATTGACAAAATGGTAGTGCACCAACTCCAGAAGGCCGCTTTGTTTGGAACTGCCCACATCCTGAGAAAATACTTTTGATATCCCAGGCCCTTCGGAAGGACCCGATATTAAAGAATCTATCCAGTCATCAAATTCAAGATGGACCGTGCAAACGCAGAACAATAATAATAGTGATGAATTAAAAACAACCTCGAAATCCATTATTTGAACTTCAAGAAACAGAGGAAACAAACTCCCTTTATCGTTGCAGCATAAACGTTTCTTCAATTAGTTCGAAGGAACAGACCTCGAATGCAGTAATCAGAAGCACATCATTAGGCGGACCGATTATTGAAATGCTAGCCGGACATCCGGTGCGGGTCGTAATGAGCCGTGAGACGGAAAACTAAGCTAGGGACAAAATACATTAAGCGCATTGACATATACACAGACAAATTTCTCGATGAAATTGGCAAGACAGCTTGAAAGTAATAAATGACAAGGATTTCTTAAAAACAGGTGGGAAAACTCGTGGTTGATTTCACGACCTAAGACAATTTAAGGGGACGGACAACTTAACGTGATGTCCGAACCACAACGCGGACCAAGCATACTGGAAATGGGACCCTGCCCTGCTAAGATCTAAATACTAGTAGTTGATTGAGGCACACTACGACGGTAGCACTTCGCCGTATGTAGGGCGTAAAGCTAGGTTTACATTCAGCCATTTCCACAGCTTCTCGCGCTGCTGTATTTACTCTCCAAAATACTTTTTTGGCAACATCAAGGGCAGTGAATGTTTACATTGACCCTCCATACTTATTTCGCATTCGACATCGGGCAATGGAGGACGCTGCCGGTCCTTCGACTTCCGCACAAAAACCGCCAACGAAGGGAGCAGCGGACAAGGGCATGGTCAGCGCGAGTGACGTGTTTATATACTCGCGCTGCCCACTTACATGCTCCTTGTAATGAAAGTGGGCCGAATGTAAACAAGGCATCAGAACGAAGACAGGAAGGGTTCCCAACCTGGGGTGTCCGCAAACAGATGCGGATTTATGATTTTGCCGCCCGTAGGATAGGCCATATTTTGTCGCCTAATTTCAGCAAACGCAACCAGAGGCATAACAGAGATTTTGACGCTTTTGTCAAATTCTTAATTTGACGCCCTTAGCGGTTATTTCAAATTCGCAAGTATTCACGAAATTGGATTCCAAGGCAGCTTACCTTCGCCAATGCCTACAGCACGCCTTCTTCCAATTCCTGAAGTTTTGCTTCAGAAGCAAGGGATCGTCCATTAAACGTAGCCAAGGTCAATAACAAACGGCAGCCTGGGCCATTCCAGTGATTCTTAGCACCCCCTGCTTTCATGCCACACTGACCGCTGCCTTGATCAGGAGCACTCCAGCACCTGGAGACTAGGGGCCATGGTTTCTGGTGTGTCAACATAATGGAGGAATTAGCCATAATTTCACCACGCTGGCTAGACGGGTTGGTGAATTAGCCCTCCCCTTCCGCCTTTCTATCCGTGTAGCAAATATTAATTTGCCACATAAATAGAAAGCTCAGCCTGCACCACTTGAAGGCGGGGTAGGACACTAGGTTACTGGCCTGGCCGGTTCCACACATCGTCACATACGTTCAGCGTGTGGGTCTCCTTCCAGTTAGATACCAGCAACCCTTTTGCAGGCCTTTTTACAAATAAATAGATAAAAAAAAAATTGCATATAACGATATCGTTTTCTGATTCCTTTAATGTGGTCACATTTCACTGTATAAAAGTAGTCTCCAAAAATCGCTTCGAACAACAGAAGCAGGCGCTCAGCAGTAGCTTTAATGTGGACGGCGAAATGGGTTGTGGAAGCCTGATGTAGGCTATTCTATCCTTACGTTCCGGGTGTGATTCCAAAGAGAAAGGTTGACGCCGTAAGGCCGTTAACTGCGATGGGAAGGACAGTTTAAGGCGGGTATTAAATCATAGTACGTTTACACGCAAGCGAACTGCTTGGGAATCGTACCACGTGCAGTGAGCTAAGTTCAGAGGAACGCAATATAGATGACAAAGATTAGAATCTTTATATTCAGTTGTTTGGAGTTTTGTAGCGCAAGATCAGCAAAAGTCACTCTGCAGCAATAAAAATAACCGTTTTATAAGAACATATCCATGCAACATACCTGACTAGATAAATGAAACTGGTACGATGAATAAATGAAATCGACAAGACGGATACATGAAACTGATAAGATGGATAAATTAAATTGGCAGGATGGACAAATGAAACTGATGAGATGGATAAATGAAATTGATGAGTGAAGTTGATAAGATAGATAAATGAAATCGATGAGTGAAATGCGTGAAGTTGATAAGATAGATAAATGAAATTGATGAGTGAAATGTATTTAGTTGATAAGACAGGTAAATGAAATTGATAAACAGATGAATGATACTGATAAGATAAATAAACGAAATTGATACGATGGGTAAGTGAAATTGATAAGCAAGATAAATGAAATTGGTAAGATAGATGAAGTTGATAAGTAAAATAAACGAAACTAATTAGATAAATGAAATCAACGAGACGGATAAACGAAACTGATTAGCAAAATAAATGAAACTTATAAGGCAGATAAATGAAATTGGTAAGATAGATGAAATTGATCAGCAAAATAAATGATATTGATAATATAGATGACTAAAACTGATAAGTGAAATAAATAAAATTGATAAAATAACTGAAATGGAAAAGGACAGAGCCATTATCACAACGAAACCATAAATGTTAAAATGAATAAATCAGTTGACATTTTCAGAAAGCGTGATTAAATGTAATGAAACAAAAGAAAAAATCATAGCCATTTTGTCTAACACGCATTCTCCTTTGCCGACAAAAAACGTGTCGTGTGGGCGAAAAAATATAACCTTGGATTAATTCATAAGATGATAGGATCTAATATTGAAGTGACGCGTTTCTTTTTAAGCTGAAAACGCGGCGTAAGTGGTTCCTAGAAAGGTCAAATGTAAGTAGAAACGTATTTTCAACTTTACAAGAGAGCTATTTACAAGAGAGTCTATTTACTACTGTGAACAGTAGTACCCGATTAACGCACGGGCCCCCGGGCCGCCGCCCTGGGCCCCCAAATTTTGCTTGTGATCCTTTTTAGAAAATTTAAAAAATCAGTTTGAAACCTAGTTTCTTTTTTTAATTATAATTTCGTAATTTATAAATATTGCAATTTTTTCTTAATTATAACTTAGGCGTCATTGAAAACGGCTTTAAAATATTGATTATGCAGAATATATATATAACAAGAGTTTGCATTTGTTTGTTTCTTGTTGAATAATTTTGTTGCGAGTGTGTAGAGAGGGAGCCCAGAATAAATATTAGGCCTTGAGCCCCACTTCGGCTTGATCGGACCCCTGACAATGAACAAATCACCATCACTACAAGATAGTCACTATCATGAGTGCCCGATTCACGTGTTAAGTTAGGTAGTTCCTCGCCTAGTGACCTGCAGAGGACTCGAAGGGGCCTAATACTATTAAACTTTAAGCATTGTTTTAAGCTTGCTTAATTATAAATGGGAAAATTTTCATTATTAATAAATCTGAATAGTTTAGATCAGTGGTACACAATTGGTGGTCCGCGTACCTCCTGGGGTCCGTGGAACCCACCCAGGGGGTCCGTGAAACCATTAACATAGCAAAAATTAAAAACTGGATAGATAAGTAGCGGAATTAACTTAAAGGAACTCCACAGTTTCCAGAGCTCACTTTGCTTCGACGATAACGTCGTGCATAAAAGTAATAAAACCACTGAATTTTAGAACCACCAAATTGCGTGATGAAATGGGAAGCCCACATACACAATCACTTTTGAATACAGAAGCATGGGTGCCCATACGAGTACTTCTGGGGGGGGGGGGGCTGAGAAAAATTATTACCTCCTTTCCAAAGCTGGCGAGAATTTTTGTGAATGTACAAGATACCAAAACGCTACAAAAATAATTGATACTGCTTGACAATTAGTAAAGAGCTAAAAAGTACCTTATTTTAAAATGTGAATGTAAAACTTTTGAAAGTAAATGCATAGCAGGTTCGGGTAAATCAAATTTTTAAACAGCTAGGAGCTGGCCGAGCTCCCACCTTTGTCCCCCCCCCCATATGGGCGCCCATGTACAGAAGTGCATTAGCTGTTAAAGGAGAAAATATTGAAGTAATTTCTTGAATTACATCAGGTACGACGTTTTCTGACAGACTGGAAATTTCCATGCAATCAGTTGAACAATTTTGCGCGGTTATGTAGGGTAAGTCTACTTAGCAGATATTTTTGCATACTTGAACACTTCCAACAGAAGCCTTCAAGATAGCGATGCGAATACTTTTTACATTGAAGAAAAGATTGGGGCAGTAATTAAAAAAACAGTATTAAGGGCAAGTCGAGTAGAAGTGGTCATCCACGCTAACATTTCAACATTGAAGACATTTTTGTGGTCCACTGAGGAAAACGACACCAGAAGTAAAACATGATGTCGCCGAGCACCTGCGTGATTCAGCGACTAATTTCACAAATCATTTTCCTTCACCAAATCCTAAAACTCATGAGTAAGGAATCCTTTTTAATGTGGTTATGTGCAACTAACCCTGTCTGCGGAAGAACAAGATGCACTCATTGACTTAAGCTGCGATAGTTCATTGAAATCATTTCTGAAGATGTAGACTGGATCAATTCTGGACGAAGATTTTACGTGATCATAAGAAGTTGGATGAAAAAACTTTGACGCATCTCGTTCCCTTTTATTCCGCATATCTTTGAGAACAAACATTTTTGACGATGCGTTACATGGAAAACAAACATAGAAAGCGTCTCGATGTTGATCCAGATTTGAGACTAGAAGTAGGAAATTGTGAAGTAAATGTGGAAAGAATTTTTCGGGAGAAAAAGAGAAATGATTTCTGCCATCGCATTGAGGTTTAGTAGCTGCTAGACATGTTAATTATAACATAAAAAATTTGTTTACTTGTAATAAACATTAATACAATTCAATATATATTTTTTCCCCTTAACCAAATCATCGTCGTTTTTGTGTGGTAATAACACTGATCCTGTGATCCACTCTTTGATTTCACTTAATATTATTTTTTTTTTTTTTTAGAGGCTATCATACGTTTTTCTCAAAAAATTGCTTTGCGCAGATGGAGATCAAATTCAAATGTCGGGGGTCCGCAGCACTTAGCTAATTAGGAACAAAATTGTGTCGTATTTCTCAACAAGCTATACTAGGCCTCTCAACAAGCTATACTAGGGCAAAATTTTGTGTATCGAGTCTGATATAACAAAATCAATACCATACGATGATATAATCAGATGTTTTGCCGAGAAGAAAGCATGACGTCATGCTTTATAATCAGATGTTTTGCCGAGAAGAAAGCTAGACGTCATGCTTTCCATTTAAATACCAGTGTTCGATAGGCTTTTATTTTTTGCTAAAATTAAAATTTATTTCAATAAAATTGAATTTGATTTATTATATACCAAGAAGAGATAATACTTCAATATAAGTTAATATTGTTTAATGTTTATGTTTCAATTTATGAGTTTGCTTTTCAATATTTTTATTGTCAATATAAAAGTTTTGGGCGTATATTGAATGTAACAATTTTTATGTTCCTACCACTGATTTGGGAGGCGGACATGTAGGAGGGGGCGGCAAAATGGTAAATCCGCCCATGAAACCACTGCCTTAGGTAATAAACGAATAAAATAATAATAAATAATAATAATAAAAATAAGTAGACAATTAAATAAATAAAATAAGTAGATATGAATAAATAAAATAAGTAAATAATAACCATGCAAATAATAATAAATAATAATAAATAATAATAAATAATAATATAATAATAAATAATAATAATAAATAATAATATAATAAAATAATAATAAATGTAATAATAATACATGACAATAATAAATAATAATAAAATAATAATAAATAATAATAAAAATAATAATAAAATAAATGACAAAAGTAGATATGAATAAAATAAGCAGATATAAATAAAATAAGCAGATATAAATAAATAAAATAAGTAAATATAAATAGATAAAAATAAGTAGATATAAATAAATAAAATAAGTAGATATCTATATAAATAAACTTTTATTATTATTAAAACTATCATGGTTTATTGACTGAATATCGCGAAGGTTACATTTTTTAGGGGCCCCCGTTCATTCTATACTTTAAGCCTCGGGCCCCTAAAAATCTTAATTCGGCGCTGATTGCCATCACTATAACGTATCCGTTATAATCCATGTAATACAATCACCTTTGCCCACTACACTATAAACCTTTTTATTACCAAAAGATAATCATCCTCGTCATTATAGGCAACTCCAGCTTTACGAGTGTTTGTTTTTACTTTTTTTTTAAGTCAAGGTCCGACTGCTATCGTCGCACTTTATGGCGCAAGGGCTATTAAGATGACATTGCTCCAGAACTTGCAATTTCCCGAAGAACTCAAACCTTTTTTCACCACGGAAATCAAACCCAGAAATGCAGTAGCGTAACATGGTTGGTTGTATTTTTGTGGCACAAGGTCAACAACAATCATTCTGCGCCAATCAAGGTGAGACCAGGCATAAGGCCTTAAGCAGCAGCTTAACAAAACTGAAGCTCCAGGCTAAAGCTAAATAAAGCACAATTAAAATTATAAAATAGTAACGCATGACAAATTTATTCAAATCAGAAATAAATTATTATGTTGCTATTTGTTTATTATCCATACCCCTCATACGCATAGTAGAATTATGCACTTGTCGGGGGAAAAAAAGTGTTGACACTACTGTTTAACATGTGTGTGGCAGACAGACAGAAATATAGAGTAGTATCATAAATGGAATGTACACCGGAACAGGAAGGCCCTTACACAATGACTTTTATCACTGCTAATGTGATGCACTCGTGACGTCTTTAAAATAAGGGTTTTAATTTGTGCGACGCGATGTTGATTAACATTTTATGTAACATGTTACATAAAAATATTTATAACACGTCATTTGTACATTTTTATATATATATTCGTTTAGAGCCATCAACGATATTAATGGGAGGTGAAAGAAAGCGTGGGTCACAAAAGTTTGAAAACTTCTGCATTACGAAACCTCTGCGAACGACAACAAGTGCAAAATTAAAGGGAAAAATAAAACGGGAAGAGGAGAAGAAAAAGGCGCGATACGCGGTTGTCAAAAGAGATGGAACAAAACATCCGTTTCCAAAGAGCGGATGCTTCCTCCCGAGGAAGAAGTCATTCTGAGGATGATAGTGTAAAGAAATACCACGCCGAACTATCAATAACACGGAATAATAGAATATACGTAAATGATAAATGGCTGTGAGGCACTCAGTGTAGGGGGGGGCCATTCAAAAATTAAAAAACTTCCAAGTTACCTTCATTTAGTTTTTATTGAGAGAAACGTCAAGAGCAAGCTTGTATTCGATTGTTCCAGTGGCGTTTTCACTTTCTCTGGAGGAAATAAAAGTACCCGCGAAAAGATTCAAACGTACTAAAACTCTGTGGCCACCTCTGCAAAACGACCACATTTTCTGCACCTTAAACCCAGAGCCAGACTGTTATTTACAAGCAACACTCCGACTTGTTCCCTGCAGGGGTAAAGCTGGTCGATTTAGACTAGTTTCACGAAACCCGCAAATTACATTAGATCCTGAACAGGAGAAAATTCATGTTTTCAGTCAGGTATGGAAATCAGAGCGGAAAAATTCGGGAGACACTCATTTTTCCGAACTGTTTCACAATAATAATGTAACATGCGATTTAACGGTCAACGCCTAATTCAAAATGACAGTCTTGGGACAGCGGGCACTCATCGTTGGAATAACGGAGGTTCAGATGAGTCATTAGGAGGCAACTGGGTTAAGAGTCAGTCAGTTAATCGTAGTGCTGTTGTTCGTACATGAACGGATCATTATGACCGAGTCATGTAAGTGAACGAGACTCAAAAGAGTCTTTTAAAAAGATCGGTCGGTCAGTAGTAAGATTACTGCCCTCATTTCGTTCATGTAATGTCATTAAACGAGTCGTTCGTTTCATTTGCTCTTTCGATCGTAATACAGTCGTTTACATCACTTCATTCAGAAAATCTGTGTCAGTAACTGGGCCATTTGTGCCATTCATTAGTATATTGTTGCTAAAATCTTCGGCGTAAAATGGGTCATTATCTGAAAACCTCTCCTATACAGTATAAATTGTTCATATACTTTCCCCTTCGCTCTTAAAAACTGTAACTGGCGCAAATTCGGCGCATCGTCGTAATCCATGACAAGTGGCGTTAATCTGACCAGCATTGGAAAGTGAACGAGTGACCAAGTCAATTCCGTGACCGACAGAAATTGAACCGAATCACCAAAACAACCGACTTTCCATATCACTATGTACAACCAAAGATAAAACAGGCCTTTCTTGCATGAAAAGTCACAGAGGATGGCGTTTTGCTCGTAAAACGAGATTAAAGGTAGAGCAAAAACTCGTAAATCCGCAATTATATTTGCGACTCCCCTCGTAAATGTTACGATAAACGAAAGTGGATGTAGCGATTGGTCGACAGTATTTCGAGCGCAATGAAGCACCTTTTCTACAAGATAATGTTATCCATTGGACCAGTGCCGGATTTGTGACTAGGGACCGGCGGTTTTGGAGGGCCCCCCCTCCTCAGTCACCTTGATGTGGCTTGCTATTATTTAAGTATAAGATTTACCTTAATCCTGTTTGTTCACAAAGGTCCTGGTTTCATAATTAATAACCCACAATATTATAGACAAACTTCAAATAAAAACTCATGATTTAGCGACTGAATGCCGTGGATACTACATGCTTTGTGGGTGCCCTTTCTTTGCTTCAAGCCCAGGGCCAATAAAAACCTTAATGTGGCACTGCACTGGACTAAAATTCAACTGATCGAAGGAATAAGTGTTTTATTATATGCCTAATTAAACATCCTAACGCTCCATAAGGAAGAAGCTGAGATAAGACCGAAAGACTTTACGTAACCTACGAACCACCGAACGTTTATACATTGCCAAATCTACCAGGAATCCAGAACAATACAATTTTACATGGCCAACTAGATTTATCAATGCACCCCCTGCACAAACGTTAATTCACTCTTTTCAACTTTTAATCAATTAATAGGAAGAACTAAAAAAAAAACCGGAGAGATCCGAAGTGAAAAACTAAGTAAAAAAAAGGCATGATAGACAAACGCCATTTTTAATTTAAGCAGCGCCGGTTGGAAGAGAAAATTGAAACATCGCCTGGCGCTTAAAGCATACAAAGAATAAACCAACACCGCTCTCAACCAACGGCATTTAAAATTGTGATGGATCAGGCCTTATCGAACAGCCTCGTCGTCGGCAGCCTTCATTTTTCGCCCGGTGTATACGGCTACCTGGACCCGGGGGGGGGGTGATGAATTTCCTTGACGAGTTGCACTTTTCCGACGATGTTTCCAAAGTGCAATTTCCTGTTTTATGTGCCGAACAGCGCCCAGTCTCTCGAGTTTAAAACGGTGCAATTTCCAGCAAAACAAGCCGTTGTTGCGTCGCCCAACACGTTATTTCGACTGTTCGAAACACGGTGTTGGCGGGTCGTAGCGTCACCGCCGAAATAACATGGAATTTCCGTGGTGATGGTCGTGTGCGAAGTAACGAGAATGAATTCGTGTTGCGTCCAAAACTATACGACACATGTGCAGGACGAGACCGAAGCCATGACGTGATCAATGACCTGCGATTTCATCTGAGGTCGAATCTTACCAATGCAAACCGTTCAGAGTAGCAAAAATGACCAGTTCGAGTTAGCCGGAAAGAATGGGTTGGTAAGCTATTCAAATTCCGACGATTTTCAGGAAACGGTTAGTGTTAAAAGTAGACAACGCTGAGCATGCCCAAGTCAACAAAGTTCGACTATATTAGAAATCTGTGGTTGTCACCGTGGAACTCCCAACCAGCAACCCTTTCAAAAAGGCGCGTTTGCCATGAGGTGAAGCACTATTTTCACCACTTTAGCCCGCTTACCCTTAACGTCGAAAATGTTTTTACTGAGAGACAGACAAGCAGGCAGGCAGGCAGGCAGGCAGACAAATAGATAGGATAGATAATCATTAATACGTATATGCAAGACTGAACAAATGCGATCACCATTAGCCTAGATCTCGGAAGCTGATGAGTAGGTAATCATCTTTTCCTATTTTTCTATTCAGTTTTAAGCCTTTCCTCTTCAGGCGGGAGAGTACTGTTGGCCGTGATTTGTCGAGCCTTGCATGAATATACACATGCGTGTCACAGGCGTCCTCTGCCAAGAATACCGGCACTCGACAAAGCGTCGAGTTTGAAGCAGCCTAGACAGCTGTCACTGCCTAGGAAGGTGACACAATGAATCTCCTCGTAAGCGCAGGACTTTGGCTGTGGTGACCGAGATTCGGAACCCTCGGTAAACTGCGGGCTCAGTTCGCCAACACGTTTGGCCAACGCAGTGAGCTTAAGAACTATTCCTCTGTATTTCTTTCACCATCTGCGCGTTATGTGTGAAAACGGAGAGACCATATTTATGCATACACACACACACACACACACACACACACACAGTAGATTCTCTATTGTCTAACTACCTTTTATCAAGAACTCTGTTACCACAAGTCGGATCCGATTTCGTAGCAATTTTTGTTTCTCCTTAGCAACGATCTCGTCCAAATTAGATCATATAAAACTACATTCTAAACATTTGAGAGATGTTGTAAATATATAGTGTGAAAGTGAAAAAAAAAAGAAATCAGAAAAAAAAATCCATATCTAAAATAGCATCTTTCCTGTTGACCGTTACCTGATAATGGTTTATGCAAAAAGGTCGAACACTGGAATATTAAATTTTCTCCAGTTTGTATAAATCTCCAGAGTATGAGGCCATTAAGTAACTAGGTTAGTCAATAGTATTATTTGCGCAGTTGGTTGTGGTGTCGATTTAGTAATAAAGAAAGAGTTTACAGTCGGACCTCGTTAAGACGAATATGAAGGGGAACAGAAAGAAAATCCTTTCGTTCTAACAGTAATTCGTCTTATACGGAAAGTATAGTTTGCTATACAATCTGCATTTCAGAAAAACTGTTCGTATCAAAAGTAATTCGTCTTAACGAGATTCGACTGTATTAAAGCTATCGAGAAATCGTGAAGAAAGGTTGACTTGCCTATGTTTCACGATGCAAGATCGCACTCTGGAAAGACTTTTCCGTGGAATCCAAACCTCCTTTACCTACAGAACCAAACCCCGCACTTCGGATCAGTAGAAAGAAACCGGTTAGTACTAAGTATATCAGTTCGAATCAAATCCGGACAAATCGCGTGGTAACAAAACGTGTTATCACCATACCAATGCAGGGAAAAGATGGAAATCCATATAAAACTTTACTTTAAAATTTTAATTCAACTTGCTTCTTCAGTGACAGACAGGCAGGCAGGCAGACAGACTGAGCTTTACGATGCGAAGGCAGCTTAGGCCAGCGTTTGAAATTAGCATGTGCACGGGTGCATTGTGCACATGAAATTTTACCCGTGTACGTAAATTTTTAATTTAACCTAACCATCCAAAACTATGGCTACTTCTGTTTACTTTTTAAGAACAATGACGTACAGCATAATTTTATATAATTTTCTCAATGTATCTGTATTTGCTTTTTTTTTTACATAAAAAGGTTAAACACTGGTAAAATAGCAATGAAAAAGATCACTCAAGCTTTCGGACGCATCAGCAGCAGTCCTTCATCAGGAGTAATGACGACTTTTTTTTTTTACAAACGAATGTTCAATATAAATCAACGTTTATTGGCGTAGTGATACCAGCGCCGATGTTATGGCATGATTAGATTGTGAAATGTTCGAAAGAAAATAAATATTTCTGTGTTCAGTGGGACCTAAATCCACGCCCAGCTACTTCACGGGAGGCAGTTCTACCATCTGAGCTTCAGTAAAGTCTTTATATACGTTCATAAGGGATTGGATATTGTCCTTCGTAGCTCAGTGGGTAGAGCCTCCGCCCGGCAAGTGGAAGGTCGTGGGTTCAGGTCCCACCGAAGGCAGAAATATTTATTTTCTTTCGAACGTTTCACCATCTAATCACGCCATACCATCGGCGTTGGTATCACTACGCCAATAAACGTTGATTGATTGACATTGTTGTTTGATTTAATCTGCGTAGTGTTCGATTTATTTAAATGAATGTTTAATTATTTTGAAAAGTTGCATGTTTTAGCTTCATGTTTACATATAATTGGTATATTTACATTTCACCTGTTTTTAATGTTGAGGTTTACTTTCTATTCTGTTACTTAAACACATAACTAGTATTTTATGCACGTAAGTCGTAAGACTTGGGTGCACTTGTGCACCTGATTTAAAAAGTTAATTTTGACCCCTAGTTTAAGCCATACTGCGCCAGGGCTTACGGTTTTCCGAGGACCAGTGTCGTTAGAAGGGGGGGGGCCAAATGCCCCCACTGGATATAAACACATTATTTTCTCCCGAATCTCATCACCTAATCTTTTGAAACAACGATGTGAATAATCCTCATAATTTTTGAAATGTTATGCCACTGATGAGGATTTCAACCTCGCTTGTCTAATGAACAAAACCACAAACAACGGTGAGCAGAAAAGATGAGACATCATGAGAGTAATATCCGAGCTAACAGTACGATAAAGAACGCGTTCCTTCTTGGCCACCTGAGAATCCATAAATTAAATTGGGAGGGGACGAAAAGGACATTACAGTTTTACTTTTAAAACGAAACGGTGGCAAATTAAAGCCATTATTAATAAAATTTAAGGCGCAAGGACAAAAGGCAAAGGTCATGGGTCACAAAAAGTGATTATACGGGTGGGTTTTAGGACCCAGAAAACCCAAGAATGGTCGTCACGGAGTATACATACGACAATGGTTCACCAAGGCGTTACAATGTTCACAATACGTGAACAAAGGTTCGCAACACAATGGAGGAGAAGTGGACTGTTAGGGGTATATGCCACATCGTTTACTCAAGCGTGTTAAATCAAATGTGTAGGGCAACAGAGAATATCTCTACAAGATGGAGTCAACATCTTGGCTGCTCCGCTAATGGATGGGCACACATGCCAAGTGGGCGCTCTAATGGAAAGGTAAACAAGAGTTAATGAGGTTGAGTGTGTTGTCCGCAACCCGAGCTGCAGGTCGGTCGGACAAAAATGGATTTTTAATTTGAATGCTGCTCTTACAGCAATCTGTTTAAATGACAGAAGGGCAGCCTGTACATCGAATGATTGGTCGACTGTATTTTTAAAACGTGGGGATCTGCAATTTTTCCCATGAATTGGAACATTTGCTAGCTAGGGAACCAAAACTCAACGACAGTAGCAGGAAAATCACACGCGGTCCACGGTACCATTGGAAGTTGCACCCGGGGGTTCATGGCCATTTGCCAATAGGTGTTCAAATCGTGTTCATTTGTCAATACACAAATGCTTTACCACACTACATCACTGTAGGGCATTGCAGCTACCATTTTCGGAGGAACCCCAGCCTCTGGGGTCTTAGGAAACCCAAGCCCGATTACGGTGGCAGAAAAATGACACGCGTTCCACGGTACAATTGGAAGTTAAACCCGGGTGTTCATGATCATTTTGTCAATAGGCAAATGGTGTTCATTTGTCAATAGACCAATTCTTTAGTCAACAACGAATTTTCAGGTAGTCAGCTGTGTAGCGTAATGATTATTTATTGCTAATAATTAATTTATTGTTTTGCTACACAGCTGACTACCTAAAAATTTGTTGTTGATTATTATAATGCGCTGTGAAAGTCTACGTGAAACTATATAGACTAATTCTTTACCATACTACGTCACTGTATCACATCTACATTTTCCGGAGGAACCCGAGTCTCTGAAAGTTTAGGAAATCAAAAAACTCAACTAAATAACTACAAATATGTATATAAATCAATTTTTTTTAAACCTGAAGCTATAAGTTTGGGGAGGAGTATATTTTAAGACTTTTTTTTGGGGGGGGGCGGAATAACCTTTGGCCAGATGTAATGGAAATGATCATCCACGCGGTAGCACAGGCAATTTTTCTATCGTAGGCTCTGATGCAGAATAGAAGACCTACAGACACTGAATACCATGTATAAACATAATCGCCCGTATATTAATGCGTTACGTACAATTTGCCATACTTTTGAGCTTGGTAGTTCTTTTCAAATCGAATGAATGCACCGTATTAAAACGTGTCAAAAATTCAACATAAGTTTAAATTCTTATATACAGCATTTGTAATTTAGGTGAAAGCGCCAAGACGAATCCGTAATCTCCCGTGGTAACCAATTACATTATATATTCAACAATCAACCACACTTTTTTTAGCGCCGATAATCGGGAAGTGACAGCTCTTTAAAAGCATTCATGGTGGTCAATTACATTATATTCAACAATCAATCACACTTTTTTATTAGCGCCGATAATCAGGAAGTGATAACACTTTAAAAGCATTTATGGTGGCCAATTACATTGTATTCAACAATCAATCACTTTTTTTTAGCGCAGATAATCGGGAAGTGACAACCCTTTACAAGCATTCATGGCGGTCAATTACATTATATTCAACAATCAATCATACGATTTTATTAGCGCCGATAATAGGGAAGTGACAACCCTTTAAAAGCATTTATGGTGGCCGATTACATTATATTCAACAATCAATCGCACTTTAAAAAAAAAAAGGGCAGATAATCGGAAAATGACAATACTTTAAAAGCACAGGCTGCATTGATTAATAGACGGACAAAATTCCCACTTTCTCCCTGTCATAAATCATGATTCGTAGGAAACGTTTATTACTTTTTACTACGATTGGAATTTCCCGTTTAACAAGGGAAGTTTCAAACACGTTTGTTCTGTTTCTAAATTGCATCACTGATGTGTGTATACTTTCGACGGCACCGTTTCGCAAAAGCTTTTGAATGCTTTCCATTTCCTTCGAGATTTGAAAAATTAGAATAGTTTTGCTAATTAGCAAGTAGCTCTTCTCTATGCTCTCCAATTTCATTCAGAAACGGCCCTGGAAACTCTAAAAATGTAAATTCATCCTCATTACCATGAGCTAAAACAGTAAAACACGCTTGCAACGCAGAGCAGTTTATCTAGAAAAGAAAACACCCCAGATATAGAATATAGGCATACAGAAATATCTTCAATGTTCCAACAAGACTCATTTTCTATCCGGTTTTGAGAAACAAGAGTCGTTTCTTGATTGACAACCTTTCAGACAGTGGAAAAGCAGGTTCAACTTTGACATTTAGGTCAATTACACCAGTCTATTACAAAGGATACGTTACGGGACAAGGTTCGAACAGTATTGCAGAATATCTAACCCACATTTCGCCCGTTACTGAGGGATGACGGGTAATGACAAGGATAATGGTGCCGTGACTAGTACTAATAATCAGTGAAGGTTACCAAGATTTTATATGTCTCTATAAAGTGGGGGGGTGGATAATTTAAACAACTCCTTCAAACATAACAAAATAAAAAATTTGGACTACAAAAGCTGATGATAGAGAGCCATTAAGAAATCGAAGTTCCAGATTTTGCGAAAAGTACATAAAGTATCCCAGGCCAACAGTTTCTCGAATGGATCGCCAAAGGGCTATTTAAAAACTTTCACCAGTTCAAAAGAAAATTTCATTAAGAAATTTGACACGCGCCAACGGGCCTCGCCAAACTCCTCGAATGCAGCTGTCAAAGTGAAACGATGAAGTGACGTAATTTAAATCTGTATTATTTCTTTAAAGAAATTCCCTTGAAATGCGAAGCAGTTTTCCGACGTTTATTTTTGACTGATCGGTTCAATTAAACCAACTTCACGAATGCGCCAAGAATCCAAACGTCAGCGCAATAAGGTGGATCAGGAAAAACCAAACATAGTTAAATTCAAATACAGCAGATCCCGCTTTAATGAACGTTGACAGTTTCGGCTAACATGGGGAAAATAAAACACTACATACCGTAGACCCGTTTCAAAGCATATTAACGGCCCGAGTAAATATTGTTTAATCGCATAGCAGGGTACTCGATTATCAGGAAAAACAACTGCACGTATGCTTAAAGTGGCAGTACGCAGGCATGTGCATAATAAATATGATATGATATTGAAGACTAATAATGGGTACAAAAAAAAAGTTAAATGTTCCTATGTACTTTTTGTGAAGGAAAAATTGTGCGCACTATACTCGCGGCAAAATAACCTGTTACGCTGACAAGGCGTTGAGCAACTCCATAATTTTGATATAGTTCGCCCTGTATGTTGCCAGTGTTAATAAAAGATACATTTTGTACATAAAACATTAAAATAATGCTCAAATACATAAAACATAGGCATATTGGTGCAAATAAAATCTGGTATTCATTAAATTCAGGAAAAAGACTCATTATAGCGAGCGCTGACGTCATTCAAATAACTGACCACTCAGAGGACTTTGTTCGCTTGGCGAGAAATTTGGCTCCTGGAATTTTGGCAACCGCGTTTTTCTGCATTCCAAATTAGGCGATAAATAGCTTAATAATGTTGAGGGCTATCTCATTTTTCGCCAATTTGCGCATAAATACTCGATGCACGGGTGACTAGGTCGCACCAGCCTTAACAGTGCACCAGGTTAGCTTTGCCGCGAGTATATTATATATACTCTGATGGTTTTACTTTCGCAGAGATTCGAAACTCCGTTGAAATTGGGGCTTGGGCGAGGACGGCCCGCAAAGATTATTCGTTAAAGGGAAGGAAAATTACCTTTAAAGCATATATTTATCGTTTCAATATATTGAAAATTTCCCGTATGGACCCATCAATTTCAATGTACAGAATAGTGTTTTTCAACCGCAGAGTCCCGGCATCCATTATACAGGGCGCGAGAAGTTTCTCTGAAATTTGTCATTTTAGTTTTCTAAGCAAGCACTTTTCGTGAATAAATATTTTATCGTGAAAATATTTTGAGGAGAATAATATTCGCGCATGTTCTGAAAAGCTCCGACCTAGAACGCCTAAATAACATCTGTGCAGGAAATGCCAATGATCAAGCAATGAATTTTTAAATATGTAATATCCATGAATGATCGAGAATTTTCGGACATCGAAAACTTAGCATTTGAGAAAGACGCATATCGCTGATGACCAGTCATAAAATGTACCTGCCAACCGATTACAATAATGTGGGGTGCATCCTCTATGCTTAGTGTTGAAAATGCTAGTCGGCAAAATGTATGCTATTAGAAGTATACTAGTATTGGTATACTAGTATACTAATACTGACATACTTCTAATAACGGTATGCTAGTATTAGTATACTAGTAATGATGTTCATTTAAAAGTGGGGCAGGGTGCATGGCTGACAAAGGCCTTTTTTTGGGGGGCTTATAATACACACGAATACTAAGACGAACATCCCAGATACGTCAGCTTGCGAAATGAAATTGCGCGTGATTGCAATCTAATGGCAAGATTAAAATATCCCAACTTTGTACAAAAAAAATAATTAAATTAATATAACTATAATTTAGTTAAACAATATCCTATACTATATGACAAGTAAGAGTAATAAAATAGGGATGTAAAACATGCTTAATTTAGTGCTTAAAGACAAACAAATTGATTTAATAAAAATTTGACCTGAAAAATACGTGGAACCGCTAACGTTTATCGCAGTAGTCCGTGGTTGAAAGTCTGCAAACCTGGCAACAGTGCTTTGTTTACAAATATTCGTCAGCAATCTCGTTTTGCCAAAACCATCAGTGTTATTACGAA
This sequence comes from Dysdera silvatica, assembly GCA_006491805.2. Taxonomy (NCBI): domain Eukaryota; kingdom Metazoa; phylum Arthropoda; class Arachnida; order Araneae; family Dysderidae; genus Dysdera; species Dysdera silvatica. The sequence continues at coordinate 116,242,457 of QLNU02015270.1, read as the reverse complement.
AATGAAATAATGAAGTACAAAATTTTTATAAATCAACAAATTTCATCACGCGTTTTGGATTCTAACGTGGGAATTTGAATCATCATCGGGGAAGGATGGTGCGTTATTTTCCGAGGGTTGGGTGGGACATATGGGCACAAGGGCGGACAAGTTGAAGGGCATGGCACTTAATAGGTTCGGCAGGGCGTTGCGCCCTTCTATTTCGCTTTAGATGAAACGCTACTGATATTCTTTAGGATTGTGTCATAATTAATTGTTGATGCTTATGATAATTTAATGTATGATCATTAAAGTATGGAAGTGTTATATATATATATATATAATCTCACAGCCGATTGTCTGAATAATGCAGATTTGTCATCAGGAAATATATTTACAAATACAATGGATTAATTGCTACTAATATTTAGCCCTTGATACTCTTTTTTTAAAAATACCTTTCGCCAATAGATGGCACCACTAGCAGAACATAAAAAATTGAATAAATACTATGCAAACTGAGTGTTTCATCTATTTGAATATGTACTGTACATACACACACACACACACACACACGAGTAAATTTACTGAGACCTGAGCTTCGTCTTATAAAAAAAGTAGTATTTTAAGGGCCGCGACTTCAAACATTGAGAAGCACTAAAAAAAAGAGGAGCGACTCCACAGGCGTACGCAGAAAGTTTGTAAGGGGGTTATAGGCTCAATGGGGGGTTACAGAGCTACAACTCACATATTCCTATGTTAAATATACAAAATTTCATTGCAATGGGGGGTTACAACTCTCACCAACCTCTGCGTACGCCAATGACCGACTCTACGATTGCACATCAAATTCGACGTCAAAAACCACCAATTTAAGAAGCACCAGCAAGTAAGGAGAAATATATAAATAAGGCAAAACGTAAGCAGTCCAACGCTCCAGCTCGAAACACTGATCAGAAATGGATGGGGCAAAGGATTGGAAATCGAAAACGCAGATCGATGAAGGAATGATCGATTTCTGAGTATCAATCGTATATGGGAAAAAAGGAAAAGAATAAGAATGTCAATCTCGGGCGGCAGAAACATTATACTGGCCACAGTCCAAACAATTAGAAGTGGATGGTCAAGTAGAACATCGAAGAAGGGGACTTCACCCCAGTAGCTGGTCATTGGATTCCCCAACGAGATAAAAATAGGCGATCCAGACCCTTTTGAATCTCTCCGATACGGTCCAATAAAGGAAAGGGATCCAGACGTAGTTTTCTCGTCAAGAATTGGCGGACAATGAAAGACAGAGAAATGAAGTTCCTAAACTGAGCCAATTTACGCAGCGTTTGAGAAGAGCCACAATTGGCTCTCTGTCCAAAACAATGGGACGTTTTGCTGCGTAAGCGGATTTAACTATTTAAATAATACGCAGTTTACAATAGTAAGCATTCGGATGCTTATATCCTCAATGTCTGGAATGTTTATGTAGCCGTAAGCCTTTTTAATTACCTGTGAGGGGTGTTTGCATTTTTTAATCACCGATTAAACAGGACTCAATCATCAATAATTCCTAATTAACAACCCTCACTGATCAGTAATTATTGCACTAATAATTTCCGTCCACAATATAATTAATAATGATCGCTTGTTTAATTACTGCTTAAGTCGGTCATCAACAAATAGTTCTTTGATTAGTTACTACTCATTCACCAATAACTATTCCTTAATTAATTACTTAATTCCGCCTTCGATGAATTGTTAATTCGGAGTCAAATTAATCAATCATTACGTCAACTGTTTTAATTCAATCGTCACTGAATAATAATTCTTCATCGATTTCTACTCAGTTACCACTAATTCTAATTAGTATTAGTCTTTGGTAATTGGGAATTTTGTTTTATCATCATCAGAAATTCTTCGACTAATTACTAGTCATTAATGTATCCCTCCGATCAATCGCTACTCAATCATCAACGCTCCTCTCATCAATTATTATTATTCAGTCATCATGCATTATTGATTGATGAACACTTCTTTCGTTCATGAAATACCAACTTTTTTATCAAGTAATCGGTCATCAAGAAACAATCCAATTAAGTTATATAATTCAAATTGCTTAACTAGAAATGATTTCTGAACCGATAACCGTTCATCATCAATACGTTAATAAGCAATTACTTATCAATTAATGAATACACCAATTAATAAACACTAACTGGTCAAAAATCTAATGATTGTTGAATGATTGTGTGTGAGCGCGTGTGTATGTATATGTGCAAATATATATACACACAGTCGAACCTGTTAACGTGAATACACTTAAGACGAAATTACTTTTAATACAAGCCGATTTCTGAAGTCCCGTTTCGTTCTATTCGTAAAGGATAGTAAGCTATACAACCATCCTTTACGAATAGAACGAATTACTTTTAATACGAACATATTTTCTGTTCCCCTTGGTGTTCGTCTTAACGAGGTTCGACTCTATCTATTTATCTATCTATCTATATATATAATATATTATATTCAGGTCCCAAGGGGCTATGTTATGTTATCCGGGATGGGAGCGACAGCTTAACGTCTCCTCCTAACGACGATACGCATTTTAGTATTAAACATACACATAGAAGTCCTGCAGTGACCTAGTACTAACGCGTTCACCTAACGTAACGTACAACAGGGTTCTTGACTACTAACGGCGTACAAAAAAAAAGAAAAGGGGACTCACTATGCCGGGGGATTGGTTTTGTAAGCCTTAAAAGGTTCCGATTCCTCAGGAAAATATAGATCCACTGCACCTAAAGCGGCGTGATTGTAACATTAATATAGAGTACCATTCAGGGCCGGTATCAAGGGGGGGGGCGAGTCGGACATTTGCCCAGAGCTATAGATTTTTAGGGACGGCAAAATGGGATTATTATAATAGAACGTGAAGTCGCTTTTGGGCGGTGAAACACATGTTCGTCCCGAGGGAAATGAAACCTAGCGCCGGCCCTGGTGCCATTAGCCCGAGTTCCACTTCCACCATAGTTCGGGGTTTGGATTCCTCGGAAAATTGTAGGTTATTACGCATCATAACCTTTGTTATCTTTGTAACAATAATAATATTATTATTATTAATAACAATTAGAGGTACGGTCAAGGTGGGACCCGTAGGGAGAAAAATAGAAGAATATGGATTAAGATTAAGATGGTTTGGGCATATGGAGCGTAGAAATGAGGAATATGTTGGAAAGGTAATGGATAAGCTGGTGGTAATGGATAAGAGGAAAGGGGAAGATAGCGGCTGAGATTGAAAGGTGGAGTGACGGAGGATCTGGAAGAGTATGGATGGAGTAGAGAAAAGGCATTGGATAGAAGATTGTGGAAAGGAAGGTTAAAAGAGCATAAATCCGACCTAATATAAACATCCGAAAATGGCAAGGTGAAAGAACAACAATTTATTATTATATAATAATATTCGTAATAGTATTTAGTTATTACGAAGACAGCAAATTGTGCCATATTTAATAAGAAAAAAGATGTCTATAGAATAATACATCTATAGTATACGTATACAGTGAAGTCAGTACACACTGCCTGACAGAGAAAATGCCACACCATGAAGAAACGCTGAAAAACAACAAACTGCACCCATAGGAGGCCAAATAGGTGCAGGTCAAAGATTTAATTTTCACATACAGATAAGGCTTCAGTAGCCTACAATACAGTATGAACAGTAAGAAGTGGGACCTCCATTTTGGGCGATACATTGCAGAAACCGACGTCGCATCGATTCGATGAATTGGGACCACTGCCTCCAAATGCGAACGACGGTTGTTATGGCTTCGGAAAGGGAGGAGCTGTCCATATTGACGGTTACCGCGGTCGCGGAAGATTTCCTACTGTCCGTTCACGAAAAGTAGTCCGATGAAACAGTTAGAAATAACGGTAGGTGACGTCACAAACGGCCTAGCCGATTACAGTAGAGGGGGACCCAATTTCAGAACTGGATTTTAGCGAACGTTTGTCTGCGCCAACAACCAGTTCTGAAATGACGTCCTCCCCTCTGCTGTAATCGGCTAGGCCGTTTGTGACATCAGTTCCCGTTATTTCTAACGGTACCATCGGACTACTTTTCGTGAACGGACAGTAGTTTGAATATATGAATATATTCTGTCGAAACTACGCAAAGTTAAGTAAAAGAACTTTCAAAACAAAGTTATATTTGGGCATAAAACGAAAATTTAATTACACAATGCCCATTTCCACCAGGCTTCGCTGGTCTTCAGGAACTTATAAACAAAGCTGTGTTGCCACTTCTTGAAAGCGCTGTTACCTGATCGGGGCGACCGTTGACGTCGATGCGTGAAGGGTGGCCATAGTGAGAGTAGTAGGGTGGACCAGGCCAGGCTGAAAAACGGCATACTATTTTGGTCATTCACAATGTTAAATTTCAAAGCTTTTATGTGGAAAGCTTCTAAAAATCAAGTTCAAGTGGAGATTTTCGCTGGGAAATGATGGTAGGCTCCGAGAAATTAAATTCATGGTCATTTTTCCAGCAGTGAACAGCTATGGACGACTTTTGAAACTCTGTCCGTTCAATGTATCCTTGGTGTTCTTTTAACCTACGTTTTAAGGCTCTCTTTGTTTGTCTGATATACGAACATCCGCCTTCACAAAAAATTTGATATATTCCCCAGCGTTGGGTGACATGAAACTTACCTTTAAGCTTAGATTTAGGTATTTTGTTTCGGCAGTTTGACAGTAGTTTGTTACATTTTATCGATTAATTTCTGAACTCAACGCATTCACAAAATGACTATTTCTTCCGATAATTGGGCCTAAAATTCGGGCTATGAGCAATGGATATCGGAAGTCATTTAGCAACACGATCGAATTTCCAAGCTTCCGACTGGACGGCACGTTGTGCAATCGTCTTGTAATTGGGCTTCTAATGGTAATGCGCTCGTTTCATTGGATTTCAATGGGCCATTCAAAGGTCATTAAAAGTGTGGCCTAATTGACCTCTTAATTAACGTATTCACCGCACTTCCTGCACTCTACGACGACTGATATCTCCATAGTTCAATTACATTAGCATTAGCCTCGTGAGCTCAATTGTCCATAACACAATCAATTGGGCAGTGAACGCTTCTATGGGGAAATAGATACAGGGACGTACAATACACTCGTTAATCCGGCCCCTTCCATAGAGGAGTGCCATATGAAGGTAACCGACCTCGCTCAATTTTTGGTCGAAATCGGTCAATTTCGACCAAAAATTGCAAGTGAAAACAGCATAGCAATCGACAATGAAAGGAGAAGAAGTGATTTCGATGGAAATGATACGAATGAACAAATTAACAGAGAAAATAAAATGGAACATGAGAAATACGAAAATTTGAACGTAAATCTAACAAACACTCCATGTCTATTTCCAAACAAAAATATTGATAATAATGTGATTGAATCAAAATGCTGTACGAATTGTAACATCTACCAATGAGAATAAGGACTGAGACAAAAATGATCTAAAAAGATATACTTGAACGTTAAAATTAAACAATATCAATCAACGTTTATTGGCGTAGTGATACCAACGCCGATGGTATGGCGTGATTAGATGGTGAAACGTTCGAAAGAAAATAAATATTTCTGCCTTCGGTGGGACCTGAACCCACGACCTTCCACTTGCCGGGCGGAGGCTCTACCCACTGAGCTACGAAGGACAATATATAATCTCTTTACGAACGTATATAGGGACTTAACTGAAGCCGGTTATTTCACTCAGATAGATGGTAGAGCCTCCGCCCGGCAAGTGGAAGGTCGTGGGTTCAGGTCCCACCGAACGCAGAAATATTTATTTTCTTCCGAACGTTTCACCATCCAATACTGGTATCACTACGCCAATAAACGTTGATTTATATTGTTGTTTGATTTAATCTGCATAGTGTTTGATTTATGTAAATACTTGAACTTAACAAATATAGGAAATAAAACGGATGAAATAGAAAAAAGTAAAACCAAAAAAGGGGGATAAGGGGAAAGTAAAAAAGGGGCTTGAGACCCCACTATCCTACACCGCTGCAAGGAACACCCCAAGTAAAGGTGCGCCAATTTACTGCCCAGATTTTCATAGAATAATTTACAAAAGATCCAAATTACAAAGAATTGAGTCATGGCCTTTGCTTTAAGAAGTTTTGAGTCAAGAAATAAAAGGGATTTAAAAGGGGAAAAAAAAAAGCAAATTGAGGCGCTTTTCTGCAACGACGAAAAAAGTCCCTACGGCGTATTGTGGGCATGTTGAGCCCACCATGTGATTTCCCTTTTTCCAACAGCCCTCTATCCTCACAACAGATTTATTTTTTTATTATTTCCTCACGACAGCGACATATCCTCATGTGGAGTCGTACCAAATGGCAAAACGAAAGTGACGACCCTCCCCCTTAATGTTTCGATCACCAGCTTTACCCTCTGAAGTTCCTGGACAATAAAGGAAAACAATGAAAAGAGAGTGTGACGCTTTCAATAATAAGCTTCAGAAATATCTTATAATTGTAATTAAAATCGAGATATTTCCTTATAATAATATTTAGTTACGATGACATTTCCTCATGATGACATTTCCTCGTAACGATATTTCTCAATGCTAATTTGAAAACAAACAAATCACACACAAGAAAAAATCAGCGAAATACGAGGTTGTTGATTTTGTTTCCTCGTGTAAGTTACAAGTACTCTTAAATGTACCGCATCCCCCCCACCACCACCCGGAAGAGGGAGGAGGTCCTTCTTAAGGCTTAAATTGGGCAGGAGCCTACAGGAGCCCCGCTCCGGAACTTCTCCATTTTTGGCGATTATTTAAATATTAGCCAGAACCCCTGAATAGACGCTGTCATGAAAAAGTATTAAGTATAATTCTTTTGCAGCCATTTGATTTTTTAATCGATTTATCATAATATTAGGGCTCCTGCACTTTTTTTTTGTTAGAAATTAAGCCCTGGTCCTTCCCAATTCCGGAGGTGCTAATTATTTGCAAACGGATTATGTCCCGTTAAATGCTTGTAGACGACCCCTCTCGCGACCCTGATTCCAAGGGGGAACCAAACCCCAAATTAAGGGGGACAGAAAAATATAATTTAGGATACCACTGGGACTTGAACCCGGGTTAATGGGGGGATAGGCGGACAATTACGTCACTGTAGGGCAAGTGAACCTCATTTTCCCGCAGAGGGATCGGAATCTCTTAAGGGCCGGGGAACCAAACCCAGGATTACAATGAACAGTTAGATGTAAGCGTGCGTGTTTTTTCCCCCACCGTCAGTAATCGAACCCAGGTTAACGGCACGCTAGGGGTGAAACTGTTACCATTGCGCCTACGTAGGGACAACCATATTTATGAACCTAAATTTAATCTTGCCCCGATTTGAAATTGACACACAAAAGCACACAGTCATAAATTTCATTGGTGAATCTAGAATTCTAGGCCAACGCCTCGACCGCCATTTTGTTGTACACTTCCGGTTTCATAACACAACGTTTGCCATTGGAAAATTAATAATCCATTTTCTTCTTCTTACAGGATCTGTTGTAAATCTAAACATTCTGTGTTTATTCCTCGAATGATTTAAACACTTTATGGAGGCACACCCACCCACTTCAACCCATTTTATTAAAAATAACACACTTGTAAATCACTCAACTTTAACAAAGCAGTGAATGAGATCACGTGATACGATGGCATCAAAATGGCGGATGCGACAGCTCCCTTTTTAAGAAGCCTCAGATCAGGGGTTGGGAACCTGAGACCTTTCGGATGAATCCAAATTTTGAAAACCAAATCCTTTTATTTTTATTAATATGATTTTGTTCATCTTATTTTTTATTTATTTACTTTATTTTTATTATTATCTGAAATCAACGAATTTAAAATACAAAAGATAAAAGAAGTATCAACGAAATAATACTCCTAAATTGACCGTTACAATATTAAAGCATTAGAAACCAAAAGGGCTATTTTTATATGCCCAATATCTACCATTTATATCGGTCTCCCTCTTAAGGTCAGAGTACATTAGAAAGCGAATACGAACATTTTTGCCGAAAACATTGAGCGAGTATCTACTAAAATAATAATAATAATAATAAGTACAGTTGACCATTTCGGTTAAACGAAGTTCGAATAATCGAGATTCTGCTATATATCTAATCAGAGGCGTATAGAAAGTGGGAGCTCAACCCCCCCCCATAATTTTTGAATTGCTACACCCCTGTATCTAAGCGAAATTTGTTGAATGCGGCCTTTTTCGACTACAACTATCTTTAATGCAGTCTCCCAACCTGAAAAAGTTCCCCCACCCTGCCTTAAATGAACCACAACGCTTCTTACTTACGTCACACGAGTAAGACTTCTGACGTCACAAATACATTTTTCCTCAAAAAAAAACCACAATACCAGTTATTTGCGTAGTCAATTATCCTAAATTGCAAAACAAAAATGTCTTAAAGATACTGACGCAAGTACAAACAGCAGACGTCATTTTGAAAATGTCAAATCCCCAATCTCCAAGGATAATTATAATTACCGGAACGGCCGCAAGAAAATAAACGGCGACCAAAAATTATCAATTCTTTAAAGTCGAAAATCCAAAGAAGAGAAGGGAAAAAATAAGTCTAAATGGAGGAAGTCGACTGTAATATCAGGACACTCCAAAATGGCAAGTGGAGCAGAAAAATAAACTGGGTTCTTTAAAAAGTTCTTTTCGCACAAAAAGTTTTTTATTTCGAACGGTCATTGATAAGGAAGTGAAGTAGAATGGTGGTGTGGTTGGAAAAAAAAATCCTGTTTTGGAGGGAAGGAGGTGAAAAGTGAAAGTGGGGGAAAAAAAGCAATCCAGGGGTCAGAGGGAGAGAAACAGAGAGAGAATGGGGGGGGAGGGAGATAGATATCTAGATTTCGAAGAAAGCAGAAAAACTTGGCAGGTCCATACACGACAAAATTTCTGCATTCAGTAATAGCACCAGATCAGGGACCCCTGTCCCTTCGAGGGGCCCCCAAAATTGATGAACAACAAAATGCAGAACGCGCGTTTGAAGGCAAAAGACATAACGTATAAAAACACAGTTCTCACTCTCATTGGAAAAAAAAAAAATCCCGGACTTTTCCAGGTTTTTTCCTGACTTTTCCCGAACAAAATTCCCGGACCAAACACAAACGAAACTTCGGTTTCCGGAAAAACAGCTTAACATTCGAGTAGAATTCAGTTATTCAGAACAGTAGTTAGAAAGGTTTTCCCGGACAAAATTTCCCGACCAATCGCAAACAAAACTTTAAGCTAGGCCTCTGAAACCTATGACCCGCGGGTCGCCGAGTGACCCATTTCATAATTTCAAGTGACCCACTTGAGTTCCGAAAATAAAGTATAATATATAAAAATAAATTATAAAACATAAATATGAAACGAACACCTGAAGAATACATAAAAAAATAAACTGAAACTAAATAATAACAATGACATTTTTGTTTGGTTACAAAGTCGCAATAACGAACATGCATTTTTATTTTTAAAAAATAAAAATTGTAACATGATTTCAAGGAGAAATTGATAAGTTTGGAAACGTAGATTCATAATTCTTTAACAGACATCTGGTAACAAAGAAAAATGAAAAAATTATGATCTTTTCATGACATCAATGTTGGGCGTCACTTTCTGTGTAGTTTTCATCTCTGAAAAAAATTTGGCATTGCCATTTTGTCCGCATTCCGTTCAGCTTATAAATATGAGAAAATACTTCCACACATGAAATTTATTTTAAGTAAGAACAGATGCAGCTTAACTACCGAAAATTCAGATGCTAGTATTCGTCTTAAGACGTCTAACTATAAACCAGATTTGACTAAACTGACGTCACAAGTTCAGCATCAGGGGAGCAATTGATATCGAAAAGAACAATAAAGTTCATGCAGTTACGTTTGTTTTCATAATAATTAGAATTATAATTTTTACGTTTAAAGCGTATTGTAATTACTTTCTCAATAAAATTTACCTAATTATTCACCAAAAAAGACTGTTTTAAAATAAAAATACGAGTAACTCGAAACGTCTTCTTAAATACACACATTTTGGTTGATTTTGACCCGCAGCCAAAAAAAAAAGGTTACCGACCCCTGCTTTAAGCTGAACTTCGGTTTCGGGAAAAATAGCTTAACATTCGATTGGAATTTAGCTATACAGAATGGAAGTTAGTACCGTTTTCCCTAACTTTTCCAGCTTTGAACAAAAAATCCCGCTTTTCTTCCTGATCATTTAAAACGATTTCTAATTCCCTAATAATTCCATGTCCTCCAGGTGCACCTCGGAACTCTGAAATATAGTTGTTGTTTACATCTTCCCTGTCTCCGGTCGACTCAATTTGTCTGTCCATGCAGGTTCTACCATTCAAGCCCCCCCCCCCCCAATGTTTTCTACAGGTTTCCTCGGCGTCCCTGAACCAAAAATGCAGGCTCTTTCAATACCAGGTTCCACAAGAACGGAACAGATTGAAGAAAACGTGCATAAAGTATAACTGATAAGACTAAATTTAGCTATTTGACGCAGCATTACCGCTGCTATCCTTGCACCACAGAAATCCAATGGTCGGTTGGTTAGCTGTATTTTTATGCCGCAATAGAAATTCAACTAACTAGGATTTAGTTGCGAGGAGTTATTGTAGCGGCACAGAATTGCTATTCATGAAGAGCTGAAAATTTTTGGTAATAGATCATTAATCAGTGGTAGAGATTCCAGGGGAGGAATTAGGGATATTCCCCCCTCACCCTCCCAAATCCATAAAAATGCGTATGTAAATCGGTTATAATGTGACCAACCGCACATGACGACGGAATTTTTACCAAAAGTTTAAATTCCTAATTTATTTTATTTTTTTTAATTGCTCGTTAAATCTGTGGTCCAAAAAAAAAATCCTATTCGATAAAAGCGATTCAACTAAATTACACTTAATCATTATACCAAACATAACGAATGAAATTGACACATCTTTCATCATATCGCATGAAAATGGCATATCTTTTAACATACCAAATGGTGTGCTGTTTTTCTTACTTCAACATTTTGCAATGTTCTGTTGACTTTACGTCCATCTACATGTATCCTTTTTGTCACTATTGTATCATCTACGTATTATGCCATCCACATGTCCATATGTATGCACCTGTTTGTTATTACTGTATCATCAATGCATTGTGTCATGTGTCTATCTGTATGCACCGTTTTATCATCCTTGGGGATGGGAACTTCGTCAGAAATACGTGGGCCTTTATTCTCGTCATTATCATCGTCCTCACTGTGTTATTATTTATGTTGTATTTTCTTTTTTTCTTGAATGATGCCCAGGAAATAAACTGAATTGAATTGAAAATTGACATGTCTTTTAATACACCAAATGAAATGGCGTATATCGTTTAATATATTAAATGAAATTGACACATCTTTCAATATATCGAATGAGATTGGCCAATGTCTTTTAACACATCTCGTGAAATTAATATATCTTTCAATATGTCAAATGAAACCGACACATCTTTTAACACATCAAATGAAACTGACACATGTTTTAACAACATATCAAATGAAATTTACATATCTTTTAACATATCAAATGAAACCGACACATCTGTTAACAACATAGCAAATGAAATTTACATATCTTTTAATATATCAAATGAAATTGGCGTAACTTCTACGACCAATAAGAAGGATGTTTGTGTGCATGTGTTATAGGACAAAGACTGGTCAGGGCCATAACCATTGTCGCCTGGAAACTCAAATCCCCCACAACGGGGCAATAACAGATGACCTGCGTAACATCAGAAGTTAAACGAGGGATTAAGGTATGGCAGAGAACTATGTTACCGTTATAGGACGTTGCACTAAATCGAGCGACTACCACAGGCATTTCGAGTGGAGATGAAATCCAGCTTTTTCTAAAACAAATGAACACTGTCATATATCTCGGTGTTTCCTGGCAGGAAAGTGACAGGACCAATCTGACACTGACAAGAAGTGTCCCCGATGACCCATTAGATGTAGAAAGACAAGAAAGAAAAAGAAAGAAGACATTGAAGCCAAAGAACGTTATTTGTTTAAAGCGACAGCTTGCAACGAGGGGTGGTAAGCAGCACATCAGACATCACGCCGACCCCGCTTTCAGCATCAATAACCGTCAAATCTCTTCATGAACAGAAAAAGGCCATTTGGCGCGGAAGCAGAGGACGAGCCCCATCTCTCCAATGAGAAAACCACACATGGTGATTAAAGGGAACTTAACGCCAAGGCCATCATCATTTTACAACTGGTGATGGCCCGTCTCCGCCTCATCCCGCCAAGATGGCCTCTCTCCTCCTCATTCCGCCAAGAGTCATGGAGGCCGCAGAAAAACGCTTAAAGAACGAGGACCCACACGTTAGTCGAACTTAACGATTCCTGGACGAATGGGAAAAAAATGTGTAAGCTGGAAAAGAAATCTCGCCAAGTTCGATCGATCCTAAGCTTTGCACATCACGTATGATAAATAAGAGGAGGGGTCTCCCCCTCTCCAAAGGCCCAACGAAATGCTTCTACGAATTCCCCCCATTAGAAACTGATGTCGATGTGACATCCATAGTTGAGACACTGGAGTGGCGTGGGGGGGAGATATTACGCCTGGAGAACGCTTGGATGCAAATAACCAATTTGAGAACAGGTGACAGTCGTACGTAATAGAACGTTTAGCATGCAGAAAAAGTATTGGCCAACTAGAAGAAAACAATAACTTTCGAACCAATGAAATGATACACCAACGTGATGATTATTAAAAAAAAAAGAAAAAAAAAAGTTATTTGTGGCACGCGACCCACGCGTGCCGCAGCAATAACTATAGGCGAACGCGCGACATGATCGTGCACACAAATTAGTCGAGAGGAGGTTTTTTTTTCCCCTCCCATGCAAATGCAATGAAAATGCGGATCAAAACGGAGTATGTGGGGAAAAAAAAAAATCCTTAAAAGCGCGCGAAGAAAGTAGGGAAAAAATTGGCATGAAAAATCAACTTTATACTACAGAGATATATATTCTGATGATGCTTAGATATGAAAGCATACCAAAGAAAATTATCACTAATCAATTTATAGAAAGTGATCCTAAATAATTTTTGTTTAAATTAAGTAGTGATCACTTACTTTAGAAAGTGAGATTAAACTATGCTGATTGAATGATTCAATAAACTTAATTAACTGAAAGAAGGTGAACATGAAATTTAAAGAAAGTGATCAACGATCGATTTCAAGAAAGTCCAAACGTAATTTCAGCATTAAGACAAGACCGAGTTTCCATATACTGAAAAAAGCAAGGATCGTCTTCAGCCGTTTAATTATCCGTGTTAAGACAAATACAGAGCAGAAAAAAATAACGCAAAATAGGTAACAATCAAGTTCACGTGTCATATGTGCCTATTAAAAAATATTTCCAGCGGGAAACGGTTCCAGATCAATTTCCAACCAACGTTCCTCCAAGACAATTTACAAAGTACATTTTTAATGGCAAAACTTAAACGTCCTTAAGGTGAGATGATGCCAAGTAGTATATAACAAAATCAAAGACAAATCAAACAAAAAAATAAAATAAAAACTTTAAAAGAAATGGGTTTTGGACGGTGATCTTGAGAAGGAATAAGAGACTACAGAGACACAGTTAATACCTTTAACTTGCAAATAAAAAGAGATATCTATATTCAAAATTTGAGGAGGGGCATAGGCGTACGCGAAAGTTCATCGGGGGTGGGGTTATTGGCTCAATGGGGGGTTAAACAGCTACAACCCCATGTATCCCTATATTAAATGTACAAAATTTCATTGCAATGGGGAGTTACAACCTCCATCAACATCCTCCCCGGCGTAAGCTAGTGGGTGGAGGCTATTAGCCCCCACTCGGATTTAGATTTGGGAAATACTTTGGGCTAATTTTTAAAAGTCATTGGTCAACACAATTTATTGACTCAACGTGAAAAGCCTAGGAATGTTTTAAGATAGCTTGGGTAAGGTTTAGTAATCATTTGTTGGCGCGAAATTCAGTAATATTTTTTCCCCCGCTAATTTCAGGTTTTTTCTAAAATTTCATGGAATTTTAGGGGCGAAGGATTCAAAAATTTAACGAGTATTAACCGTTTGACTACGAATTTTAAGATTTAACTTTTTAATTTTAATTTTTGAATTAAATTGTTAATTTTTATATTATTTATTTTTAATTTAATTTTAATTTTTATATTATTTATTATCTTTTAATTTTAATTTTAATTTATATTATTTATTATTTTTAATTTAAGATTTTTAATCTTTTATATTGTTATTATTTTTAATTTAATTTTTTAATTAATCCCCAGTAGGAATACATATTTCTTCCATACATTTTTTCCAGTAAGATTTTAAAGTGCTTACTGGGATATACTATGTCGATGGAGTAAAAGGGTTAAATATATCTTCGAATTTTAGATTTCCTTTAAACTATTATTATTTAATGCCTATGCTATTTCGCTATAAGTGTCAGAAAACAACGCAGATATTTTTGAAAAACGACAACAGTGTTCTGGATAACATCGGTGGGTATTGACAAGATAGGAAAATAGATTTAAAAGACAGTTTGGATTTGAAAGAAAATTTGAAACATACCTCAGTTCATTTAAAAAACAAAAAATTTCCACACACACAGATTATGAGATGAAATATCGGACATTGGCAACGCCAGCCTTCTTTAAGATTCCAGACGTCGAATAAGTATTATTTCTCTAAGATAAAAGAAACTTCAAAGCATAGAACGTAGAGTTTAATCCAGATCAATTCCAGTCCTTGGACCTTCTACACGATGAAGGTACGTTTGAAAACAGACATATCCTATACGCGAATATATTCCATAATCGAATATATCCCACATGTTCCAAATTCGAATATATCCCATATGTTCCAAATTCAAATATATACCCATATGTTCCAAATTCAAATAAACTCATGTTTGTAAAAATTGCAACACCATGAAGGAATCACTTGATTGAGCTGAAACTTTCAGGAAATGCAAATTAGGGTATGCTATTCAAATGATTAGAATTTCAGAGTCATCGCGCATGCGTGGGCTGAGCAGCGCCCTCTGAACTGCTGATGGATCCGTATAAATAGAGGGCTGTAGCGGGGCGTGTATGGTTATCGGCTAGTGGTAAACGTTACATGAGACGTCACTATGCCTCTACGACGAAAGAGGACGACATTTCAGCAAGTTACGGAGTTTGAACGGGGACGAATGATCGGCCTTCGTGAAGGAGGGTTTTCTTATCGTGCAATAGCAGCTCGTATGGGGCGTAACAGCAGCACAGTGATGCGAGTGTGGAAGCAGTGGGTTCAAGAGAACCAGACAACTCAGAAATCCGGGAGTGGACACCGAAAGGTGACGTCAGCACGGAATGATAGACACCTACTTACGTACTATTTATCGGTATTACTGCTCCCTAAATAATGCTAAAAGTGTAAATACTCGGCCGCAAATCTTCTAAAATTTTCGTGGAATTTCGAGATTTGCCCAGAGAATTTTGCCCTAATTTTTGAAGGAGAGATAAAATTACTGTCCTAGCTATGGGTGGACGAAATCAGAATGCGAACTGGAGGTGTGTGGAAGAGAACGACTGGCAACAAACATACCTATACGAAGGTTTCCTAGGGGAAGACGTCATTCAACAATAGATCGACAATGGTTGAACGAAACCGACTGCAATTGAAACAATTTGAAAACATTGACATGAGCTGCACCAAGCAACAGACATCACATCGACAATAAATGGGCGACAAAGCCAAAAACAGAACAAGTTAGGTTTAGTCAAACCGGAATACAAATCCGAGTTACGTGAACGTCCGTTAACAGCCGCTCAAAACAGGAAATATTTCCTAAAAACGTGACGTTTTCCGCAAAAACAGGATAATAATAAAAATAAAAAAAGCAATCGATTAACTGCCGCAAAAAAATCGATACTCCGAGCGAACAAACATTGGGTAAAGCACGTGGTACGTCAAGCAGGAAAAATCGTTTAAAAAAAAAAGAAAAGAAATGGAATAAAAAATTTAGTCACTATTTTGAAAAAAGGAGGAATACAAGGAAATGTGACTGGCGCTTCTTGCAATTGATGCGTTTGTTCCAACGCTCTTTTCTGTTTTCCTTTATCTTTTCCTAAAGAATTGAAAGAATTCAAAAACGTTTCGTGATATTTACACGACCCCCTCAAACGTAACCTTTCGTGATCAAATGGTATACCTGTACAAGGCTAAATGTAAATTTAATATTTTGGATGAATGTTAGGGATCACGTAAAAAAGAATAATAGTAACGATAATAGAAAAACTAATTAGAATTTTTATGGCGTAAGAACAACACTAAAGATCGCACTGAGCCAAGCACGCCGCCAAAAAGAAGGAAGTATTGGGGTAAAGAAATAAATATATAATTTTAATGACACACACTTTCTTACACACCAGCCTATCACACTCAAATGAAGATCCCGGCAGAGCCCAATCGCCTTTTTTCCACACATTTTTAAATTTTTGCAAAGTACTGGGTTTTACAACAGTCTTTGATTTTACCATGTTTGGCGCAGTATAGCCCAGATGCTCTTGCGCCATAAAAAATCCAAACAAACAAACAAACAAAATATCTATTGACGTTATGTCATTATACGTAGTAGAATAAGAGCAGCTATAGCTAAATAAAAGGCGGTTACTAATATCTCCCGTGCCGAGATCTTTAAAAAAAAACTAAAACAAGGTTCAAAACATATGTAGCGTTGTTTCTGAACAGAGCGTCGGATAAGCTATTTGATAATACAGACAGGAAATACGCTCAAACTAAGGTTAATATGTCATATATATATATTTCATTTACGAGAATTAAGAAAACAAAATTACATCGATTTCAGCAATTATATTCACAAAAGTCTTATCACAAATCCCCAATAAACAAAATAAATCACATTGGTATTGCTGTAGCTAGACAAAATTTAGTATTTTTTACCCTTTTTCTTTTTACATTATACACAAAAACATCTGTTTCCTAACTTCTGAAACACAGTTTATATAAGAGATATAAAACAGTTGTCCAATCGACTCTGCTAAGTTTATTTTCAATAACTCTCGCCGGCATTTGTATTTTACGCTTTTATTTGTATACGATATTTTGTATTAATCACGCTGCGCTGGAAACTACGAATTTTACACCTGTTACCCGGGGAACCAAACCCCAGACCACAATGGATAGAAAAGCGTCCCGCGTTATACGATATCAGTGACATCGAATCCAATTTAACTACACAATGGACGCGAAAACGTTATCGTTACGTCGCTGTGTAGAGCACAACTTAAGAAACAGTATTTGTTTGAGAATTTTACAACGCATCGACAGCCAGTGGCGTAGGCAGAAAGTTCATAAAGGCGAGGGTTATAGGCTTAATGGGAGGGGTTACACAGAGCTACAACTCATATATTCCTATGTTAAATATACAAAATTTCATTGCAATGGGGGGTTACAACCCCCAAAACCGCCCCCTGGCTCCGCCTCTGTGGAAAGCAAGGGTCGTTCTACGCTGGGGCCTAGTTTTTCCACGGAAACAATATTTCTTTGGAATCTAAGGGCTTCTTCCTAGCTGAAAAAGGAAGCATTCAAGTATTACGTAAGCAATATTTTGGCCATTTCAACCCCTCCCCCCAAATAAGCAAAAATTAACATTGGATAACATAGGAAAATGAGACCAAAGGCACCCCACCACCCCAAGGTGATTATATAATGTTTGCATGCTTCCAAATCAAGAATTCTCTTCATTCTTTTGACAACTGCGTCAAAGTAAAAGTGAGTACGGAAAACCACTGAGCTAAATGGATTAAGAACAGAGATTTAAAATTCTAACGCGACAGGAACACTGCCCACTAATCAGGAAGCTGCAAATGATGCGTCAATTTCGTCGCCACTTCGAGCAACAACAGGCGAAAGCGTCAGCGGCAACCGACATGTCGGAATTAACATAAATGACAAATAAAAGGGAAATGGCCGACTAAAACGAATTCAAATGACCTATCAAATTCCGCGATAATAAATCCGACTACTTGGCTCCAGGAATAGGAGATAACGCTCATTAACTGTTGGCACATCGCACTGTACATTAATGATCACTTCACGGAGCATGATTTCGATTTCCGATCAGTTCCGCATCCGGGACCGTCGATCATCTGAAGGGCGCGCCAATTACGAAAAACAGCGAACTTGACCCCTCATTGCGCGCCTGTTTGTGCGACTTACACCCTAAAACGAATGATTTTAAACAGAACCATAGGCGTAGCCAGGGGGTGGTTTTGGGGGTTGTGAACTATATTGCAATGAAATTTTGTATATTTAACATAGGAATATATGAGTTGAAGCTCTGTTACGCCCTCCTCGTTGAGCCTATAACCCCCACTTAAGAACTTTCTGGCTACGCCGATGAACGGAACCTCAACACGCATAAAAAGCATAGGGGTACGCAGAAAGTCCGTAAGGAGGGTTATAGGCTCAATGGGGGTTTACAGAGCTACAATTCACATATTCCTATGTTAAATATACAAAATTTCATTGCAATGGGGGGTTACAACTCCCATCAACCCCCCTCCCCCTGCGTACGCCAGTGCATAAAAGGAAATAAACTTAAGGAAATCCAGCTAAACGAAATTCAAACCTTTATTCGAAAATTTCTCAAAAACCTGAACAGCAGCAACGTAACAGCGCGGACTATACAGACCACGTTCCACGGAGCAACTGCCGTCGTCCAATTACAAACATCCTTTGGACACACGTGACCGGAAACAGCCAATCAAATAAATCCCCTCCACCACGAAGGAAGTAAACGCTGTTACTGATTGGTCAGCTTTGAGAATTTGTTCAATGTATACGGTTTTAGCCAGGCGACACTCCTCCCAATTGCCTGTCTTGCTTAAATTCCCTGTCTCTATACGGTTGTAGCATAACGGGAAGTGTCTAGCGTTGTGATGAATATAAAATTGTGTTAAAAATATATTTTTAGCTTGGCACGCAATGAGCAGTCTCTCGTGAACTGAGTCCTAGTAATGTTGCGCTTATATAACTTGGTTATATAACGCAGCGGTTTTCAAACTACGACACGAGTACCCCACCCCTCATGTAACTGGGGTACACAGAGTGGGGTTGATATAGGTTCATAACCCCCTTCATTGCGATGAATTATTGGATATATACATATGAATATAGGGAGTGTAGCAAGGCCGAATAAAGGTGTAATCATCGATATTTGAATAATTAACTGATAGTATGTATTTTTTTTTAATATTTTAATTTTTAAAAAATCGATATTTAAAACTATCCGGCGCCTCTGACGGTAACCTTTATGATTTGGAAACCCTCGACCAATTTTAATTGGCTATAGCTACCTGCGATTTTCAAAATTATTGGGGATTCGGAGGGGGGGCGTGTAAGTACATATTATATACATTATATGTAAAACTTCAAAATTGGTGTGTGGCTGTGTCCCATGTGCCCATATCATATAACTCTACCCCGATGATTCACTATAACGGTCCTACGGAATACGGGAAAGAGTTAACATCTTTCTTTCTTTCTTTTTGGTTTTACGGCTCAAAGACTACAGTGGTCATGCTGCGCCGGGACCTACTGTTTTCCGAGGAATCCGATCTGATTAAGCGTCCTTTTGCACTGCTGGGAGTCGAACGCGTTACCACACTGCGCCACCGAAGGGCGAAAGAGTTAACATATCATTATGCATAAAAATAAGAACCTTTACAAAACTTCATTGAACCTGAAATATTTTTAATACATATACTGCTTTCAATAAATGAAAAACCGTCTCAATGTATTAAAAGTTTCTTAAAACCTATCTTCTCTGGGAATTTCATCTTTAAGAGGAGGGGGGGGGTGTCACAATATACTTTTAGTCAACAAAACGGTTTTTAGTGAAAACTAAGTTTAAGAACCAGTAGTATGACGCTTAACTGGGGACCCAGGAATGTGCTATGAAACAAGCACGTGCGATGCATCCCACTGCATGCAGTAAAATCCCGATTATTCGATATTCACATTTTGCATAATCCGACATATTGCTTTCGTTATTTTCTAAAGATGTATGTATGCAAAATTTAATGGAAAGGGTGGCCGCAGTAGGAGGCGCTGTAACAATCCCAAACAGATTTGGACATTTAGTGTTTCCGACGGTCAGAGGCGAACGGGGAAAAGTCGTACACGTTCGGCATACAGAGATGGCACTACTCACACTGGTGGTCTTCACTCAACGCCAACCGTCGGCCAATCCCCTATCCGTCCGCCTCCTAAGGGCGAAAATGGCCGATGGATAGCCGGAAGAACACCTCGAGGCCGGCCGATGCTTCTGCAGGAGCCCACCGGACCTCGTATGACGGGTGCGGGGGAATCGCGGAGTGGCAAAGGGCCGGTTGGAGACTCGAATCCTTAGCTCACAGCCATCCCTCCACCCCAATCCAGCGGCCCGGCCAATGGCCCACGCACTCATGAGCAAAGTCAAGGCTGTCCGCAAGGCCGACAACAACGGGGACACGAGCAGGAACCAAGGCCCGCCAGTTCCGGACCGAAACAAAAAGACGTCCGCGCAGTTGAGAACCAAAACCTATCTATTTATTTTCTAAAGACGACAAGATATTACTTAAATCGTGGCCAATGAAAGCAAAATTGTATGTTTCACGACGTAAGAGAGAGAGAGAAAGAGATGAAAAATTGCTATTAATTTATAACGATCGAATAATACAAACTTCACCAGTTAGTTCCCAAAAAAGGTCGAATATATCTTTTTTGAAAAAACGACATTTCGTATTCGTGGCCTCAAAAGAATATGTGAAAGCAAGAACAACGGCGACAGCAATGATCGATGTTCTTTCGTTCCGCAAACAGTTTGCGAAGAAGAAAAGGCGCTTAAAAGCGTCTTTCTTCTCCACAAATTAAGTTGTTACGCACTTGGAAATGGACTGAGCTTTATGAAGTGCTTCTGTACATTTCAAACGTTACTGTGTTTTTCAATAATATGTGGTTATAAAATTAAAGTGACTATTGCATTGAATAACTTACACATCATCTTTTTTTTTATTTAATATGCAATTATGAGTAAAAAAATAGTCCACTGCTCTTCTACGCTTGTCAGTACGAACATCAGTTTGATTTTTATGGCGCAAGGACAGCAATGGTCATTCTGCACCATCAGTAAGAACCTAAGATGCGTTTCTCATAATGAGCCCTTACACTTTCCAATGTTTCAGCTGAAATTTCTTGTACAACTTCATTTCTTCTCTGCTTCATGTGGTCCAAGGAGACGCAACAATTCAAAAATTATTGAGGACTCGTATAGCTCTATGACAGATCAAGTGGTATAGCGTTAAACAGAATAATGTATTTAGTTTTCCAATGTGGGGCTTAAACACCCCCCTTTCCTACGCCACTGGTAGGAAGCCTTGGCCAAACCCTCGTAGGAAGGTGACCCTAAATTTTCCCCCCTGATAAGGTGCACAACTCATTGAAAATTTAATTTCAATTTTTTTGACGCCGTGACTCGCTAACGCTAATATCAATTTTAATGATCAATTATCTTTTAATACCGTTTTTCCCGTTCAGAAAACTCCCTCCATAATAAGAGACGCTTCATCAGTCACACGGCCTATTTCCGGTACGCCCCTGTAGTTGGAACCCGCACCTTTGAGCACTACTACCTGGCATTGCACGTGAGCTGCACCAGTACTCGCTCCGATGATGATAGCACACGGCTACAGAAACAGCTAACAGCGATTAAATAAATCCATTTAAAATCGTATTATACGTAACTTTATGTAATCCTAATCATTAATGAAGTTGGCTTCGTTTGATAGACTAAATTTAAACTAGAATACTTTGTCACAGAAGAATTTCCGTGGCGTCTCGAAAGCGGCCATTTGTCTGGACCCTACGGGCAGTGTTCGTAATCGTATTTGCGCTCCTCCTCCTCCTCCTCCGTTTAATCGTAGCAGCCCCTCTTCCCTTATGTACGCGCACACACACACATAGAACGATCTTCTTTTAACAATCTTTGAGCTCTCGTGGTGTTTAATAATGGTTTCTATGGCATTATCCCTAAGTACTGCATGGCCACGCCCTGAAAACTTCATGATGGTAACCCTAAACATTATAGCCATACCTGAAAAACACCACGACCATATCAAATCAGAAAATGCAATACTTCATGAATAAGACATATAAGAGTTCGTGTTTTATAATAATAATAATAATAATTTATTTTCTACGAATTCGACACCCGACACCCGTGGAGGGAGACATCAGAAAAAGTCCAATAGAGAAGGCCTGACAAGCCCACTGGCGAACGCATCAAATAACATGTTTAGTAGTATTAAATAAGCGAAATACAATAAGAGGTGATGTTAATTAAAATGAATAATATAGCGGATAAAAGATATATGCAATCGTAAATGATAGTCAAGATATTGTACTATTCTATGCACAGAACAAAAACTATCGGGAAACAAAAATAGATTCAAAATATTATTTAAAGTTTCGAGCTATCAGTACTGGACTATGATGTAAAACTCTTGCGTAAAAACTTTTCTTCGCCAAATGGCTAGTTAGTTTCTGAAAAATTTCACTTCAGTCTCGTGATAATATTCAACAAAAGAAGAATTTGGCGTCCTTTCGAATTCAAATGAAAATAACGAAACAAAAATTGAAGAAAACTCCAGCTTTAAAGATCACAATGTCCACAGTCCTCACACGAAATAGACAGTACACAATGCCATCCCAACTCCATACTCATGCAGCCAGTGTCTTCCAAACACAAATCATTCAGTCGCCATCCAAACATCCATCCATCCATCCAACCATCCATCCATCCAACACAGAAGATGACAAATCAGGCCTATCTTTCAATTTTTAATTTAAGCCGTTTGGTCTGTGGCTGCAGCCCTTTCGTTCTTGGATCGACGTCACTTCCCAATTGCAAACTTTTCGTTTCCTTTTTGTCTTTCGTTGATCGTTTATAATACAATAATACAATCATAATTTTAAATTCTATTGTAATATGATGTAAAAATTTGCTTTATTCACAAGAACGAATTTCCTATATTAATTCTTAAAATGCTTGGATGCCAAACTGTTCGAATTCTTGAAAAAAGGCAAAAAAGACTTGTACACACCCGGGAACCTTGGCAAACACTTCAGTTTTTACAGACCAAACAAGAGGAATCCGGCAGCGAAGGAATGTCCAGATCCACAAGGCAGATAGGTGGGAAAACGAAATTCTGAAATTTCATATTGGATTTTGCAGTTTTGATATCAAAATTTTTTAAGTAATGAGGTTAATCAAGGTTAAGGACAGCAGTACACTGCGCTCAGACCCACAATTCTCTGATGGATCCAAGACATGTACACCCATATGATTACTTCTGGGGAGCGCTAAGAAAAATCTTCTTCTCAAGGCTGTCAAACATTTTAGTGAATGTACAAGATACTAAAATGCTACAAAAATAATTGATACTGCTTGACAATTAGTAATGAGCTAAAAAGTATCTTACTTTAAAATGTGCTTGTAAAACTTTTGAAAGTAAATGCATAGCAGAATCGAGAAAATCTAATTTTTTGAACGGCTAGTAGAGGGGGGGAGGGCTCACCCCTACCCCATGGGTGCGCCCATGATCTGAGACTCTATTGCCGTGGGAATCAAGGAATCAATTCAGTAAAACGGATTGGTAGGAGAAAAAGCCCGCAGTCGGTACAAGGAGTCATTCAATTCAATTTTTGTGCACGATAAACAAAAACGTCACCGCTACGCCACAGTAAGGCAAAAATGAAGTTGCACTCTAAAAAAATAAATAAAAATAGGGAAAAGTTAGTAACTTGAAATAATAATAATAATAATAATTTCCATTGTACTGCCGAAACAAAAAACCACGCGTATTGATGAAATGCAAACCAAAAACTGCACGTCTCTGAAACTTCAAAGTTGAAATATGAAAAGAAAATACAAGAATGCATCAGGACACAAAGAAGCAATTGTTTGGCTTAATCAACCACTACATCACTGACTACGGGGTCCACAGAATTTCGACAAATGAGGGTCGCTCGACCCTTTTTAGTTTCTTTCATACTTTGTATGCTGAAACATATATGCAAGAAAAGTCAAAACCAACTTTTTTTTACAACGGGCATCGGAAAACAAGATTTCGTGCGATTTTGGGAAAATCAAGTACTTACAAAATTGCATGTATTTTATTAACCAATAAAGATAAATCAAAAATTAAAAAAAAAAAAAAATTTAAATCTACGTAGTTTGTTTACTTGCATCACGTAAGTTTTACAACTTTACTCAGAATTTTTTTAAAAAATAACGTAATGTGATAATGACTGAAATATCGCTGAAATCGTCATTTTTTGAGAACAATTTCTTCATGAAGGGAAACAGATATCAATGTTGCGTTTGTTTGTTCTTTTTATGTGTTAGTTCTGTCTCAAGGTGTTACCCCAAAAAATTGGAGTTATTTCCATCCCCTTTTAACATACAAAAGTTTGAAAATTTGAAAATCTGCAAAAACAGGTACATTTGGCAACTCACAACTCGAAACGGGGAGCAGTTACCTGTTTGAAATTTGGCAAAGCAACACCTCTCCGCATGTTGTTTATAACCTGAAAATTTCATTCTGCTGTTCGATCTAGCCTATGAGATACAGCCACCTTCAAACTGGAGAACCGGAAAATTGACTTGAAAAGGATCGGGGGTGGTGGTGGGGATTTGGGGGGGGGAAATTTGCTTACTATATTCCGGGGTTTGGTTCCCTAGGCCTTATGAGGTTCGGATTCCTCGGAAAATTGTAGGTCCAGAGGTTCGGATTTCTCAGAAAACAGTAGGCCACGGCGCAGCATGACCATTGTAGTCCTTGAGCAGTAAACAAACCAAAAAAAAAGATAAAGTCTATCTTCCAAGGTCTTAAAAGTTTCATTTTTTGTCTCGTATAGCTTAGTTTGTTCATGTTTCATTCTCCTTATTTTAGAGTATTTTTGGGGAAAAAATTCAGAAATTGCATCACTCATTTCTGGCTTTATGTTATGAACTCGTCCTGTGGGTGTTGATAAATCCAAAGGACACAAGATCCTTAAAACATTTTTCAGTTCTACCCATATGCAGTCATTTTTACAAATTTTGAAACTGGTACACTTGGTCCTGAAGGATGAAAGATACTTATTTTAAAATCTTGTTTAGAAATAGAAATGTCTTTTATAATTCCAAGCCACCAATTTCCTTGATACATGCAAGCAACATTACTGTTATTCTTTACACACCCAAAGGAAACAAAGTCTTGGATATTTTCTTTGAAGATTTTACGATCGATGAAATGTTCTGAACGAGAAGTTTCACGGGCTCCTATAGTATATATATTTAAAGGAATGTGGCTGTGGTAAGCTTGGGTGTTCGAAGTCCTAATATAGGAATTAAATCTGTCTGCAAGAAATTCTGCTTGCTCTTCAACCTTGACTGTGGCACAAAGACATATTTGATTCCAGGTATACCTGCCGTGGACATCCATTGCGATCTGGTTAACCACAGCAAAAGCACTACACCTAATGCTTTTTACCAGCAGTTATTCTCTGAATTTCGGGATCATTTTCAAGACTCCAATTTCATTTTTACAGATGGGTCCAAAACAGAAACAAATGTAGGTTCTGCATTTGTCATTAATAACAGTGCCATTGCAGAAAAAATCCCCCCATCATACTCCATTTTCACAGCAGAACTTTATGCCATTTCCATGGCACTTGCGTATATTTCAACTCATAGCTTAATTCCTTGTATAATTTGTACCGATTCTCAGAGCTCTTTAAGAGCCCTGGAATCTTTTAAATATGCACCTCATCCTATTTTATCCAAAATCCATTCACAACTGCAGCACCTGCACAATCATTCCAATATTAAATTCTGCTGGATCCCTGCTCACATTGGTATCAAAGGGAATGAGGCTGCTGATGCAGCTGCAAGGGCAACGAACTCACCACTTGCTTCTAGCCAACTTCTTCCTTTCTCTGACCTGAAACCAATTATCAAGACCTGTGTGAATCAAAGGTGGCAAGAAGAATGGGATCATCAAACCAATAACAAATTGCATAATATTAAACATACAATTGGTAACTGGCCCTCCTCATACCGTAAAAATCGGAAAGAGGAGGTTCTCCTTGCTAGACTTCGCATTGGGCATTCCCATCTCACCCATAGACATCTGTTGGAAGGAAAACCAGCACCAATTTGCCAAGTGTGCAATGAACCCATGAGTGTTTTACACATTTTAACTCAATGCCCCTATTATAGACTTGCCCGCACTCTTACTTTTAACTCTTCATCACTGTCTGACATTTTAAATGACCATGCTGACCATACGCACGTTTTAAAATTTTTAAAAAGTACTGGTTTTTACTACAGTCTTTGATTTTACCATGTTTGGCGCAGTATAGCCCAGATGCTCTTGCGCCATAAAAAAGCCAAACAAACAAATGATTCCAGGTATGTTTTGTTTACGAACTCAAACATAACCTTTGGTGTTGCGATATGAGCCTGAGTAATCGTTTGAAGGCCAGCTTTTGATACAAGTGTTTTAGTGGCCCCCCCAATAACATCACAAGCCCCCCCCCCCCTTACCATGTGAGGTTGCACAAAAATGCCACTCTGTATTCAGTCCAAAATCTTGGTAATGACTGAGGTTTATAAAGTTTTTCGATTTTTGCAGTACCTTGACGCCTTGTCGGAGAAATGTATAACCTTTCCCACATATGGAACAGTGGCTTTTAAAAGCTCAATTCCTTTTGGACTGTGTAAACTTCTTCCACTGTGTGATTAAGGTAATCACTGATAACGCAGATACTCTTTCTAATCGCTTCTACAGTTTCATTGTCTTGTATTTTAAAGTACAAAAGGCAACAGGTAAAAATGATTCTTTGTGATGGCAGTTAATTTGATAAATACTAAAGAATAAAATAATTCAAAGTCTGAAATCTGAACTGAATCTAAATCTGAAATATAAATATTTATATATACAGTACACTGGAATTCTAATTATTTAAATATATACCGATATTTAGAATATTTAACACTTAGTGAAATATTAATTTGGCAACACATACAAAATATCGAAACAAGTTCGACTTTTCCCCTCAAATCCTCTCCCCCACCCCCTATCCTTTTCAAGGCAATCTTCCGATTCTCCAGTTTGGAGGTGGCTGTTTCACATAGACAGGTTCGAATAACAGGATGAAAATTTCAGGTTATAAACAGATTGCAAAGAAGTGCTTCCTCGCCAAATTTCAAACAAATAACTGCTCACCCCCCTTTTAAGCTATGAGTTGCCGAAAAGGCCCGTTTTTGAAAATTTCCCTACTCTTGTATGTTAAAAGGGAATGGAAATAACAACTCCAGTTATTTTGAGGTACCACACTGAGACAGAGAACTAACATATAAAAAACGCGACATTGATATCTGTTGCCCTTCAGGAGGAAATCGTTTTCAAAAAATGACGATTTCAGCGATATTTCGGTCATTATCACATTACTCGGAATCTTTTTTAAAAATAATCTAAAGCTGTAAAACTTACGCGATGTAAGTAAACAAACTACGTAGATTTTAAATCTTTTTGAATATTTGATTTATCTTTATTAGTTAATAAAATACATGCGATTTTGTAAGTATTTGTTTTTCGCAAAACCGCACGAAATCTTGTTTTTCCGATGCCTGTTGCCAAAATAAAAAAAAAAAATTTCAATTGGTTTTTGATTTTCTTTGCATATATGTTTCAGTATACAAAGTATGAATGAAATTAAAAATGGTCGAGCAACCGAAAAAAAAAAATTTCGAAATTCTGTGGAATGACCCTATATTTAGTTTCGAAAAGAAAAAAAAAAATCGACTTTAAGCATGTAGTAAGGCAGGCGTCCTATCACCCGCCGGTCTTCAAGTCCCATTTATCATCACACCCTGTCTTCTCGGGCATACCGATGGCATCTAACCAACTCAACCCAAAGAGTACGTCCTCGAATCGACGAAAGAGAAAAACCATCGTTGTCTATATTTCCAAATACAGCAGCTCATTCCTAAGATTTGCCCCTCTCTCTTATCACCGAGGAATTCTGGGGCTTATCTTCGACGAGATGCGAAAAACCTTAGGTAAGCACCAAAAAAAAAAAAGTTGGAAAAAAAAAATCCTGTTTTCGAACATCAAACTTTTCTTGTAGCCGATAAGGGGAAACAAGAAACAACCAAATTCAAGCCGGAAGGGTATTACAACGCCGGATTGCATCTTCGACACGACGCACCGATGGAGGAAAAAGAACTGCAATTTATGACCAACCAAAAAGAAGAATAATACTTCAAGAGCTTAAAATTGGGGTCCGGAAATCGGCGTGCAGTTGCCAGATCTGAATTGCAAAATATAAAGCAGCGACCAGACGTGATATTTACGCTTTTCAGATTACGTCTCCGACGGAAGAGGTAAAAATTTATCTTCAAACGCCCCCTTCAGGATTGCTACCGATTAGTTGTGGGCGTGGGGGGCTTTCCTCCCTTTTGGCGTAACCAGTAATTTGCATATTTTCATTTACCTAAGAAAAGCGCGCAATATTAATTTCGAGAAATGCCAAAAATATGGTGCTTAGCGAAATTTCGCGGAAGTGTTGCCAAACGCGTAGCTTAAAATACAGCGAAAAAAACACCTATTTTCGGAAACGCTCTGCCAAACGCCTCGTAGTACGGAGCACAATTTGCGCCATAAAAGGCGTTTTTCTTTTCCATTTCTGTTGTTTACATTCCGCCTTCGAGAAATAAATGTTTTATAAATTCGACCGAAGCGGAAGGAAGAAACAAAGAAGGAGAAAAAGTAAAGGAAGTGATGTTCCCAGAATTGCTGCGTGGATCCCCTAAGCCGCGGCCCATTATCAGTTTTCGTGAAAAGAGTTGGGAATTAAAGAATAAAAACGCTTTCTTTCTAGTTTGACCAGTAGCTTGGGAAAACAGAGGGGGGAAAAGGTGTCGACAGCCCATGGGAGTTGTTTCCACTGTCCATCAACCTCTCTTGCAACGTAAACAACATTCAGGGGCGATGGGGAAATACCACGCTAATTTTATCTATACTGGCCGTTCCTAAAACGGTACACATACATTCACAGAGAGTGTGGAAAAGATTACTTAAATATATTAAGTTTTGGAATAACCTTCAACCACCTCTCTCTATTACTCTTTCCTAATTTTTTTTTTACCATATTAAAATTCCATCATTCTCTGCAACGTCTCCGTTACTAAGCCCACATGAACATAAGCACAAAAGCAACTAATCTAAATGAATTTTGAATAAGGATTTAAATTCAAACTGGAAAGGAACTTCTCACTAATCAGGAAGTTTCGAATGATGTGTCAATTTCGTCGCCACTTTAAATAACAACCGCAGAAAGCGTCAGCGGCAAAGGACATGTCGGAATTAACGTAAATGGCTAATAAAAGGGAAATGGTCGACTATAACGAATTCAAATGGCTGACTACATTCCGCGATAAGAAATTTGAATACGCGGCTTAAGGGAAAGAGACATATAGCTTATTAGTTATGTCGCACACCGCACATTAATGACAATTTCACGGCACATCGTTAATTTCGATTTCAGGTCCCGTTCCACATGAGGGACGTTTGATCAGGGATCGAACGATCAACTCCAAAGTTCACGACAATCACTTAAAATACAGTTAAATTGTAAAATTTTGTCATTGGTCCAACGTATAAGAAAAAATTCCGCAACCTTTCGAGAACTACTGTTCCCTTCATCAAGCCAGTTGTCCAGAAAATAAGAATGAACTGTGTTTATATCCTCGGTTACGGATTTTGCCAGCAGGGATGTCGCACTCATTATTTCACCAGAACTGTTTTTCCCTAAATAACCCAGGTTTCCTCCTAAATGCTTATCCCCATTTTCCCCCCATCATCATGGATTTTGAAATTTTAATTGCCCGATTTCCTAATCAATTACGAAATCCGTCAATTGGCGGCTCAAAATCTAAGCTGAATCGTATAAGATATGCGTGAGAAGGTGGGGAAAACCGCGTGGGGCACAGCTCCGAGGCAAACCCATAACTGGAGGCATAAATACAGGTTCATTTTACTTTATCGCCACCACGCCTGATAAAGAAAATAGTGGCTCTCGAAACTTCGAACTCTTTTATTTTTAATCTACCGCGAGAACAAAGAAGCAATCGTTTGGTCCGATCAGTCACTCCATCACTGAATGCTTATCTAAGTTTCGAAGGGCACGGATTTTAAGAACCGTAATTCAGCCGAGACAAACGTCATAACACAAAAGTCGGTCTTCAAGTCCCATTTATCATCACACCCTGTCTTCTTCTTCTCGAGCATATCGATAGCATCTCACTTTACCAAAAGGGTATGCCTATCGCGCGAATCGATAAAAAAGGAAGGCTTTGCGTATATTTCCAACTATAACAACCTATTCCAAAGATTTAGTTCTCTGTTATCGCCGAGAAATTCCTACGTTTATCTTCGGCAAGCTGCGAAAAAACAAATACTCGTGGAAGGTAATAAAAACAAATCCTGTTTTTAAACTTCAAACTTATCCCGTGACCGATAAGGGAAACAACCACATTCCAACCGGAAGGGTATTACGAACAGAGGGATTGCATCTTCGACAAGATATCACGATAGAAGAAGGGTTTATAGCAAACCAAAAAAGGAGAATGTGACAAAAGCCCAAAACAGAGACCCCTTGACTCGATTGTGTGGATATTTATGGGAATTTTGGATGCTGACGTTGGGCTCGGTATTCCCAGTTCAAGAACGAGGCACCGGGAAGTGATGCAAAGAATTATTGAAGCGACAAGGATCACGGAGAAGAAGAGGGGAGAGAGAAAGAGACCAAACGGAGGCCCTGGAGCCTTGCAAATCGAGATCGGTGTGTCGATACTAGATTTGAATTGCAAAATATAAAGCGGCAATAAGACGTGATATTTACGATCTTCGGATTATGCTTCTGGCAGGCTGGGCAAAAATGTATCTTTTAACGCCCCTTCCTCCGGAACCGTTACTGATTTGACGGAGGGGCGGGGTGCTATTTCCTCACTCCTGACGTAGATCGTAATTTACATAGTTTTGTTTGCCTCTGAAACTCGTGATACTAATTTTGAAGAACACAAAAAATATGGCACTTCACGTAATTTCGCGGAAGTGTTGCCAAAGACGTATCTTAAAATACTGCGAGAAACTCTCCTATTTTCAGAAACGCTTCGCAAAATGCATCGTCGTACAACGTACAATTTGCACCATAAAAGGACTAGTGCGTTTTTCTCGTCCATTTTAGTTGTTTATATTCCGGCGACTAAAAATATATGTTTTATGAATTCGCCCAGAGTAGAAAACGGACTACGCGGAGAAAGAAAAGAACAACAACAAAGGAAAACTGAGGAGCCCAGGAATTATTCCGTGGGTTCCCTAATCCGCAACCCATTATCAGTTTCCGTGAAAAGAATGGGAATTAAAAGAAAAACAATACTTTCAAGGAGTTTTTGGAGCTTAAAGCTTGGGGGAAATGACATGATGGAGAAGCCCCTGTGTGTTGCTTCCACTTCCCATCAATTTCTGCTGCAACGTAAACAATGTCAAGGGTGTAACACGAGGAAAGAGTTTAGACGCATTTCAGTGGTAGCTTTGCTGTTTAAAAAAGAAATGTGAATCTTTTTGAAGATGTCAGTTTCTATAATGTTCACCTAATAATTCACACCCTATGCCTGTCCATAATATAATACGAAGATCGTGAAGTGGAATTTTGTCTATAAACCAGCAATACTTCCAGGTGAGATTGAAAACCGCTTTCAATCGGATCGAACTGGTGTTAAATATACTTACGCTGTTTTAATTTAGAAGAGTAATTCTCGATCTATGTGAGAACGCAATCCAGTAAAACGATACTGATAATAGCTGATAACTGCATCAACGAAATGTGGGACGGACACCCACTGGCCCTCATATGAATACTTCTAGGTGGGGGGGGGCTGAGAAAAATTATTACCTTCTTCTCAAGGCTGTCAAACATTTTAGTGAATGTACAAGATACTAAAATGCTACAAAAATAATTGATACTGCTTGACAATTAGTAATGAGCTAAAAAGTACCTTATTTTAAAATGTAACTATAAAACTTTTGAAAGTAAATGCGTAGCAGGTTCGGGCGAATCAAATTTTTAAACGGCTCGGGGAGTTCGAGCCCCCTCTCCCATATGGGCGCCCATGCGGACACCCTCAGACGGACAGGTGGTTAAATTTCGCGGTCATATGCAACTCCCCACACCTCAGTTAAAACTCAACTATGCTCAGTTTTACCTTTAAAATAAGTTTAAATGAGTATCAAAGGTCATGTACTGATTATATCATCAGGGGTAATTCATTAAGCAATCATTTAACTGTCCATTATTTATCGGGATATATTTAAAACATAATGACAGTTTCACGGTAATTGCGCATCCTACACTATGCATATGAAAAAAAAATAATAATGTTATTACAAAAGTGAAAAAAAAAAAGTGTTAAAAATGCTTAGCATTTCTGAGTACACAAATCTGCTTTGAATGAATGCACAAATCAATTGTGAAATGTGCCGTTCGTTGACCAAAAGAAGTCCGCTTGAACAGTGTGAAAAAACGTGAAAAGGCGGCACAAACGGGGTAGCGAGTTCATTACAGCAAAGGAGGACTACGATTTCAGAATTGGCTTTTTGGTGAACGTTTGTCAGCGCCAAAAAATCGAGTTCTGAAATTGGAGTCCTCCTCTGCTGTAATGGGATAGTCCGTTTGTGACGTCACCTCCCGTTATTTCTAACTATTCCATCGGACTTCTTTTCGCGAACGAACAGTATAAACGGTTGGAAATAAATTACGGGTGTTTATGAAAGGGGAAACAAATTCTTGCAAGGATATTAATTACCGACATTCCTTAGTTTACGACCCGTTAGCACCTTTTTCACTCATGTCTGAGAAGGTCAGGGTTGACTATGAAATCGGGCCGGATTCAAACCGACGACCTTTTGGAATTCCGTGACCACTACGCCACTGAGCACAGACATGCATGATCTATTTATCGCACTTCCGTTTAACGGCGGGAGAACTTAAAAGAACTTTTACGAGTAAAACGAAATGCACAATTTCCTACCTAAAAAAATGGGTTGTTTTAATACCTCTTTTTTTAATCCAACGCTCGCTCTTGGCGGCATTTAGCGCTACGCAACCCAATATAGGATGTCATTACCAGAAATAGTGCCATTAAAATCAATCTTGGCTCTTGCTTCAGAAAATCCAGGACACAGCCTAAAGTGATCGGAGTCCATTGGGAATGATATACCGTCATAGAAATATGCTGTATAAAACGTATGATTTAATGTATATCGAATTTTTCTACTTGGCGGTTAATAATATATCCACACGTTTTAAAATACTGGACATTAAATTTTCAAGCATTAAAAAATTTTATGTACATATTTATTTATTCCTTTTAGATACATATTTATTCATTTTAAATGCATGCATGAATATTTTGATGTTCTTTAGTGCATGGATATTTTGATGTTCTTTAGTGCATACATGGATATTTTGATGTTCATTAGTGCATACATGGATATTTTAATGTTCTTTAGTGCATACATGGATATTTTGATGTTCTTTAATGCATACATGGATATTCTGATGTTCTTTAGTGCATATTTGTATGGATATTTTGATGTTCTTTAGTGCATACACGGATATTTTGATGTTCTTTAGTGCATACATGGATATTTTGATGTTCTTTAATGCATACATGGATATTCTGATGTTCTTCAGTGCATATTTGTATGGATATTCTGATGTTCTTTAGTGCATATTTGTATGGATATTTTGCTGATATTTTAGTGTATATAATCCGGGCTCTAATGGTGAGTGTTTGATAAGAGACAAGCGTCTGTGTGGGCGCCGGTCGATTGACATGCGCTGTAAAAGCCGTCTGCGATTGACGACAACAAGTCTGCGACTTCAACGACGTCCAGCCACTGTGACCCGAAAGACTGAAGCATTTGAGGGTCAGGCAAGATACGACGGCAAAAATAAAAGAACGATTCCGGGAGATAACAGTTGTTAGCGAGATTCCGTAGTGATGAGTCAGCGAAAGATTTAGAACGAAAAAAATGGCTTGACTCGGGCATTTAAAAAGAGTGGACACTCCAAAGTGCAGTCAGAACGTCAAGTCAGACAATTAAATCCTTTCAATGCGTTAAGTAGTGGCTGAATTTTTTCATTCATGGCGCTAGGAGAACGAACACTACGCTGTTCCAAAGACGCATGAAACATGGAATATAGAATGCATAAAATAATAGCGGTTACATAACGTTAACGGGCGGAAAATAAATTCGCTCAGCCCTGTATTCACGAAGGGACAGGTGGCTTAACGTAACGGCTTAACAGTTCGCTTGATTCGATTATTAGACGGGGACCCCGAATCAAGAATAGCCAACTGTTTCGCCATTATCATCACGGTCAGGGATGGACTAACTCCGAAACAAACTAAACTCGTAAAGAAAAGAATGATTTTCCGGCGCCTGGTGGGACCCGAACCCACGACCTCCTAATTGCCGGTCAGGTGCTCTACCTACTAAGCTACAGGCGTCGATCCCTTTTATATATATATGGCTTTCCATGGACAAGTTCGCTATTGGCAGTGCTTTGACTACTCTGTTGCCAAAGCGACAAGTCAAAGAAGTAAGAATCTCTGCCTTTTTTTTACATTTCTCTTTGATGACGTTTGCACACGATAAGCTCGCTGGAATCCGAAACCCAGCCACGTCCCACTAGAATATACTAGTACATTCTAGTGAGCCCTCTAGTATATTCTAGTGAGACTGTATATTCTAATGAACTCTCTTCATATTCTAGTGAGACTGAAATTCTAGTAAACCGTGACCAAGCCCAGTAAATTCAAAGGGCATTACGATAGCGGCTGGAGCGTAAAAAAACAACAAACAAGCAACACCGCAGCTAGATAATTTTGCGTCCTTGGCAGAAACTTAGGATAGCGCGACTTTGGGATTATTAAAAGTCCACAGTCAGAAGTGGAGTCATAGTGTTAAGACAAACAAAATGAGCCAAGCACAGGGCAAAGAAAAAGATATTACAGTCGAACCTCGTTAAGACGAACACCAAAGGGAACAAAAAATCTGTTCCTATTAACAGCAATTCGTCTTATCCGGAAAGGGTAGTATGTTATACCAGTGATGCGCAAACCGTGAGTCCCGACTCCAGAGAGGTCGCGAGAAAATTTCAAATTCAAAGGAATTTATTTGACAATAGAAAATATAAGACTTTTTTCTTCAACGTCTGCTGTCGTCTATCTAGCGGTCGCGACAAATTTTACACAAAATGGCGGTTGCGACAATATTTTATACAAAATGGGTGGGGGTACCAGAAAGTGAAAATAGTTTGACCATCCTTGTGCCTAAACGCTCCAGGACTTCAGAAAAATTTCGTATTAGAAGTAGAATTCATCTTAAGCGTGTTCGTCTCAGCTTGAGGTTTTGACTGCATGCCAATATACATACCAAGACTGCAGCACCAGCACAGTATACATATGCGGTGCTATCAAAATCAAAAATTATCCGACTTTCGTTTGTGTTTTTACTGCGGAAGAACAGCAAAAAGTCATACTGGGCGAAATTATTACATTTTAGAAAATCCGAACCTCTGCCACCATCAAAGGAAACCAAACGCCGGCCCACCCTTCCCAATACTACGACAGACGAATGCGCGCCACGACTACGCCACCGTCGAGTAATGGCCCTACATTTTGCCCGGGGAATTTGAACCTCTGACGGCCCTGGGAACCAACACCCGAACAGCAGCGATCCCCCACACCCGCTACTATTAATCGAACCCGCATTAGAAACCCGCTGGGAGAAACAGTTACCACTGCACTCAGTTCATAGATGTATTAATCGTTGCCACGTGCGAAAAAGGAAAAAAAAGTTCAAAACACGACAAATATAAAAAGGAGCGACGAGTGTTAAAGAAGCCGTTACAAAGGCCGATGTTTTAAGTATTTATCGTTTGGCGAAAAGGCACTTAAAAACCCTACTTCAAAGCTTTTCCCGTCCTGGCTTGAGCATCGGATGTCGGCAAGCGTAGATAAGAAGAAATTCAAGGGCAGCTCGAGGTTATCAACAAAAGCGACTGTACTGAGAAATGCGTCGAAGATTATTATATTTGATTAAGCGATAAATATTTCAACACTCTTAATGCAAAGCACCCAAGAAATTAAGTGGGTGTATTAGTATATAAAAGCGTATACGTGTATAAGGAGACCAGACACCCTGTTTTCGGCGGAACAGCCCCGCTGCCCCCACAAGGCTCCCCGTGGGAGGGTATTCGCCCCTCCTAAAGAGTAGTCCGACAACTTAGGGTTTGTCTAACCTTACGGCAGCAGGCCACTGGGAACCAGAACCCCCGAACTACGGTAAGCGAATTGGTCGTGAAGGGGCGATCACCCCACACACACACACACACTTTCAGGCTTAAATAGGAAAAAATAATGACGATGAAAAATATTTTGTGTATTGTTTGTTATGACTGTAATAAATAAAAGTCTTACACAGGCGTCCAAAGTCTCTAAGTCTTGGAGAAATGCGATCCAGACGTTTTTCCACGAATCTACAAGTTTCTCGCCCTTCAAACTACGTTTTCAGTAAGTGTTGCTTCAGCATAACGTAGTTTTTTATCGTTGAAGCGCCGTCAAACTTGGCTTCGAACGCGGATGACAGAAGAGACTTTTAATACACACCCACAGAGACATTCATATTGATGTAAATAAAGTGATTGACAAATTTTCAAAGAAACCAAGATGGCTCGACTTTGCACTATAAACTTCAAGTTTTTTAAAAAGTCGCTTATTATAAAAAAAGTAAAATAATTACGATGTTTTTGTAGTTTAAATTTAAACTTGTTCTATTAATTACATTGTAAATTATCGTTTTTGGTTATTGTATATGTCTCCTTTACTAGCTTATCCTTCTGTCATACTTGACTATAATCTACCCTAAACCATATAGTTTAATTAAAGAAAAGCCCAACTTTAATTCATTGTCGTAAATTAAATATGATGAGTATAAGAGACTAGTAATACAGGCCTGCACAAAAGTTTAGACACAACACAAATTTGAGTATAACAAAATACTATTAAAACTGAAGAAGTAGGAACTTTAATATTACGAAGTATGAACACATGTAATATGCAAATTAAAAATTTGAGAACAGAAATCACATCAGTAGCGAACTTGCTGCAATATATAACTTAAAATAAGTAAAATATGTGGCACAAAAGTTTAGGCACAAACATAAATTTTAGCACTTGCATAAGGAAATGAACAATTTTAATAATCAATGTAGCCACCATTACTTCGTATTAGATTAAATACGCGGTCGTTCATTGAAAGCACAAGATTTTGAAAGGTTTCTGGTTCAAAATTAAACCACGCTTCTTCTATAGCCTTTTTAAGTTCTAAAACGGACGGATATTGCTTTCCATTGGCATACACAACATTCGTTAGTATGCCCCATACATTTTCGATGGGATTACAGTCAGGACTAAGAGCAGGCCAATCGAGAACTGTAATATTTTTAGCGCTCATCCATTCTTTTGTTGACCTGGATGTGTGGATGGACGCATTATCTTGTTGGAAAACCCAGTTTCGTCCACATAAAAGTTCGCCAAAAGGTAATAGGTGACTTTCAAGAGTTGCCTGGTATGCCTTGGAATCTTGTTTTCCATTCAAAAACGCCAAAGAAGTCTGTCCATTGAAGCTAAAGGCTCCCCAAACCATGACTGAACCTCCTCCTTGACGTCTGCTGAACCGACTTAAGGGGCGTTTTCGAAGATCGTGCCAGTAGTGCGAAAGGCCATCGGGACCATCTAAGTTCCACTTTTTTTCATCACTAAATAACACCTGCAGCCATTCGTCACTGTATGATATGTGCTGCCTTGCCCATTGTAGTCGTGCTTGTTTATGATGTAATTGCAAGCAGGGCTTGCGGCGCATTTTTGCATATCTCAAATGCCTGCATTCTACAATCCTTCTACGTATGGTTTCTCTTGACACTCGCATTGCTAACGTGTTTTTTATTTGATTTGCAGACAGGCTTTCATTTGAAGCCAATCTTCGTATTTGTCTATCATCCCGAATGCTGGTCACTCGAGGCCTCCCAGATCGTGATTTTGGTTGATACTGATCACCCCGGGATAACACTCGATAAATGCCTCGCTTTGAACGGTTCAATGCAACAGAAATTTGAGTAACAGATTTACCTTTAGTTTTCAGCCTCCAAATCTTCAAAATCTCGTCATTCGTAAATTGCTTTGACTTCGGCATCGTTCTAAGCATTCTAAATTATTTCAGGCCTTATATAACAACTCTGGGAAACGCCCCTTCGATCACTTGGGAACTTCGCGCCGTTAATTTGCATAAATCTGACATATGTGCCTAAACATTTGTGGCATGCAGATTCCAATATTACGGTGTTGGGATATTTTGTTTCAGTACTTTTGGTAATCTTTTAAGTTGCACAATTTATTATTGGTTCTAGGATTATTTAGATACAATATCGGCGAAGTTCAATGCAAATTCTCGCTTTTATTTATAATTTGCCTCTGTGTCTAAACTTTTGTGCAGGCCTGTATAACAACATTTACCTAAACTATTTAACAGTCAAAACTAAAATTTTTCCTCGGTAGGGCTCCCAAATAACAACATCCTAGATCTGCCCTTGAGGATGACCGCAGAATTTGTTTGTTTGTTTGGCTTTTTATGGCGCAAGAGCATCTGGACTATACTGCGCCAGATGACCGCAGGGTAAAAGAACGCGTTACCACTGGAGGGTCGGTGAAACTTAAAAACCAGCATAGAACCATTCCTCGTGACCTAAAGCAAGCGTAAATCTGTCTGTCTGTTTGGATGTTTTATGGCGCAAGAGCATCTGGGCTATACTGCGCCAAATCTGTTCGTTACTATCGAGGAGGAGTGCAAGTTCTTGAAAGATACATACTATAATATAAAGCATTGACGAAGGAAAAGGATGGAAGGTGTCAAGCCCCCACATTGGATAACAAGGTGGTACATTCTTCTCAGTTCTTGGCGCAGTATAGCCCAGATGCTCTTGCGCCATAAAAAAGCCAAACAAACAAACATTCTTCTCTTCAACGACGTATCATTTAATCATTTTTTAAGCTTCTTGGTCCCTTCTCCCCATAATTTTTTAATTGCTCCACCCCTGCTATGAAGAAGAGAATATGGTAATAAATAGTAACAATGGCAATAGGAAATAGACACATAAGAGTTCCTTTTCGGACTCCCATCTCGTATCGTTGCCCTTTATCAGAAACCAACTGAAGGCACAATGGCAAACACTCCAGACATGGAAAAAAAAAAAAAAAAGATCAGAGATAGTATAACAGGGAGTAAAAAAAAAAGGAAAGTCAATGGAAAGAGAAAGGATTCAGGAAATGAAACACCACGCCGTTTTAACAAGGCCCGAAGGACGGAGGTTGATTATTTTTGCATTCTTATGGGGAGTGGAGGGACCGTACACTCAATCTCAACGCACTACATGAAGATCCACGCACCCAAAAACATACCATTGAAAAACAAAAATGTGTACTCGCATATGAGTGAGCAAATTACCCACAATTTCGTTTAAATACCATCCCTTTTACCAGCCAATAATTGAAAATAGGTAACTTAAATAAATGAATAAATAAATAACAAAAAATTCTTGTTAAATTCCTTGGGACTCGAAAAACAAACGTTGAATTTTAATTTATTGATAACCCCGATGTGCAGGGGTCGAGAGGAAGGAGTGGGACGTGAAGTGAAGCAGGTCGCGTCAGTTTCTATAGCAACTACATACACAAGTATAATGGACATAGTCAAATAAATAAGTCTATTTTATAAGGATTGGGTGAATTTTTTAGGCCACAAGGACAGAAAAGGCGACAAACAAGTTAAGATTGTACTTATGTTTATTTTATGACGATTCAATACACAGTTATAAATATATTTTATAATACACAGTTATAAATAAACAAAACGGCTCGTTTAACAGGTTGGCGAGTTCAGGTCCCATGAGTGCGATTCCTGCCCGCGTTTTCCCCGGCGTTCATCCTCCTGTTCTTCTTCTTTGCTTCTTTTCACGTAAAACAGACAACTAAATGTACAAGAACAGGTCCCCTAAATCGTAATAAACCGGAAGATTGAAATTTACAATAAGGAAGAAAGGTGAATAATTATGGTAAACATAGATTTTTAATTGAAAGTAACTTGACATGCTGTTCGTTGACATTCCAAACTACCTAAAGAAAAATTTAAAGATACTATACAAGGACAGTAAGTGTCATGCGGCGTCGGTCATTTTTATGGGAAGAATAGGTCAAACGCGGACACAGATCACAGGGGTCATGACCCTCCCAAAAATATATTTTTTCACTGTAAAAAATTCCAACTTTCATGAAAAATGAAGGGTGTTATTCCAAGACCATGGCAAATTCTGTCCTTGCTCCTCCCCCCCTCCCCTCACCAAATGAAAATCTGTGTCCGCCCCTGGACTCTGTATTGTCCGTTCTTTAACAACGATCTCATTTTTTCTTTACAAATGTTAACGTCTTTATGTCTAGCTTGTTCGAATAAGAGAAGAGCCAGGAGAACTTCGTAAGGCGGTTGGTTGAATTTCTATGGCGCTAAGACAGCACAGGAACAAGTTAAAACGACACCGCCTGAAAATTCATGAAAATGACAACATTGCTCTGCGATTGATTTTTACTTTCACCCATTGCTATGGAGACTGCATCTATTTCACAATCATAAATGTCAAGTTGACTATTCGTCGGCTTTTTTCTTAGCCTCCCTTCAGGGCACCTGTTCCACAATGCCTGAAAATTTATTATTTATATTCCTGAAAAATAAATGAAATAATTATCTGTGATAGGGGTTCTCGACCGAGGTAGAATTTCATGGTTTCAGGAAAGAATTTAGAAACTGACTTCGATAGACTCAAAAGTAGAGTGCGCATGTATCGTAAAACATAGGCACAGAGCTCGATTAAGACAAATGGGGAGGCGGGAGGTTATAAACACATTTTCAGATGGGGGGGGGTGGGGGCGTCCCTTACGTGCGATAATAGATTTAAATTCCTCAAATTTATGGTGAACTTTCCAATATATCCCCAAAAAGTAAGCTTTTACTTAAAAAAAATTTAGATACCGATCCAGAGTGAATAATGAAAAGTTAACTTCTAAAGAAAAGTAAAGGAACTGCAGTTGAGGTCCCTCCAACGGGGCCTTGTCAGTAGCCAGGTCCTGTAGGGGAGCATAAAGAAAAACTGAGAACGACTCGCTGATATAAGAATCTACCAACAGCCATGAAAAAATAGCTAAAAACGCACAAATTTGAAGAAATACAGATCAGGTGTTCATTCCGGCGGCGATCACTGTCTTAACATGACGGCCAAATCTTAACGCTCTTTAAAAAAAAACACTTCCCTCGACAGAACGCAAGGCATTTGCTTCGGGACCGCGAATTTAATCAGGCTGGAGTGGCAATAAAAAGAACAAAAAAATATAAAAAAGGAAACCGAAGACCAAAGTGTTCTAAGAAAAGAAAAGAGCAAAATATTGCCCCGAAATTCCAGCTCTCCTCAGAAAGATTTTAAAACACGCACTCCATCAGCGTTTATCTGAATAGTAAATAACGCTAATAACGGTAACCCTTGGTAAACTGCTAAGGTGGCAGCAAAAACAGTTTTCCATGTCATTCTTGACGTCTATTTCAGCCCGTTTAAGCTTACTGGCTTAACTGAATTTCACTGCGCAGTCGCGAGAATACGTCATCGACGTAAGTACACAAACTGGTGATGGCGTTCACTTGTGTCAAATGATAACATTCCACAGTTGTTGACACAGCAACGAATTTATGATAATCCAACGACGAAAAGTGTCATATCGCAGCACTGAAGACAGCCATATTTCAAACCGACATTTTATGTCCCAAGGCTATGTTATGACAGAGCCGTAGCCAGACTGGGGCTATATGGGGAGCTTAGCTCCCCGTGAAAATATTTTTTCGCACAAATCAAATATTGTAGAATTTTATTTTAAATTTTTTGTTTTGTACGAAATTGTACATAACAATGGAAATTGTTCTTTGACGTTAAAAATGTATTCAAAATAGCTTTCTACGGTACATAATTTTTTTACATAGATTTTAGTCTTCATGTACGGATAGAGGGAAATTATAGAGGGGTATACTAAAATTTATTTCTTAATGCAAAATTTACGTTAAGAAATTTATTTATTAATTTTAAATATATTAGTCTACTTATATAAAATACTGGAAAAAAGTTTAATGACGAGCGAAAAAGCACCAAATGTGGAAAATCAGAAGACATACCTTTGTGCAAATGAGATTAAACTACCATGAGGTGGAGCTGAATATTTTTTGATAGTATTTATTTTAAAAAATCTTAAAACTACTTTTAATATACCATTCAATGATTTACGGATGCTATATAGCTTGGAAAAAAATATAAGAACAGCAGGGATTTTTTACGTCAAAACCTAAATTAGCATATTTTGGCTTGTTTTTATCGTATTATCAAGCGCTGTAAATCACTTTCTGTAGTTGGTTTCACAGC
This sequence comes from Dysdera silvatica, assembly GCA_006491805.2. Lineage (NCBI taxonomy): Eukaryota > Metazoa > Arthropoda > Arachnida > Araneae > Dysderidae > Dysdera > Dysdera silvatica. Next base: position 116,199,646 of record QLNU02015270.1, on the reverse strand, counting down.
AACTGTGCTTTTTAAAGTACCGAAAAATAAAGAATTATCAGAGATTGAGCGAGGCCAAGTCCTTGGTTTCCATGCATTACTGGACGCGAAATTTCGCGAAAAATCAATAGATCTAAGGCTGTTGTATATAACTATTTAAATAATTCAGAAAACTACGGGAAAAAGAAACATACAGGTAGGCAAGTTTCTGTTACTACTCGTCAAAAGAGAGACATGTTTAGGCAAGCCTGTCATAAAAAGCAATTTTCATCCCAAATTAGAAGTAATTTAGGATTACCTTGTTCTAGCCGAACAGTATGTAATATGTTAATGAGGAATCCAAACATTCAATACTCCAAAATGAAAGACCAACCACCTCTTACGGAAAAACAGAAGCAGCATGAATTCGCTAAAAAACATGTGGTTTTTGGAGGTAAGTGGAAAAATGTTGTGTTTTCAGATGAAATAAAGTTTAATTTGGATGGGCCGGACAGATTCCATTATTACTGGTATGAACTTCGTCATGAAATGCACCATTTTCAACGCGACAGTTCGGTGATGGTTCCATGGTAGTGTGGGGTGGATTTGCTTCTGAAGGTGTTACCCAATGGCTTCTTTGGGGCCAAAAACGAATTCAGATGCTTATTAGGACATACGGGCCCAAAGTTTATTGCCTGCGGCACCGCTCATCACCTCTGGAGACTATATTTTCCAACAAGGTAATGTCTCTGTCCATTATCTGCCTCAACAAAACCCATGGTTTAAGGCAAATGACGTAAAAGTGTTTATCTGGACAGCCAGGAACCAAGATCTATACCTCATGGAAAATCTGTGGGGTGGGTATATTGGTTCGTGAGGTATACCAAAATGGGCAATAGTATGATAGGCAAGATGAGTTAATTACAGCCAGCAAACTTTCCTGGCGGAAAATCCCGAACACTGTGTTAAATGAACTTTGTGGTTCCGTAACATCGCGAATTATTGAAATCATGGAGTAGCGGAGCAATTTTCTAAATTTTTCATATGTTTTTGGTCAAAGTCCAGGTGGTGGTTCTACTTTTTGCCAGGCCATATTAACTACAATTTATGTAAACAATACGTTTGTTATCTTTTTTTTTTTATTCAGCATTAAAATTATGAACTTTGAGATCTCGTTGTGTATGCTACTTTATTTATTAATTTGCATATAATTCATTAGACGTATCTCGCGATTATTCCTGTCCTTGCACTTTTTTTTTCAAGCATTGTATTTCGTATTATTAAATACATTAATAAAACACATCAAAACATTTAGGAGTTTCAAGACCCCTGTAGCTGAGCCCCTCCTGTAACAAGCTACGGGCCTGCCCTGTGCGATCTACAAACCACGATACATACATTGTACTTTGAAAACAATATGAATAACTAACGGACTCTTCACACCCGTCCACCATTAACATCCTACTGTCCGTTCACGAAAAGTAGTCCGATGGGACAGTTAGAATCCGCCATTTTGATGCCATCGTATCACGTGATCTCATTCACTGCTGTGTTAAAGTTGAGTGATTTACAAGTGTGTTATTTTTAATAAAATAGGGTGAAATGTAAAATGGATGTGCCGCGGTAAACTAATAAAATTACTCGAGGAATGGACATGGGATGTTTAGATTTACAACAGATCCTGTACGAAGAAGAAGAAGAAGAAACTGGATAATTAATTTTCCAATGGTAAATGTTGTGTTATGAAACCGGAAGTGTACAAGAAAATGGCGGCCGATAAGTCGGTCTAGAATCCTATGGCCTCTAAGAGGGGGCGGGACGAGAAACAAACGGCAAAATCCGTCAGGTAAGGCAGTATTCACGTAATTACAGGACATTACAACTCATTAAATCAGCATTGACGTGAATATCGACCCATGCTGCCCAGCACGCTAGGTTAGGTCCGACAATGTAAAATAGAAGTAGCGGATACAAAAATCTTTCTATGAAAGGCAGAAGTAACTTCAGGAGTCCATGCCGTTGATCCCTTCCGGTGGCCATATTTGATGGCGCAGATATTGGCGTGTTCCATCTGTGGAACCGTGGAACCCAGATGTGCCAAGCCGATAAACGGGGCGTAAAAGCACATTAACCCCCCACACACACATCGCCAATGGCAATCATCCCTCTATCCTCTTGCGGAGCATCGCCTTCCAGTGTTTAAGTTCACCCAACAGTGGCGTAGGAAATGGGGGGGCTTGAAGAGGCTTACGACCCTCCAGCAAGACAAATTTTGTGCAACGTCATATCACATGATCTGCCACAAAGTTATTTGAGCACCCCACATAATTTTTAAATTGCTGCGCCCCTGCCCCCACCATCAAAAAAAAAGGAAAAACTAATTGAAAAATACACTATGCTTATGATCCATATTAACATCAAAATAAATTTTGAAAACAAATCGCAATGTCAAAATATTTTCAATATTGGCGAGAAAAAACGGTGAAATTTGGCATAGAAATGTGGTTTTGCAAAAAAATCCTGAAGAATTTTATGGGCATAAGCTCAGCAAAAACGTTTTCGATGTTGCTGAACTAGGAAATGCCGTACAGAAGTAGGAAAGATCGGTATGCCCACTTTCTCACCAATTTGCCGCCAGTATGTTTGGTACAAAGCAATGCTGCTGTATGCGTACCAAAAACGTGAAGAGTTGCCAAAACAATAGCGAACCAAACTCCAGTTTTTATGAAAGCATTAGTGACCGAACATAACGAGGCACTGAGGAACAACGAATATGCTTGCTCTTTTCGGACGCTCGCTAAATCCGTTTCCGAATTTAAAATTTTAAAAACCTTAAAAATAAAGGTCTGTACAGATAACATACGTACACGTAATATGCATACGATAATATTCCTCTCTGAATTTCTAAAAATTTAATGAACAACGTAATATATTATCACTTGAATTTCAGTATAACAAACGAATAAAGAAAACTGAACAAGATTCCCACCCATATTGGAGAAAAAAAAATCCCTGACTTATTCAGCAATATTCCCTGACAAATGGCAAACAAAACTTTAAACTGAACTTCGATTACGGGGGAAAATGACTCCACGTTCGTGAGAGATTCCCTTATTCAAAATTGAAGTTAAGAAAAATTTCCCTGACTTTCCTAGATCTGACCATAAAATCTCCCTTTTCCCTGACTTTTCTAGGTCTGACCACACAATCTCCCTTTACCCTGACTTTTCTAAGTCTGACCACAAAATCTCCCTTTACCCTGGCTTTTCCAGACCTGACCATAAAACCTCCCTCTTCCTGACTTTTCAAGGTTTGACCATAAAATCTCCCTTTCCCTGACTTTTCCAGGTCTGGCCATAAAATCTCCCTTTCCCTGACTTTTCCAGGTCTGGCCATAAAATCTCCCTTTTCCCTGACTTTTCCAGGTCTGATCATAAAATCTCCAGTCTCCCTGTCTTTTACGGACGATTTCAAACTCACTGACAATTTCAGGTTCTCTAGGGACCTGACGTGGGAAGCCTGTTTAAAAAGATACTTTCTGTTTCGTTCATATGCGTCTAGCGCTCAGAGATGACAAGAGGGGGGAGGGGGGGCGGATAAGTCTACGGCCCGCGCTGGCAAGGTCTTATGCTGTTGGAGCCCTCGTCCCTGAAAAAATATCCATGCCACTTCCCAAATCATGCGGGCCGGTGGAAGTGAACCTGGGGGCCCACGTTGGCTCCCAACGCCCCTGCCAGTACTCCATTGACACCGGTGTAACTAGGGGAGAACCTAGAGCTATCTTAGCTCCCTCCCCACAAGCCAGCTATACCAATGCCCATTATCCCATTTGCATTGGGAAATGGATGGGACCGGAAATGAAGGGAATATTATGGTGAAGGAGTATTTGACGGGAGGAATTTTTATCTGGCCGTAAAATTAGGAAGACCGTATCTGAGGGGTTTTACTGTACCCGAATGCGTTGCTATTAATAACCTAAAACTTTCATACTCCATTAAAAAAAAAAAATTAGTCACGAAAATCTAATTCAATGAGTAAGCAAGGTCCGTTCAGCAACATCCGAAGATGACTAAGTAAATTATTATTCAAGTCATCATTATTATCAAGTAAATTATTATTCAAGTCATCATTATTATCATAAATTATTATTCAAGTCATCATTATTATCAAGTAAATTATTATTCAAGTCAATACATATTCAAGTCATCATTATTATCAAGCAATTCATATTCAAGTCATCATTATTATCAAGTAAATTATTATTCAAGTCATCATTATTATCAAGTAAATTATTATTCAAGTAAAAGGGCGCCTAGTAGTCGAATTGTGCGTGTGGTTGATTGGTTCACTCAATCTAAGTGACAGACATACATTTCGTGCATTTTACGATATACGGTTTTCGCTATTTCCTACCATCAAAACTGCTCCGGTGATTGAAGAATTATTTTCCGTTCGACAAAATGCTACCTAAAGACGTAAATATTTCTTGACTGTGGATCATCAAACCATAAATTTTTATAAATTTCATACGAATTTCTTCCTATTGGTCAATTTGACACAATCGACCAATAGGAAGAAAGGTGTGGACGGGACTATCTCCTTTATTCTAGCTATCTTGGTTTCTTCCCATCAAAGTTTTCAATGTGCCCAAAATTCCCGGGTTTTTTACAACTCTAGCTATAGCTTGTTACACGGCTCTCTTCCAGATGAGTAATGTATTTCATGGATCGTTTTTTACAGACTTGTTGCTTTGGTATGAGTGCTGAACTTTTATAAATTTGAAGAAGAGAACGTCAATTTCGTGTTAATTCGTGGCCTCATTTGAAACACCTGTAACAAAGAGCAGGGTGAAGTCTGAATTGACGTTACAAGGTTTAATTCAAATTAAGACCAAGAACTGAAATTGGTGATAAGTTTTTTTTTGTGAATCTTCGGTATGGTTTTAGCAGGATTTTGGTGAGTTGGCAACTATAACGTACAAAATCCGTTATCAAAAGGGAAACAACAACGCGAGTTTGATAAAATTGAAAAAATGAGGTTGATAATTGCATCAATAATTCAATAATAGTTTTTATTGGTTGTACTATTTAGATATATTCTGTTACCATTAGTAAATGAGGAATAAAATGCGAGGGTGAGGAAGTTTCGCCCCATTATTATCACAGCTTTGTCTAGGGGAAAAAACAAAACAAAACATATTTTTCAACGTAAAGGCAAGGCATTCTGGTTTCCTCGTAGTTAAACGTTTTTCTAGAGATTTCATTATAAATGAAAAAAACCTTAGACGCCATGAGAAGTTTTCTTAAATTTCCTAAGTATAAAACGTCCTCTGAACAGAAAAAAAAGAAATGAACAACAGCAATGGACGCATCAAACTTCCGTCGCGAGAGGAAAACGACCTACACACGGCGCTATAAAATTTTATGGTCAATACAAACAATTTCGTCATTGATGCAAGAATTTTAACTAAATCTTGCATCGGTCACAGTGACACCAATGAAATGAAAAGGTTCGAACTGACTTACGAACATGGTAAGGCAGCAAGGGTTTCGAAAAATGGAGGGGAGACTAGTTAAGTGTCTGAGGAGAAGCCAGTCCTAATTTGCTGCAAGCTACAAAGTGTATTTCACGAAGACCGGACAAAACCAAAGCAAATGTTCCAATCTTGTCCTCCCACTGTGCAATGAAGGCACGTAGAGGGAGGTGATTTGTTTATTCGGAGAAGGAAGTTGTTCATGAGAAACCGTCGCTTTTGAGGTGGTCGCCTTTGCCGGGGATAGGAATCTTGCAGCTTTTGAGGGGTCCGCTTATCTCGATTAAAATTCGTTCTCGTACGTAATTTGTAAGTTCCCTTCTCTCCTTTATAACACATCGTTACAAAACTTTGCGATTTAAAATAAAAATGGTGCATTTAATTTTCTTAATACTGAAGAAATATTTAGGTTCTTAAAAATATATGAAAAAAAAACATTATTAAAATTTATTTTACATATATATATATGTATGAAATAAAACATACATACTTTAAAAATACAATATAAAAAAAATAACTGAAGATATGTATAACAACACACAACACATGGAGTTAGGAGAATTGGTCAAAAAGTGACTTTTAACGCCAGTAACGATAGAAACGGAGGAAAAGTATATCTCTGCGATAGCAATATTAACAAAGTAGAGAATTTTATTATTACTAATTTCTCAGAATCAAACTCTCAAAGCACAGTGGTATACTCCTTTTCTGTAAGTGAGAAAGCTCGATCAGGCGTATATTGTCAGATTCTTGTAGTGTCTATGATCGTATAATTTAATTGTTACTCATTTGCATATTATCATTGAAATGTTATCAGGTTTTTCAGTTTTAAGGTTTCAGTGGTTGGGGAAATTTTGAAAAGGGTCATCTAAAAATTTTGGAAATTTTACAGCATTTGGTTAACGGTAATAAGCAAAGATTACCAATATTGTATGGGGATTATTAGGAGAAAAAATTAGGAACTTGTGGGTATTGTTAACGATTGTTGTAAATCCCGAACGGAATGTACGAAAGAATAATTAGACAGAAATATATAGAAATCATAGAAATAGGAAACAAAGATTAAGGGAGGAAATTATACCTACCCAAATTTTAAACTTCAAAAGTAGGGGACAATGTCGATTACATAGGACCAAATCTGAAACTTACCAGAAGTATAACACAGAAAATAAGCGGCTTTAAAATATTCAAGAAAATGATAAAAGAGCGTTCATCATTAGATATTCCTCTCAGCACTGATAGTAAAGTAATCATTAACTTGTCTCATCCAAGCGTATTAATTTATTTCCCAGTAGTGGTTTGCTTTGAAATAAAAAGCTGGGACAATATTTCAGCGCACAGCACCAGATGAGTTAGTTACCTGAAGACTTTGATCAGGCTTGTAAAATTTTCTTAAGTGTGTCTTTACGCACGTTTGGTCGAGGATCATATCATCATGCTGGGAAAGATGACTTCAGGTAAGGTAAGAAAAACATTGTGAGCTGTTGAAGCACCAACAACGGTACGGTGTTTAAAAGGTAAATACCTTGAGAGGCAAATGGCTTCAAAGAGATGCCTAGACCCATCCTTGATGTCATTTTTCATGTGAATTGAAAACCACATTGGGGCATAAACTGTGTGTAGTTCACCATAGTCCTAAAACTTCCTGAAGGCAGAAATGTACGGTCCGAGTATTCTGTTGGCAGTGGTTAGCCAAGCGAGCTTTGTGGATGGGACCAGAATCTACTGCTCGGGATATGCCATAGAAATATTTCTTGTCTTTGCTGGAAATTGCACTGTTAATATATATAATACTCTTAGTAACTGAACTACAGACGACAAACATTCAATCCCTTACGAAATTATTTAAAGTGCATTTTACGAAACCGGTTATTTCGCAACATGGGGTAGTACATGGACTGCTTTTTAAACCAAATTGCAAAGAGATCGGTATTAAATTAACCGAAAAGCCCGTTGTAGCAGATATATTTATACAAGTCGAACACTACGCAGATTAAATTAAGAAACAATTTTTATCAACATTTTTTAGGCGTTGTAATAGTAACGCCGATGTTGTGGCACGGTTAGATGGTGAAACGTTCATAAAGAAAGAAAATATTTTTACGCTTTAAATACGTTCGTAGGGAATTGATTGTTTGGTCGTCTGTAGCTCAGTTAGTGATAGCACCTTCCCGGATTGTAGAAGGTCGTGGGATCGTGCCCCACCAGACGCAAAAAACATTTCTTTTCTTTACGAACGTTTCACCATCTAACCACGCCATAACATCGGCGTTCATATTACTACGCCTAAAAACGTTGATAAAAATTGTTTCTTAATTTAATCTGCTTAGTATTCGATTTGTATAAATACATCCGCTGCAACGTATTTTTCGATGAATTTAATACCGATCTCTTCGCAATTTGGTTTAAATAGCAGTCCATGTATACTGCCCCATTCCGCAAAATAATCGGTTAACTGCATGTCGACATTTTTCGTCATGCCCGGAAGACTACCAAAATGTGATTGACGACATTTTTCGTCATACCCGGAAGACTACCAAAATGCGAATGACGACATTTTTCGTCATGCCCAGAAGACTACCAAAATGCGAATGACGACATTTTTCGTCATTGAAATTAACCGTATTATGTTGAACGCATTACGTTTTATGTAGTTCTTATATATTTAATCCTAGCGTGATGGTGTGATGACATTACTTATCACTGTGAAAAAAAGTCCCCAGTGTGAAACGAGTTTCACAAAATTTTATTCCCCGGTTAACAGGTTAAAGTTTTACGGGAAACCGCCCTAAACATTTTTTGGAAATAACATCTATGCTCATTTTCAACGCTAAAAAAAAATTTGAGCCGATCCATACCTTGTCATTTACTCTCATCTCGCTCCGATTAAACTTATCATTATGGACAGAGAGAAACCGTCGTTATAGCCAGAGCCAGACTGGGACGGTGCGCCCACCGAAAATCCAAGGTACCCGCCCTTTGAGAGAACCCAGTCCGCCCCTGATTATGGCAACTATTTCTCCTCTCCCCTTTCTCCCCCCCCCTCTTTTCAGAAATTGTCTCTGAAAACAAATCACTAAACAAGCACTGAAAATTTTAGAGTGCAACGTATATGTTTGCATGCAACCCCAAACACTGAATAACTAAGACCGATTTCTAGCTACATCATGCATGGAAAGACGACTTAAATACGCTCGCCGAGGGGAGTGGTCGTCGTCCGTAGCTTAACGGGTACAGCGCTTAACAGGAAATTGTGGTGAAAGACTCCCACCAAGTGCCGAAAATCATTCGTTTCTTTGCGAGTATTTTATCGTCTGAGTAAAGTCAGTCGCAATGCCACCTTCGGCGGCCACCTTTCCCATTGCCCTTCTTGCAAAAGAACGAACGAGTAAAGTCAGTCTTTACTTAGCATAATGTTCCGATAAACGACCGTTTTTTCGGTCTCATGACAGCCATTAACAGGAAAATTTATTATTTATTTAAAGAGAGGATTACAGTGCATCAATTACGGCTAAGCAAGAAACTCAAGGTTTTACAAGTTACAAATGGACTGCGATTTCAATTCTTACGGTCTGGAGACCACGACGTCCAGGTCACTAGCGCCAGAAGTCAGCCAACGGGCGTGCAATAAAACGAAAATTCCAAGCTCAACGTTAAATATTTATTCCCCGAAAAATAATTAAATCAGAAAAAAAAAAGTTCTTTGCAGTGTAGTCACCAATAAGGTGGGAAAGAAAAATCCTTTCAGCTCATTATCGCCCCGCGGAACTGCTCCACTTTTAATTAAAACTTCAATATTTTACGGGCAAGACATGTCCAGCACGTCGCAAATATTTATATTTTTTCGCGAAAAAAAAAAAGAGTGGAAAAATTATATTAAGTTTCGGAATTTCGCTGTAATAAAATACAGCGAATGTCAAAAAAAATTTTGAAAAGACGTAAAATTGTTGAAAACTGGTGGAAAATACGTCAAAACTTGTTAAAGCGCTGAATATTTCTGGAACTTCAAAGAAACTATTAAGTTGAAAAGCGAAAGAGATCCCCACCCACCCTCTCTTATAAAAGATATTGAGCATTTTTTTAATGCATCTGCAGAAGAGTATTCTAACCTGTGCCCCCCGCCCCATGAATCACGCGATGCGTCCTTTTGGCAGCCTTCGTCAACACAGTGGCGCACCCACGTAGAGAGCCGAAGGGGTCCCGGGCCCCTCGCTTGGGTTAACGAAACGAAAAATTATTATGTCAACAGACACTCGTAAATTATTTTTTAAAAAAAATGTAAGACTAAAAATAGCATAAAAAATAGCACCGTTTTAAACGACATTTCCATGAATGCTGGTGGCATTAATGAGACTGCTGTTAAAGAATCAACAGCAGTGTCCCAGGCTGTCTTCAAACGCTTTCCAGGAGGTAAAGGTAGACCAAAACACAATATCAAACACGGTTGAAATAGAAATTCTGACTGCAGATATTTCTAATTATGTCAAGAAATCTACCTTATTAATTAATGGTGATGAGGTAACAACGTTAAAAAAAAAACTTTGAACACCATATATAAATTAAAAACTTCCACACGACTATTATCCAAATACTATTATCAAAACAGGGCTTCCTTTTGTAGAAGACAAGGGTTGTCTATATAAAGTTGCATAACCATAATCTATTACTACTTCTAATTGGTTAATTATATTACACTATAGAATAATTAATAATTCAATAATTATATATGTACACATAAAAGGAAACCGTAATTGCAATGGCCTCTGACCATTTTTTCCCCATCAAAAAGTACTTACTATGCTCCCCCCACGGGGAAAATTCTGGGTGAGCGCCACTGAGTTAGCATCGAAGGAAAAAACCATCGTAAAGTCTTGTGTCTATTTATTGTTAACGTATATTTAATTACAGTCCAATTTTGATTTAACGATACCGGGTTTAACGATTTACTCGATTTAACGAATGTTTTTATTGGTTCGGACGGAGTAGCATTGAGTCCAGTATTATATTTTCCTCGATTTGAACGTTTGGTCATTAGCCTGTAGCTGGAAGTTGAATTTCAGTTACAAAATCAGCTTCAATTGATTTCACTCAATTGAAATGAATGTTGGTTTACAGGGTGCAAAGAAGTATTTACTGCGTTTTAACGTCAACAATAATCTTTTCGATAGATTTGAAAAGATCAAAAAAGCAGCGTTAAATGCCGAGTCACAGTAAAAATCCGAACAAATAACAATCTAAACTTTTATCCCCCGAAGTAGTAATTATGTAGGTACTATATATATGTGTGTGTGCAGCGGTCAGTGTGGCATGAAAGCAGGGGGTGCTAAGAATCACTGGAATGGCCCAGGCTGCCGTTTGTTATTGACCTTGGCTACGTTTAATGGACGATCCCTTGCTTCTGAAGCAAAACTTCAGGAATTGGAAGAGGAACTAGACAAGATCAAATGGGACATTGTAGGACTCAGTGAAGTTAGAAGAAAAGGTGAAGAGTTGGTGGAACTGAAAAGCGGACATTTGTTTTATTATAGAGGAACGGAAACTGGAAGAACAAGTGGTGTTGGCTTCTTAATCAACAAAAGAATTAAAGACTGTCTTCTGGAAGTTGAAAGTACATCAGATCGAGCAGCGAGGCTTGTTGTTCAACTAACCCAGCGATACCAACTTCAAATAGTACAGGTATATGCACCAACATCAAGCCATACCGACGAAGAGGTTGAAGAATTTTATGAAGAAATCAAAGAGTTACACACCAAAGGGAAACAACATATCAAGCTCATCATGGGGGATTTCAATGCAAGAATTGGACAACAGGAACAAGGAGAGACATCGGTTGGTAAATACGGATATGGGGAAAGGAATGAACGTGGCGATCAACTCATCGAATTTGCAGAAGCTGAAAATCTTAGCATCATGAATTCATTTTTTAAGAAGAAACCGCAAAGAAAATGGACATGGAAACACCCAAATGGGGGAACTAGTGAAATTGACTATATCCTGGCAAACAAGAAATCAATTATTGAAGATTGCAGTGTACTGAACAGATTTAATACTGGAAGTGATCATCGAATGGTGAGATGTAAAGTGCACTTAAATACTAAATTAGAACGACAGAAGCTCATTAGGAAACAAGTAAGTAAGAGGGTGGATTTAAAGAAATTAAAAGAAAATACCGAGGCATTCAAGTTGGAATTAAAAAATCGCTTTTCTGCACTGGAAGGACTTATTGATGAAAGTGATATCTCAGAAGCAAATGAAAACATTGTTAAGACAATAGTTGAAACTGCTGGGGAAATTGGTGGTGTAACCTGTAAAAAGCACAATAGCAAATTATCTGAGAAGACGAAACAGCTCATGAAAAGGCGAAGAGATATGAAGGTGGACAATCGAAATACCAGTTCCAGGATTGAGTACATAGAACTTTGTAAAACTCTGCGCAAAAGCATGAAAGAAGACATAAGAAAATTCAATTGTGAGTTAGTAAGGAAGGCCATTGAAAATAACAAGAGCCTTAGGGTTGTTAAAGGAAGTTTATCTGTTGGGAAGAAACACATCATTGCATTAAAAGGAGAGGATGGCACCGTAACAAGAAATAGGGAAGAAATACTTAGAAGAGTTGAAGAATTCTACAAAAAACTATATGAAAGTAACAGTGGATTAAACGAAGACACTGAAATAGTCGAAGGAACAGCTCCTAAAATCTTAAAAGAAGAAGTTTCATTTGCAATAAAAAGTATGAAGAAAGGAAGAGCCCCTGGCGATGATGGTATTACATTAGATATCCTAAAAGAAGCTGGAGAATATGTAGAAGACATACTTGCAAAATTCTTTACCAAATGTCTTAACAGCGGTAACATACCAAACCAATGGGATTCTGCAACAGTAATTCTTTTGCATAAAAAAGGTGATAAAGAGGATTTGAAAAATTACCGACCAATTAGCTTGTTACCTGCTATTTATAAAATCTTCACAAAAGTGCTAACACATCGCCTGCAGAAAAAATTAGATGCAGCTCAACCAAGAGAACAAGCTGGATTTCGAAGTGGATTCAGTACAGTGGACCATATTCAAGTATTAAGAGAATTAATTGAAAGAACACATGAATATGAACTTCCATTGTGTGTGGCATTTATTGACTATGAGAAGGCCTTTGACTCTATTAAAACATCAGCAGTCATCAACTCTTTAAGATCAACAGACATTGAGGATGTGTACATTGACATGGTGAAACGTGTGTATAAAAATGCAAGTGCAAAATTTCGGTTACATAAAGATACCAAAACTATCAAAATTGGTAAAGGTGTGAGGCAGGGAGATACCATTTCTCCAAAACTTTTTACTTCAGCTTTACAGATGATTTTTCAGCAGATAAATTGGAATAACAAGGGAATAAAAATAAATGGTGAATATTTAAATCATTTGCGGTTTGCTGATGACATTGTTATTTTTTCAACGAACCCATCAGAACTCCAAGACATGGTACAGGAGCTCTCAACTAGAAGTAAAGAAGTTGGACTCAAGATGAACCTACAAAAAACTAAGATCATGTTCAATAATTTTGTAGAGGAAACAAAAATACAAGTTGACAACACTGAGCTAGAAATTGCTGATTCATATATTTACCTTGGCCAGCTGATTTCAATGGATGGCAACATTATGAAAGAACTCAACAGACGTATTAAACTTGGCTGGAGTGCATTTGGAAGAAACAGTTTTATCCTGAAGGGGAAATTGCCTTTGTGTCTAAAAAGAAAGGTCTTCAACCAGTGTGTATTGCCAGTCCTCTCTTATGGATCAGAGACATGGAGTCTAACAGTTGGAGCAATACGAAAGTTACAGACAACGCAAAGGAGCATGGAGAGGTGCATGCTTGGAATAACTAGGAGAGATCGAAAAAGAAACACTTGGGTGAGAGAGCAAACTAGAGTAGAGGACATCATTGTTAAAGTAAAAGGGCTGAAATGGCGATGGGCTGGGCATATTGCAAGAAGAACTGATCAACGATGGACAACAGAAATTCTGAACTG
>QLNU02015270.1:116147748-116179175 GCA_006491805.2 Dysdera silvatica | reverse complement strand
CCTTACAAACAGATGTTCAATTATTTTGAAAAGTTGCATTCTTTATCTTACATGCTTAAATGTAATTATTTCACTTACATTTTACCCGTTTTTAAGGTTGAGGTTTACTTTCTATTCTGTTAGTTACTTATACACCTAACTAGTATTTAGTGCACCTACGTTACAAAAGTTGGGTGCACTTGTGCACCTGATTTAAGAAGTTAATTTCGACCCCTGCCCTACCCATAAAAAATGCAAATGAAAGATTATTTTATAACTGAAAAATCAGGGGACCATTTCCTCCCAAAAAAAACATGATTTCTCTTCTTTAAAAAAAAAAATAGAGGGTGATCTGAAATTCTCTGTACCAACTTTAACAGGAGATAGCGATGGGGCTTGCTTTAGTGCTCTCCGAGTGGCTGGGATGCATCCAGCCCATGAGGCGCTGCCAATAAGAATGGAAAAGCAGATGTACGAGTATACCATGGGTAGAGTTGGGGGGGCAGCAGATCCCAGGGGCTCTGGATCGTAAAGGGGTCCTGGAGCAGAATTCCAATAACTTAGCAAACATGATTGGGGCCCGTAAATCCTGTCTGCAGCCCTGACTGGGCAGTACCCTAACAGATGTGTGACAAAAGATTTGTTATAGTGCACCCTATCACCCATTAAAATTTATAAAGTTTCGAATCAACCTGTATATTTATGGCTACCTTCTCTACTGAAAATATTCGATATACAATACGAAGCACAGCAACAATTCTCACAAAATGCAAGATCTCTTGGTTAATAAATATTAACTGACAAATAATATTATTTATTAAGTAATATTATTTAAATAATATTTATTCTTAGAGTCCCTACAATGTAAAGTACTAGATAGTAAGTTTCGATATGTAATATAAAAGGCTGATCATAATTTAGAAACCACAGCCAACCAGGAGTCTTGTTTGAAATACCTTTGGCAGTCAAACATTGCGAAAAAGAAACCATTATAATTTGGATTTTATCAACACTTGACTAATCGCAATTAAATGAAATAAACAAAAGGCTAATGTAGTCAGAGGCAATGAGAGAGGGGGGGGCAACAGGGGCTGCAGTCCGGGGGCCTGCACTGGCAAGAACATGTGCTGTGGAGGGCACAGCCCTAGGAAGAAGTCATAGGGCCGGTCGAAGCGAATAAGGGGGCCCACATTGGCTCTCAGTGCCCCTGAATGCAGTTAAATGATTTATTAAATCTTGTTAACAACTGTTTCTGCAGTCATGCCTACCTCCTTCTGAACAAATACATAACAATCATATAATCATTCCTGCATTGATTATAAAGGAGGCATATGTTTCTGCTAACACAATGATCAATGACTTAATTAAGTAGGTGCATCAGTTTTGGGCTTAAGGTACCGAACATCACTATTCTATTTAAATTAACTGATTGTGTTTCCAGGCACAGAGGCAGTCAAGATCATGTTGCGCCATTTTACTAAAGCCATTCAAAGAAAACCACTTGTCTAAGTAAAAGTGATTGATTTTAAACTGTTTGTGTTTCATGACAGGGGCAAGGTCAGCAAAGGTCATGGAGACCTACAACTTTCCGAAGAACCCGAACCTCTCAATACCCAGGGAACCAACCTGCAGACTACAGTGAGCATACTGGTACATGCAGGTGGAGTTGATGGGGGTTGTAACCCCCCATTGCGATAAAAGTTGATATATTCACATACAAATATATGGCATTGTAGTTCTATAACCTGCTCCCCCTTTATGAACTTCCTGCTTATACCTATGGGTAAGCAGTTAAGAGTTATTCTTTGGCACAGTTTGAAGTCGACCCTGGGATGACCACACGCTAGGAGAGAGTGTTACCACAGCAGCACCGAGGTCTTGAGGTCTTTGATTGATTTTAAAAAGGCCATCCGCAGAAATTGGCTTTGCAATCAAAAATAAAGAACATATGGGAATTATTCAGACTGAAAAACATTCGCTGCAAACAAATTTTTCAGGAGCCATTCTGCAGATCCTTTCTATTTTTTGTTTATACTATTGCTTTCGATATCGAAGTAAATTGTATATATAGTAGAACAGGGTTTGAAATTAACTTTTTAAATTAGGTGCACAAGTGCACCCAAGTCTTGTAACTTACATACACTAAACACCAGTTAGGTGTACAAGTAACTAACAGAATAGAATAGTAGCCATGGTTTTGAATAGTTAGGTGCACTGCATGCACCCAAATTAAAAATTTACTTACACAAATACAATTTCATGTGCACAGTGCACCCACTAATTTCGAATCCTGCAGAACATGCCTGAAGTGCCACCTTTGTGACTGGACTGCAATGGTCACCACAAAGAGGTGGTCATCATACACAACAGACTTTGATATAAACGTAACTAAATCCCTATCCGTTGCCTCTTATAAAAAGTGGTCATATTATTCAGGTGGTCAATTTACCAGGTTCTGCTGTATTTACTTTTTTTTTTATAAGCTATAAGCATGAAAACAGAGATCATAATGGCATTAATATTCACATACATAGATTGAGTGGAACAGTTAAAGCCGTTGATAGGGAAATAAGGCATATGGCAATGTATAGGGTAACCTCAGATTTCTGATTGTTGTCTTGAATACTTATTTGTGTATTTACATTGCAAGAATAACAAAGGTCATGCTGCTGCGCCAAGTCATAAAATTCAGCCCAACCTCTCTTCTGTCAAAGAAACCAAATCCCAAATTGTGGTCAGCAGAAAAATAGCATATGTTCTACAATATAACTGAGGTTCAGACACAAACTGATGTCACATTAAACAAAAGTGTTACCATTATGCCACTGTAAGGTGCCATAGTAGACTTAATGTTTTTCTAAGGAATCCAAGCCTCTTAAGATGCATGGAATCAACACTACAGTGAGCAGTAAAAAAAATGGCATATGATGGCACGTGTTGGAAGTGAACTCGAATCATTCGTGTTGTAGTCAAATGTGTTAACGCTATAAAACTGTTTGAATCAAGAATATGCCCATATTTCATTTATAAGAGATGGCATGTATACTTGTATTCAAAGCAATACTTGGTGGATGTCCATTAACCAGTGATGCAATCAGAATTCTCCCAAAAAGTGGGGAGGCAACAGTGAAGGAATTCTTTTAATTTTGGTAGAAAAAATGGCCAGATTAATAATAATAGCAATTATTATGGTTGTTTTGTGTACATTTATAATTAATAAATTGATGATAATTCTACAGGCCAAAATACTTCAATAATTAGAGGTAGTAGTAGATTATGCTTATACAATTTTACGATGGCCAGCCCTTGTCTTCCAAAAAAAAAATTACTGTTTTAGTAATAGGTTGAAAAATAGCCCTATTTGGCAAATTTTGCTTTTGCTTGCCTCTGTATATTACTTAATCCACATAGAAGCCTTTTTTTCGTTCCGTGACCCTTAAAAACTCATCGGCTTTGAGAACTGAATCCATATGATAGAAAAAGTTGACCTGTAGCTCGTATCTATTGTAAACTGACATTCTGAGGTAAAAGGAGACAAAAGAATTTACAATAGACCCTGTTTTCTACCTTTGAGTAAGCTATCCAGTTATGCTTACTCAGCCAAGATGTGCAGAACTTCTGACTGTGGTGAGGTTAGCCTTGATTTAATACAGTACTGACAATCATGGAAAATTTTTAAGTTGCATATGGTTCCCAAACATTTTTTAGCACTATTATCCTCTCTCCATCAGTGAGGTTAGATTTCTTGACGTAACTAGAAATATCTGCAGTCAGAATTTCCATTTCAACTGTGTTTGATATTGTGTTTTGGTCTACTTTTACCTCCTTGAAAGTGTTTGAAGACAGCTCTGGGCCACTGTTGTATCTTGCTTCAACCACGGTATCATCAATGTCACTAGAGTTTAGGGAAATGTCATTACGAATGTCACTACTTTTAATATAAATTTTTTTTTTTAAAAAAAAAAGCAATAAGTGTATGTTGGCATAATAATTTTTTACTTACGTTAGCCCAAGGGAGGGGTTTGGGCCCCTATGTGGGTATGCCACTGTTAATAACGAACAGTTTAGAACAAAAGAGCATCCCGAAGTTCCAAAAACTAATTTTGCCCAAGTATTCAATAACACTGTAACAGGGCCTACCCAATACAACATGTAAAACATGCAAGACTACAATATTTTTACAGATATGACATTTCAGAGATTTGAAGACAGACTAACAAGTGCGGTCCTCATATCAGCTACTTGAACATAATTTGAAAAAATCCAAATTCAATCTATTCATATTGAACGTAAGTCACGAAATTACTGCCCTAAGTATAATGCATCAAACTTTTTTCCGGTCAGATGGCTACGTATTGTGTGACCATAGTTGTTCAGTGTTTGAAATTACATGGCAGCATCTTTTTTTTTCTTTTTGCATTTTTCCACGGCAACGATGACAGCAATACTTAATGTAGCCGTACATTGTTGAAGCAGAGATAAAAAACACAAACAAATACAGTATGTTCTATACCACCCGAAAACAGAATGTTTTGCAATGTTCTGCAACGGACCTTCAGCTAATCAAAAATGTTCTGCAGAAGATGCATGTATTATATACATTTTTAAATTCTATAAAACGTAAATCCTTTTTTAATAAAAATGCAGAAAACATTTGTCGGACTGATTTTTTTTTATTATTATTTCTTTATTTATGATGCAATGAAGCTGTTCGTTCTGTGATGTGCGTCGCAGTTTTTAGCACATTCTGCTTTGAGGCTATACTGCATCCTAAAAGTTCAGTCAAAAACGCTATTTAGCTTTTACTGAGAAATTATAATGTAAACAAAATATTAAATTCATCAATTTTATTATGGAATACCTGTTGCTTGCACATATAAATTGCAAACTACTGATATTTACTTACTACTTACAATAGAAATTAAGTAAATTGTTTTCATTTCCATAACCAATTAAATTCAGAAAATTGCAATTAACTAACGGAAAATGACACAAAAAGTTGCCTCATTCTGGCATGTATTATATACAGAAAGGCTTTATACTGGATTGTTACAACAATTAAGCATAAAAATGAATCGCAAAGTGTAAAAACCATTGCATTTAAAAAATATACAAATTTTAAATTATGTGGCTAATGCAAAGCTGAATAAAACAATCATAAAATTTGGGTATTTCAGGGTATGCCATAGAATTCAGGATTGCAAAGAATACTTTATTGACAATTCTAAAAAAACTGAATAGTATGTATAGTTAATCCGTTTGAGTACATAATATGTACACATAGTAAAATGAAGATTTTTCAAATCATCTATAACGTGGACTTCAAAGGTATGTACAGACTACTTTTTGTTATATGGCAACTATAGATAAAATAAATGAGTAATACAACCCCATCCTTTCCAGATAACATGAACTACTGTTATCACTAGAGCCTGGATTATATGCAATTGTATAATTTTGTCCATTTTAACGATAGTGCATATGAATGCATGAAAATGGTGAATTTCCAAAATACATACATATTTTAAGGGTTTTAGTAAATTTTAAGTAAATTTTATTATCCCTTTATTGGAAAAAAAATCCTCATGACTAAATCTAAACTTTTCTCTCACTCCGTATCTAAGCAGAACAGCGAAGGAATTTGTTATGTGAAGTGTTCAATTATATATCTTAGGTACCAAAAATGTAGTCATAGTAAAAAATTATAGCCACTATGCCCATTAGGGAACCACAGATTTAGTTCTCTTATGCTAAAATGGTGGTAACTCAAGGTAAGATTACATACACACTTAAATAGGTTAAAATTCCACATCACTATCTATCAATGGTATACGTGGATGATGGCCCTATAACGGATATAAACTGTCTGTAATAAACAATCTGCGAAACTTTATAAATGTCCAATAACCTCGCTAACTCTGGAGAAGACTCTTTTGGTCATGAAGATTCTATTGAATGACGGAAGAGACAGCTTAATCCAGTGTGGTCCGCAGACCACTGGTGGTCCATGGAGGTTTATCAAGTGGTCCGCAGGGTCATCACCAAATTTCAGGAAAAAAAAATAAATTAGAAATCGTTGGCGTCGCTAGAATTTAGGTTCTGGTGAGATTTAAGGAATTTCTCATAAATATTACTTGTTATAAACCTTACCTTTCGGCATTTCGTGAAAGATTTGAATCCTCTGAATACACCCATGCCGTCATTTTGTCAATGATGTCATTTTCATTGTAAATTTGACAAAATAAGATCGTAACTCACACTCTCTTTATCAAGTATAGTATTAATACAGTCAAGTATAGCCATAGTATTACTCTAAAATCATTTTGTTTCAGGTGTGTTTGGCAACAAATCAATATTTGAAGAACATTGTCGGAGATTTTAGAGATTTTCTGCCAAAAGTTAGTGCTTTTTTAAAGTAAAAAACCCAAAAAGCTTAAAAAATTTACCACAAAACGAGTTAAAATTAACTACAAATTATATTTCAATGAATGAATAAATCTCAACTGTCGGAGCTCTTATATATGTAGGCTACAAAAGTAGTAAAATTTGACACTGGTCGGAATATACGAAATACAAATGAAGAAGGTAAAAGATATTTACCATCTGCAAAAATATTCGCAACGTTTCGAGAACTACTGTTCCCTTCATCAAGCGAAAGGAAATTTGCATCAAGCAAATTTGTCTCAACTTGAAATTCTAGAAAAGTTCGAAAAAATCCTCCCTCCCCTCCTCCACACAAAATGAAAAATGGGAATAAAATGCTTGTTGTCAAATAAAATAAATTTGGAAAAACATCGTTATTGTGTCTTAATATACATAATGTACATAAGGTGGAATATACCTTCAATATTCGCCATATTTTCTGTCGATTTAAGAGGCTGGATCGCCAAAATTGCATTTGTTCGTTTTTAGCATAAAATTGGCTAACGTAAATGCCCACTACATTTTCCTCGCTAATTTTTAATTTGAACTTTTTGGGTGATTGGGGGTCGATGCTTTCTGACTATGGCCCTGCTGCTCAGGGGCTGAATATGAAATACTGTCAGTTTCATTAAAAGGCTTCTTTATAAAAGCCGCTCTATTAGAATCTATCTTGACAGATTTTTTTTTTAATTTTTAAATTGCACCCAAGTAAAACATTTTGGTAACTGAAGAAAATTTGTTAAGCGCCATTGATGCCCAACATTGTTCTCCTAACTTTTTAACCCAGGGGATAGCGTGACTTCAAAAATGGACTATCTCTAACTTTTCACCATGACTGCCTCAAATAAAAAATTCCTTTTGTTTTGTTTGTTTTGTGGTTTTACGGCTCAAAGACTACAATGGTCATGCTGCGCCGGGACCTACTGTTTTCCGAGGAATCCGAACCTCTTATGGCCTAGGGAACCAAACCCCGGACTACAGTGAGCAGTGCGATCTTTTTATGAGATCTCTGAGTAAGCGTTCTTTGTACACTGTTGGGAGTCGAACCCGGATTAACGGCGTACTAGGCGAACGCGTTACCACACTGCGCCACCGCAGGGCCAAATAAAAAATTGCATTTCTCATATACCATCATGATGATATATGCACAAGTTGTCATGAGAGTCTGCTTGGCAGCGTTTAATGGTAGAATCTCCTGTTCTGTAAATTACTTTGCCTGTAAAAGTTATGTCTTTAATGAGTTTGTAACTGAAATCCTTGTTCAGCACTTTTTGATCACACATTAACTATTAATTTTCTCTTTAAACTTATTGGTTTTCTTGCAGGAAATATAATTTTGAAAATGTCGTAAAACCGCCCCTCAATATCAGAATTTGAAGAGTAGTACTGATCCTAGAAATGAAATGCTTACAATGCTGGTTAGCAAATCAAAAGCTTATGTCTCTTGTTTTGGGTACCTTGAGAAGACCGGACTTGAAAGTGCTACAGAAGCTGAAAGAAGGATCTAGGAAGTTGACTTGAAAGCTTTTGAGGAAACTGATGCTGTTGCAAGGAATATCATGGTTCCAATGTCAGGTCAGAACCAAAACAACACATTCTTACCTGTACATCTGGAAAGGAAATGTGGGATGCTTTGCATAGTGTATATGAACGGAAGAAGAATGAGCGCAGGCTGGATCTTCTTTATTCACAGTTGTTCAACTATTTTAAAGATCCCATTGATGATATTGCAACACATGTATCTAAACTTCAAAGGATTTGGCAAGAATTACAAGATGAATTACAGCTGAAAAAGTTCGACTTCCAAAATCGACGTTGATTAATCACATTCTGAACACTTTACCAAATGAATATCTTGAGTTTAAAAATGCATGGGAATCAGTCCCTAATGAGGACCCATCAATTTCAAGTCTTACAGAACATCTTCATTTACATGAGCAAAGACTAGCTGAGATTACAAATATTAAATCTGAATCAAGTAACGTAGCTTTGTTAGTAAAAACAAGGAACAATTCGAGAAATGTCCTGGTAAGAAATCTTTTGAACCGAAGAAGAAATTGAAGTGTTATTACTGTGGGCAGAATGGCCAATACAAAAAAGACTGTAAGCTGCTTAAAGCAAAAGATCCAAAATATGGAACATCATAGGAGTCAGGACAAGCTTTAGTGACTGTAAAATCTGGATATGGGCACTATGATTACTGGTTAATGGATTCAGCCTGTTCTCATCATGTGACATGAACAGCTGACTGGTTCTCATCTTATTCACCCTTTAGTAAACCAAAACCCCTTAGGCTTGGGGACAGCATGCTAACGTTTGCAATTGGTGCTGGTGAAATTCAAATCGAAATGCTGATATCAGGAAAATGGCTGTGGGCATATAAGGCAAGACCAGATTTTAAAAAGTAAATCTTCAATAAATATTTCCTCACAGTTTGTGAAATGCCTGTTCTGTTCATTGTCATCATTACAAGTCATTATGCTATGTGTATGAACATAATGCTACGCGAACAAAATGGATAATTTTCAAATTGCACCTAAGAAAATCATTTTGGCGACTAAGAAAAAATTGCCATTGGCACCTAACTTTTCGTTCCTGATTTCTAGCCCTGGAAACAACCATACGGATATGAGAATGGCACATGGCACCGGATGCAAACATTTTCACAAAGACTCATTTCCAGAAATTTCAGTACTTTCACAATTTAATTGGGATGTTCAAATTTTAGAACAAACAGTTTAAACACTTCATCATATATTAATGTGCAAGTATTGATTAGGGAAAGTGTTGTGTAAATCAAGTACTTGAATATTAACGTATGACTTAACCATAACTGTGGTTAAGTTATTATTATTTTCCTTATATATCCTAGCAATAGTGTCAGTAGGTTCCCTTTTCTGTAGTATGTTTATTTTCTGTGTGTTCTTGTGTAGCAATTAAGAGGTCATTCGAGGGGGAGGGGGACGATTAATGACATGATTTTTGGAAATGCCACCTCGTTGGACCTTCACCTTGCATCTTTTCAATACTCATTCAAGGGGGGAGTGATCACCCCCCTAAATCCACGCCTGCTCACAGTTCCATTTTAAAATGCTAAAGCCAAATTTCTATGGTATTTTTTACGCATAAACATGACAGTGGAAAAAAAGTGGAAATGTTTATTAAATACTTAGATATTGGTCCTCAATATACAGCCTAGTATAGCAGGCGAGAGTATCATGCTTTACATTTACAATCTTTATTGGAAATTTACAATCTTTATTGGAAATTTACAACCTTTATTGGAAATTTACAATTTTTTTTTTATTTTGTACAAAAGCATTCACAGAGAATTGGATTAGAAAGGTACACTATCTTCCAAGTATGTCAAAGAGAAGGAATGGCTGAAATGTACAACAGATCACGTTACTTTTTATTTAACGAGATAGTGACTTTTTCTGCGGAGGAT
The DNA here is from genome assembly GCA_006491805.2 of Dysdera silvatica. Classification (NCBI taxonomy): domain Eukaryota; kingdom Metazoa; phylum Arthropoda; class Arachnida; order Araneae; family Dysderidae; genus Dysdera; species Dysdera silvatica. The sequence continues at coordinate 116,169,325 of QLNU02015270.1, read as the reverse complement.
TATTATTTTAACTAGTTTTATTATGTCTTTGCTTAAATTGGGCTGCCTGTCATTATATGAGCAAAATACTGGATGGGAAAACAAGACCAGAAAAAATACATTTAGGCAATGTAATATGATAGATATCTTTAATTGTGCAATTAAGGATAAGAAATACAAGGAAGAAAATCCAAATATTCTATCGATTTTGAAACATGAAGATCATTCATAAGTACACACACCAATCAGAATTATCTTTTGGTAATGACATAAGAACAAATCATTTGCAGAGCAATGACAATTTTGCTATTATTTTCAATGACATAGGCTACAGTGAAACCTAAGTTATAATGAACATCAAAGGACCATAGGATTTTCTGCACTTTAACCGTTATTCGATATACCTGTTAATCAAAAAACATACTTTCATATAACTGTTGGTAATTTATGCGCATAATTTAGAAATCAATATACCCAAGCAACCAATATTATTCTTAAGGTTTTAAAAAAACATTATTGGGTCGTTCTCCGAAAAGTGGCAAATTCAGGTCCCAGGGTTCCTGGAGATGCAGTTTCAAACTTATAATGCAATAATTGAATTTTAATTATGTTGATGAAGAGAATAGGAAACGCAATTACTAACTTCTTAAAATTAAAATAGCATATTAAAAAAATATATATTTTGAATCAAAAATCATTCCCTCACTATGTCCCCATTCGCATGTAAAAAATTGAAAAATAGTTATTTCAACGCAGAGTGGCTTTCCATGAACTGTTTTTGTTTTTAATCCATTAGAACATATTAAATTACTATTTAGGAATTTTTTTTTATTACTTCTTCCCCTAAAAAGTATTTTAAAATATATATTAATGTTGTCCCTCGTGGTTTACATCATTTCCTCACCCCACAGAAAAATTTAACTGTTCAGTTACCACATGACAGCACATGCTCCATATGACCTTTTCAAAATCATGTTTCACAACACTGTCTAGAAAACCATATTGAATCTTTCCCTGAACTTGGAATACGAAGTGCCATGGGTCATTCCGTGGAAATGTAAACCTCAGTGACAAAAAATAAAGTTAAAAAACAACTTTTAAAGTGTAACCTGTTATTTTATATATATATATATATATTGTAATATGAGGAAATCTGGCAACAATTTGGAAATCATTTGAATCTGGCAGCTTAGTTAAGAACACAAAGGCACATAGCTGGAAAAGTAAGCCAAACCCGAAGATTAAATGTAATGCAGAAGACTTTGCTATTTATGCATATGTTGTTAAAAAAATTTGCCTGAAGCTTGATTAGTTTGACAGATTAGACCTTTAGCTAATTTATTTATTTGCCACTTCTTGAAAATATATGTATATCCAATTGTGTCGTTTATTACTGCTTTTGTGTGTGTGTTAGGTTGGTCACAAAAATTAACATTTTTCTTTATAAACAAATAAATTTATTAGCAGAAGCTATATCTTTTAAATCTCTTTACTTAGTTTATGCTCTATTTAGAACATGTTCAAGATATATTTTATCACCATTAATTTAGTTCATATGGCTATGACCAGCACAGCAATTTTTGCATGACCAATATAACAAAATAACATGTTACGTCAGTCATACTCGTTCTTATATCATTTAAAACTTTTCAGTTATTATTAACACTTGGGTGGTGATTACAACTGAAGGTAGGAAACAGTCTGTTTCTCAAAAATTCATATAACTAAAAATATTAAAAAAAAAAAATTATTCAAGGATAACAAAATAGTGCAAGACTAAGGAACAGACTGAAGAACCAATACTTTGAAGAAAAAGCTAAAAATCATATGAAACAACAAAGATTGGAAAAAGAAAGTGATATAAATGGAAAAAAGAAAATAAAGCATCAAAAGTTAGAATGTGTGAAATGCATTCAAAGAAAGAAATGGATTCATCATCTTCCTTTGTGCCCAATCCTCAGAGTTTTGCAAAAGCTTTGAAAGATATAGAGTGTCTTTACCCCAGAGTCCAAGAAAAAATGCTATTGTTAAGAAAACGGCTACAGAATTGGATCTTCCATTTACTGGTAAAAATATAAAGACTCATAAAAATAATAGAATTTCAGATGATGTAAAAAATATGGTAAAAGATTTTTATCGTGGAGATGAAATTTCTCGTCTACTTCCAGGGAATAAAAATGCGAAATCATTTAAAGATCCAACTACCAGTAAAAAAAAGTAACTTTGCAGAAACGTTTACTTATATACAATCTAAAAGAGGCACATGGGCTTTTTCAGGGTGATAATCTTGACATTTCCATTGGTATTTCCAAATTTTGTGAACATATGCCAGTGGAAGTGGATACAATTCGGTCTAAAGATTATGAAGTCTGTCTTTGCAAACCCCTACTGTGAAAGCATTAGGTTTCTTATCCAAGCATACAAATGGAAAGATGCTAATATTAAAAGCATAAATGATTTGCTATCACTAATTGTTTGTGACATATATCCTTCTAATTGCATGAAACATAAATGTGACAAATATTTATCACTGTTTGAAGAAGTAATTCTTCAAGAAGCAACAGCTAAGTCTGAGGCAATTAATGTGAGATGGGGGAAAATTTGAAATAAGAAGTTTTAGTAAATCTAATTCATTATCAGAAGAATTTTCAAAACAAATTCCAAAATTTTCTGAACATATTTATAATATTGCACACACCAAGAAAGGGAATTAAAAAAAAAAGAAAAATTATAATTTACAACCAAATGAGATATTACTTTAAACTGATTTTGCTCAAAATTATCAGATCAAGCATCAAAATGAGGTCATGGCAGCTCATTGGAAAGCTGATCATGATCCAACTGTCATGATCTATACTGGTGTTATCTACTATAGGCAAGAACCAAACGATGATTTATTAAAGCAAATACATCATGAAATAATTTCAGATACAAAAAAGCATGTACCTCTTTGAATTGAAGGTTTTCTTAACTTAATCGCTAATTTTCAGAAACATTCACCATTTCAGTTAAAAGGTAATTATTTGTAGTCATGGAGCTGCAGCGCATTTTAAAAATCATTACTCAATAGCTTCCATGTCCTCTTTGAACGCCTTCTACAAATAGAATTTTTGGGAGTCCTACCATGGAAAAGGACCTCATGATGAAGTTGGGGCCGTCCTCAAACACCACATATGGAAAAAAGCGCTACAAGGATAGATCATAGCTAAGAATGCATATGTTTTTTTACTGAAGTGAATTCTGCTGAATTAAAAATTAAGTACCTTTACATTTCTCAAGATGTGATCGAAACTCAGAGTCCTGAAATGAAAAAAAATTTTATAATGTGAAACCACTGAATGGAATTTAATCAGCTAACTGCATTAGAAAAAGTGAGCTTTATGTGTATAATAGATGCAATTCCTTTTGCTCAAAACCTAAATGTATTTTATAATGAAACAAACGGGATATCTGAGGTAGATGTTGATTCACCAGAAAATATAAAAAATGATTTATCAATTGAACTAGAAAAATATTATACTACATACTATGATAACAAGTAGTATTTAGGCCATGTTGTCTTATACGATGAAACATTAAACGTTTGTAAGATGAAATTTTTGCAAGAGATACCTGAAGAGTTTAAGTGGCCAAATCATGATGACACCGAAATGGTTGAAGTTCATTTTAAGTGGTCCTGTTCTGTTAAGTGCAAATCTACCATTTAATATAAGTAAGGGAAAAAAAAAAAGAGAAAGTAACTACATTGCACAAAAAATGTAAAAAAGTAAACCATTAATAAAGTATCCAATATTATCTTTTATTTGTATTCTTGCATCTTACGTTGGTCACTTTACATTGATCACATCAGTTTTAATTTAAAACTATTTTAACTGATTGTTTAGGAGGATATGAATTCCTATTGCATATGTTATATAAAATCTGACATTTTGAGGTTTAAAAATACATAAATATGTGATTCTAAAACCATAAGATTCAGAGAAATAGCTTTAATAGTTAAGGTGCCATTTTATGAGGTTGAAAAAATGTTACGTTAGTCACATCTCTTAATTTTGAAAAAATTAGTATTTAATTAAAAATTCACCATTAAACATATGTATTATAATTGCTTAACATAATAAATTATTATAAAAGTGAAAAGAACTTTTACTGTGCAGCTTTTATAGCAATAATAAGTAAAATTATAACCTTCAACAAGTGTAAATGTTATGTTGGTCACAATGGAATGATCCTCATGTGACCTGCAACTTCTAAATCAAAGTAAGTATTTTTATTACCAGTCATTCCCTCATCTATTGTGAAATTCATGAAATAAAAATTAAACATTAGCATCTGGCATTATATGTTTGCAAGTGTGTATCAGATGCCATTTCACATTTTTGAAATCAAAACATAGCTAAACCTAACTACTGGCAAAGAAAAAGAAGTAACTTCATCATGCCCTCACAATCTCAGCTTGTGAGGGAATGATATTGTAATCTTATAAGTTAGTTTATAAAAGAAAAATAATTAACATTAATTAAAAATTATATATATTTTTTTTTTTTTTTACTTGTTTAAAAGCTTATTCAAGATAATATTAAACTATTAACCTTCGTTTTGAGACAAAAATAAGTTTGGCATTAATATGTCTCTAATTAGAAGGATACTGAAGTAGTACTTACATTGAAGAAAGAGAAAATTTCCGTAGCACCCATAACGGCATAATTTTTAATTTTTTATCATATAAATAATAACTTAAGATACAAAATGTTTGTCAATAACCTTTCCGTATGTGATGTTCTTTATTCCAAAAATATAAAGGAGTAATATTTCATGAAATTTCTTTTCGTATTGATGAAAATGTAAGTACAATATGTTACACCCGTAAGAATGGAATGGTCCAGTAACATTTCAAGGATTTTTTTTTTTTGTTAGTGGAATGATTGTATGATGGACGGATTGTACGAATCACCTTGTAGCTCCTGAGTAGTTGGATTCGGGTGGGTAGTTCTATTGGATGTTTTGTTTCTCATGACAAGACCTATCCAATGGTACCACTCTTATCAAAATCCGTTCCTTGCAGTCCATCAGGTTTCCTCCTAGTGAACTTTAACTCGATGTATTTTATTCCGTCCACATTTCATAATAAATACCCTAAAATGTAAGAGAACGAAAGTAACATGTGATTTTCCTCAAGCGTGTTTCACTTTAGATCCCTAGTGTATATGGACATTAGGAATAGTTTTATTTTTCTGCAATGTAACAGTGATTTTAAAGGAATTCAACTTAGGACCCGTTGAATTCTATTCTAAATATGTCGATAAGAACATCCTCCCAACCATCTGACTGCATGCTCTAAAACGGATGTCCCTATTTGGAAGAACTTACGTCTTCACATAGGCGTATGCAGAAAATTCATAAGTTTGTTTGTTTTTTGGTTTTACGGCTCAAAGACTACAGTGGTCATGCTGCGCCGGGACCTACTGTTTTCCGAGGAATCCGAACCTCTTAAGGCCTGGGGAACCAAACCCCGGACTACAGTGAGCAGTGCGATCTTTATGAGATCTCTGAGTAAGCGTTCTTTTTGCACTGCTGGGAGTCGAACCCGGATTAGCCGCGCAATAGGAGAACGCGTTACCACACTGCGCCACCGCAGGGCGAAAATTCATAAGTACGTTATAAGTTTACATTGGTGGGGGCACAGAGCTACAATTCCATATATTCGTATGTATATACAGGCATGGCCAGTTCTACTGGGTATGCAGTGTGTGTGTGTGTGTGTGTGTGTGTGTGCACGGAGGCGGCCAATTTCTACGGTGGGCGCATTTGATAATGTACTTCTAGAATAAAAACTTACTTTTTACGATTTCAAAAAAATACTTAAAAAAAAACATACAAACAGCCACTTTCTGTTGTTATGATACTGCACTTTCAGTACAGCCCCAGTAAAATCAGTGCCGCATTTCCCAATGAGCTATACTAGGCTATAGACTAGGGCGGCAAAATTTTGTGTATTGAGTGTGATATAACAAAATCAATAAAATAATACAACAACGGTCTTCAACATTTCTATGTCTAATGGCCAATTTTTCTTAGTCTTGTTGGCCCACACTACTACACCAGCAAAACTCATATAGGGACTGAACAAAGGCATATCCAGTATAAAGCGAAATCAAACCTTTTAGTGAGATTTTTGGCACTGCTTCTTATTAACAAGCCTGTCGATATCATGCCTTATTTTTGATTTTACAAATTTTATTCTCCAAACAGGTTGTGCACAGACGTGCTTCCGAACAGTGATATCATTTTAAGATACAGTAAGATGGTTGGGAAGATGTTCTTATCGATATATTTAGAATAGAATTCAATGAGTTCTAAGTTGATTTTTTTTTAATCACCGTTGCACTGCAAATCAATAAAACTATCTTTACTGACCCTATGCGCTGGAAAACTAAAGTAAAACACGATTGAGGGAAGAGTGTGTGTTAATTTAGTTCATTTTAAGGTATTTATTATGAAATGTGAAAATGCAAACAGAATAATGAAACACATAAATTTAAGACTCAGAGGGAGCAAGGGACATCATTTTTGTGTGAAACAATTTGTATTTTTTCATGAGCCTTAGGGCCAAAAAAACATGTCGGCAAGCCGCGGATTAAAGACCACTGCCATGCTATGATATAATTAGATGTTTTGCTAAGAAGAAAATTAGTCGTCATTTTCTCCGTTTAAGTATCTATGTTCGATAGGCTTTTATCTTTTTGCTAAAATTAAAATTTATTTCAATAAAATTGAATTTGATTTATTATATACCAAAAAGAAATAATACTTCAATATAAGTTAATATTGTTTAATGTTTATGTTTCAATTTATGAGTTTGTTTTTCAATACATTTATTGTCAACATAAAAGTTTTTGGCATATATTGAATGTATCAATTTTTATGTTCTTACCACTGATTGGAGGGACAGATGGGTAGGACGAGGTAGCAAAGAAGTGGCATTGGAGTGGCAAAAATAGCCTTAGGGTGGCAGAAAATGGTCTAGGGGATGGCACAATGGTAAATCTGCTTGTGGGGAAGCGGAATACCTGTGGCACGCTGGCGGTCAACAACCCAGAACCGGCACTGCATACTGGGTTCCTAGGAAAATCCGAATACAGCCCATAACTTTTGAACCAAGACAGATATTGCAAAGAAAGTTAGGTATTGGTATAGTAAAATGACTATGTACTATCAGATGAGATGAATAGCAGCGCCCCTGGTGGCGAATTGAGGAAGTTAAAAATTTTATTTCGAAAAATAAGGAAGACAGGAAAATATTTTCAATTAGAAAGTTGTAGAGCATCCTTCAGTTAGTAAGCAAAACATACGGCTTACATGCACTATGTACACGTACTGCCACAAAGTGAGGTGTTCCGGATGTTTCAATGCATAGCTTTCAGTTAATGCTTTCTAGAGCTTTAGAGGTTGGGTTGAAATTCTTAAAGAAAAGAAACCACAATCTCTCTCCTATAAGAACTTCAACTGAACTCTTAAAACACCAGAAAAAATTAACTGAAAGTATTGCCTTGAAACTTCTGGAACACCTCACTTTGTGGCAGTATGTGTACATATTGTATGTGAGCCATACACCTTTTCTTGCTAAATGAAGGATGCTCTACAACTTTGTAATTGAAAATATTTCGCTATCTTTATTATTTTTCAAAATAAAATTTTTAACTTCCTCAATTCGTCACCAGGGGTGCTTCTGTTAATCTCATCTGATGACGCATAGTCATTTTACTGTATTAACTTTCGATCCAATATCTGTCTTGGTTCAAAAGTTATTGTCCGCATTCGGTCTTTCCTAGGAACCCTGTATACAACATTTCAATTCAAGGGGAATTACAATCCCATCAACCCTCTCCCATTTACGCATGCGAGTGCATTTGTGAACAGCTATTTTCTTCAAGAATGAAGTTGGTAAACTCACAAGTTGGGACCAGAATAAATGATGGCCGCCTTGAAAACACTTTTAGGATTGTAATATCAAAAATAAGACCTGATATTGACAGGTTCGTTAATAATAAGCAGTGCCAAAAATCTCACTAAAAGGTTTGATTTCGCTTTACATATTCATAACTAAACGAATTGTAAATGTATTTTGCTTCCATACGTATTTTACATTGTAATATATATATATTGAGTCCCAAAGGCGGATACAGAAAATATTTTCGAGTGGGTGCACAAAATCAATGTAGAAATCTTATAAAAGGTCGATCTGGGGGGGGGCATAGAGATGCCCCTGGTTTTGCCTTTATTCAGTCCTAATATTGCTGATACAGTAGTGCGGCCAGCAGGCCAATAAGAATGGGCAAAAAAATTGGCACATGCAGGGGCGGACTTGACTGTCAGCCTCCCCCCACTTATGGACCCAGGAGGATTCGCGCTGTCCAGTAATTCAAGATATGCGCCCTTTGAGAGGACCCAGTCCGCCCCTGAGCCCATGAACTGAAAAGTGTTGAAGACCCCTCGTGTAGACGGTCCATGCCTGAAACCAGAGGGGAAATTTTAGGGACCAGCCCCCCCCCCCGAAACTAAATTTTTAATGGGACTTGTGTACGGCCTTACATGCTATGATTGTATCAATACATGCTGTAAAATTTTTTGACCTCCCACGAAATTAAATCCTGGCTACTGCCTTTATGTAATCCCTTTAATTTATGTCGTTGATAATGAGCGTAGAGGGCCAAAAAGTTCCTTGAGCTTGCGAAATTAAAATTGGGAAAATGTAGTTGTGGTTGTAACGTTATTAAAAACGTTCCGTTTGAAAGTTGAAATAATAACACTTCAATGGAAATGCTGCCATGAAGAAAAGAGAACTATATAATACAATCCAACAAAAGGTATAGTTACATCAAATGAATGACAAAGTGCATTTTTTTTATTTCGCACTAAATTCACTACGCCGAAAAATATAACCACACTCCTTAGATTAAAAAAATATATATATTTCAAATTTTGAAAGACGTTACCTATTATAAAATTTTTGTTTGGGAAGGACATGGAGCCCTAATACCAACATTGACGGGGATGGGTCCCCATGTACCCCCCCCCCCTCGCTAACAGTGCCCATGATTATATATTGAAGTCCCTGATAGAATTTACTGACATTACTATGTTTTCGCTTGACTGCTGTCCATGCAAATGAGTGCGCAGAAACACAACAGGAAAGGTTCCTCCTCTCACAATTTATAGCGTGATTTGGCATTACTATAAACTTAGCAGCAATATCCTGGCATTTATGTAGTCCATGCATATGTGCAGAAGGCAGCTCCTGTCCTGTCTCTAGATGCTTGTATTCGCTTTTGCCAATTTCGCTCATTTAAAGCTAGAACTAGTTTCTTTAAGCACTACTTGACTTGAAAAAATATGGGCAAGCAATCCACCTTAATTAAAATTATCATTAAACTATTAATTGAAATTAATAGTTTAATAGCGTTATTTTAGCATAGATATTTGGCGAATTTGGCGACAAACTTTTAAGTTCCACTTCCACTAGCTATATAAACTCGTCCGCAAGTGTAACGTCAATATAGTTGTACGAGTTTCCGATTGTGAGAAAATGAAAAATATAGTGAACATAATTCAATCCGTTTTGAATTTGGTCGTTAATAAATACGACACGCTTCCGTCGTTAATAACTGACCAAGAACTTAAGGAAAGTCGGGAAGTATTGTCGAAAATCGAAAACATAATTTTTAATAACAATGTCAGTGAAAGTATCAGTTTAGATTTTGAAGACAATTGTGATTTCCGTATCGACGAAGAAAGTGATATTAGTATAGTCGGTGACGAATATTATAACTGTACTGTAAAGGGCGATCAATTGGCAAATGAATTCAGTTTAGAAAATATGCAAACAATTGTTCAGTATTTTGACAGTTGTAAAAAAAATAAATTCCAGAAAACAAACAGGAGATATCCAACAGTAAAATACCCTACTTATATTTCGAGGTTTAGAAAATATATATCAAATATGGGCACAAATATAGAAAAGTATAAAATAATAAAAAATGAAATGTTAGCCAGATTTACAAAAGCTAGGGAAAATTATTTACCTGTTCATGATATAGATTTGAAAAGATGGGCGATCCTGAAATCCCAAGAGTTAGGATTTGAGGATTTTAAATGTTCCGATAATTTTAAGAGCCAAAACAAAATAGTTCAGTGGAAAGTAACAAAATATATCACTCAAATATACACCCAGAATATGGGCAACATAGAAGATAGTGCCATAGAATTTATTTTGCATACGAGAAATGTTACTGCTAATATTATCCCCCAACAAATTTTTAACTCTGATCAAAGTGGTTTTAATTATTTTCTTCCAAATTAAAGGCAGCTATCGCATAAAGGTGGAAACACCTATTACGCACCTTATTATAATCAAACACATTTTTATCCGTTAAATACGATGATCCTTCATAATCTTACCGACTTCAAACCTGTTTTTGCTCACATACAGTGCGATTAAAAAATATCAAACCTGGCGAAAAAAGTGTCATTTTTGGATTTCAAATATTCATAAAAAATTGTCATGTCATTTTTGCAGACAAATGATTACATCAAACAACAATGTCAATCAATCAACGTTTATTGGCGTAGTGTGATTACATATTCGTGATCAGGAAGTCAAGCACTATCATCTCCCATAGGTCTGATCTCAAAGTGCAGTGAACAGCGAAAGGGGTTCCCTTGTTAGTATGATCTCATTAGTGTTAATTTTCTTTCATAAAATTAGATTGCATTGGTTTTCTGGCTCCTAAAATTTCAAGGGATTTTTCAATTCCTACCCCACAGCAAAGACAGTTACTTCTAATCAAGATTTAAGCTGGCTCAAAACATGCTGTCGCAAAAATGCTAAAATGGGGCAAAAAAGTTGTAGCAAAATGCTAAAAAATATTAGTTGCTTTCGTTGTTCGAAAAATCGTATCAATGAAATTATTTATATCAACGATGCTTAACAGGTGCTGTTAAGAATTTTGAAGAGGAAACGAAAAGGAACAAGAAAAGATCGCTGAAGTGCAAAACGGATATTCTGTAGTTAAAAATGCCTGTGGCATTTTCGCGATGGGTAATAATTTTTTCTTCGCATTTTCGAGCACGGGACTGCAGCTTAAACCTTGCTTCCAATATGCTTATTATTTCATAGAATATATTGTAAAATACCCTATAATAACATGGCGTCATAGGTGAGCATGGTGTCATAGTAAGTATAGAAGGACGCCCATGTTCTTACACATTCAACATTTTTAAGGTTTCATGATGTTTCTTCTTAAGTGTTGCCAAGTGTCAAATGTGACTCGTAAGTGATGGGTTGGAACACCCTAATGTATAATATTATAGTATTTGCCTCTCAAAACACTTTCTTATAGAAAAAAGACAGCAAAAAGGAAGCGGTGGCAAAACCAATAGTTTTGATCTAAAGATCGATATCTTTATAACATACAGAATGAAAACCCTGGCTACGAATCAGTAGAAGAACAAGAAAGCAAGCATTTGGAGCAAGCTACTTGGATTCTAATGTCAGTCTTCTGTACATTACCAGTATTTTACCAACAAAAGCATGACAATGGTGTGAAAAGATAATATTAACAATACTAATTTCACTGAAATGCCTAAAATGGTCCTGCATTGCAAATTTTTCAATAAGATGTCAGTATCTTAAATAATAATAAAGGTATGTTACATTCAAAACAAATAACATGAACTAAGATACTCATACCAAAAGATCCGTTATACTGCATCATGGTTCACATGAATATTATGAGGCATGTCCGAAAAGCAAAGATACAATGGCTAGTATTCCTTCAACACAGCTTATTTGACAAAACATCCACTACAAATTATTTATATTCTGACATATGTACTTTATTTTTCTAGATAATTACCACCATCGCCCAATTACTTGTTAAGTCTGCGTACAAGCTTTTGTATCCTGCAATTATAAAATTCTACCACCCATAACTGGACCGGCATTTCAAATTCAGTATTTATCTTGCCAACGTCATGGAATTGTTGCCCTGCAAGATACTTCTTCAGGTAAAAAAAAGTAAAAGTCACTTGATACAAGAGCTGGACTGTATGGCGGATAACCCAAAGTTTCCAACTTGAATCCTTCAAGAAGTACTTCGGTGACAATAGCAGTGTTAGCCCACACTGCATATTATGAAACATGCAGACATCCCTCGTCAACATTTCCCTCTGTTTTAAATCACCGATCGAAAGCACTGCAAAGTCTAGCAATATGTAACAGCAGCAGTGATTATGGTGCTGGCACTGGCGAATCCAAAGGGGGCTATGGAGAGATCCCTCCCACCTTGAACCAGGATTAAAGCACACAAAATGAAATGAGAAGTACCAGATACTTGGCTAAAAATAGGAATCAGAAACAAATCCCCCCCGCCCTGAAAGTACAGGTTAAAATTCACGGTCACCAACATCAACTAAATATCGGGGAATAATGATTAAAGGCATCAGTCACCGTCACACTCGCCACTTTATTGTTTCCCAATGCAATCTTGTCCATTTTGACTCTGCAGGGAGGTCTCATTCTGAATCCACAAACTACTTACTATTTTTTTATGAAAAATGTTGATCAAACAAACCCTCCTAAGGTTGCAGTATTTAAATGTTTTGTGGCCACGAGAAAGTGGCTATAACTTAAATGAAGTAGCCTCTAATATAAAGGACCTTGCTGGCCAGTGGGGACTAATCGAGTTACCTGAGTTTTAAGCTTTACTTGAAAGATTTCTTAATCCGTACCTACATGCCAAGAGGTATGGTCAATCAGAAGAATTTCTTCGCTTTCGGAGTTTGCTTGTTGAAATTGAAGTTTCGAATTTCTTAGCTTTTAGGGAACACGTAGGCTATAGCACAACTGTAACGGTTGTTGCTTGGATTCAGGTGTACGATGATAAACCTCAGTTTCATAACCCGTAACAACGTGAACAAGACAAGAAGCACATCTCCTGTTAGTGCATAGCACGCAAGGCCCATCCCTTTCATCTTGTGTTTTTCCATTGATATTTTAAATACCCAACGCACACACACACAATTCCCTGTACCCCAACGTTACAGTCACAGCTTCATGGCGAATTGTCTTAAAGAAACTTCTGGTATGATTTCATGCAATGTACCTTTACTTTTTGGACATGCCTGCTTCTCATTGAGGGATGATCGTTCTTGCTGTTTGTAAAAAATGACAGCCACCTGTTCGTTGTAAAAAAATACGATAAAAAAAAAAGAGTGAATGAACGGAAAATTTTAAATTCTCCCATGAAATGATGCTAATAATTATAATATTAGTCATCCTTTTTATCATTACCTTTATTTTTATCAATATTATCATATTATACACCTACTGTATTTATATATTTTAAAAGTACATAACTTTTCAAAATAGAATAATTACTAAATAAATGGTAACATTGAAAATTTTTTGGGATGATACATTTTTGTTTTTTTTAATATATATTTATTTTAGAGTATGGAATATTTATTTTAGAGTAGGGAATATTTATTTTAGAGTGATGTTCGGATTGCCTAATGAATATTTGACAATTACTCTAATTACCAAATCAAAAATGGATTATACTACACATTTTATATCGATTATATTACATTTTATATCGATTGAAATGCAGTTACTGGTTTTTCTACATTAAATCTAAATCAACATCAAAATCACTAGAAATCCAAGGATGTCAAATAAGCCCAGCCTTAGCTGATGCGAGGCCCAATCTGGATCACTTTTGTGAAGCTCCCCACCCCCACCACATTATATATATATATAATCTTAAGGACACCCTTGAACAGCAGACACCTCTATTTAATAGACACTTTTCGAATTCCTATTATCTGGCACTATCTACTGTGTGCTTACTATCCCTTTTCAATAACGGACATCTCCAAACAGCGGAAAAATACTCAAGTCCTGAGGTGTCTACTTTTCAGACGTTTTATTATATTCATATTTGTATTACAAATTATACATCATCATAAGTCCAATTCAAATATTTTGGTTATTTGTATCCACTGCAAGCAAATTTTAATTTGCAATTAAAAAAAACATCTCCTTTGCAAGCACGGAGGGCCATGTAGGCACGGGACTGGTTCACCCAAATCGATTAAATCGGTAAATGGCCAGTCCTGATGTCGGAAGCCACAATAAGAGGTGGAGTGTTCAAAATGAAATTATTGAAAATTAGAATTTGTTTGTAATTTATAATGCAAGGACTAAAGACAATATCAAGAGTGTTAAATTTCATTTTATGAAAATAAGAATTAAAGAACATTTTTCTTTTGCACGGTAGCTGTATGAAAAAACTATATATATATACATAAAGGTAAACACTGACATATAAAATTTTTAAGTGAATATTAAATTAATAAGGACAGCCATGTTTTTACACCTTTCTGGTGAATAACCCCGGAACAGCCCTACTTTTCAAGGGCACTTGCTCCAAACTAGAATCCCTGAACATACCAAAAAATTCCCTGAAAAGTTACATAATATTTTTGGTAAAGACACTGATTTTCAAAGGAGTATAGAAAATTATAGGAAACAAAATAGAATTTTTGTAATTTTTAAAAAGAAATCCCGGAAGAGGCAAGTTGAAATTCCCGGAATTTACGGAAATCCCGGAACATGATCACCCCTGCTACTCATATGTGCAATAACTGCAAATTCAATAATTGAATGAATTTGCTCCTACAATTCCATATACACAAATACAAAATAAGGAAGATCTATACACATGAACCAGACCTGTAGCCAAGAAGGGGTTTCGCCCCAATTGCTGCATGCTTATGCTCCAGTTACCCCCATCGAACTATTTATACCTATATATATATGTATCGAGAGAGAGAGAGAGAACAATCCCAAGGTGCCTTGCGCCCCACATATCCTTTGCCTTATCCTAGTTGCCCCTTCATTATGGCTACAGACCTGACATAGACTATATGTCCTTTAACGACATTTTTGTCTGTACAAACACGTCTAACACAGGAAACGACCACTGTGATAAACTATGCAGGAAGTTAGGGGTTTAAGGGCTACAATTCTATATATATATACAATAGAACCTGTCAAAAGTGACCACCTTTAGGACTAGACTGCAATGATCACAATAGACAGTTTGTCACTATACACGGTAGACTTGGGTACACGCATAACTAAATCCATACAATTTCTCATATAAAAAGTGGTTACTTCATTCAGGTGGCCAATTTACCAAGATGGTCACTCATGGGCACCCAAAGAATTATATGCAAGTGGGGTGTATCGAGGAAAAATTCCAATTGAATAATGTTGTTGGACTGTAGTTTCTTGTGGATTCAGTCCTTTTTTGCCCCACCTTGGAGCACTCAAGCGGTCACTTTACCAGGTTGGTGTTTTCCACTGTAGGCCTATATACAAAATTATAGCATACATTTGTATCTAACGGAGCTTTGACCCCATTTACTCTCTCCCAAAAAAGTATGAAGAAAAATTTACCTGTCGAATTCCTTGTTTTCGACTTCGCAACGGGGATCTTTCAGTTCTTTCCACTTTTTCCCGTGTTTGCACGTCGTCAGTAATATAATATCCTTGTTATTATGCAAGTGGTACAGAGAGTTTCGGGTCTCTGACCCTATTCCATACAAATATCGTTTTCCTTTAAACACTAAAAGATATTTTTTGGTAGTAGGGAGGTCTCCCGAGCTGACGTATCCCCTCAAACCACCTCTCTCGGCATGAGACTTCGAGAAGAGTGGAAGGGAGACATCAAACCCAGGTCTGAAGTTTGCTACAGACACAGAAGCTTTTGCAAGGATGGCCTCTCCGATATCGAAGCCTAAGTTCTCCGCATAATCTGGCCAAGTACCAGAATACAAGTTAAATATCACATGATTCCTACCACCATTCCAGTACTTTACACCCTCTAGTTTGGCCTGAATATCAGGGATGTAGTCAGGACTGAGACTATCTCGGTCAAGCGTGTCCAAGCCCAGGACGAAGAGACAGGCTTGACTAGGATCTGGGGTATAGTATCGGGAGTCTCTCAGCACATTCAGGATTTTCTGGTAGGTGACGGAAATAGGTAAGTGAGTTTGGTGATCCTCAGGTGGATACACATACACTTTGAAGTCTTTTTTGCAGCGAGTGAGGTCAAAACATGTAAATAGAGTGCAGTTTTCCCGTTTGAGGACTTGCCGCTTCTCTAGACGTCGTTGAGAGGGAGATACGACAAGATCATCGTCTTGATACAAACGAAGCCCGAGCCCAGAGTCCGCATACGAACGTGGGTTCCGCGCCAACACCGATGAAGATCCGTCGTCGCCGTAACGATCTCGCCCTTGTTGGTTCCGTAATCTGAAGGGTCCGAAATAGCAAAGCGCCATGAAGGCGCAACTCATAAACACCAGGACATATCGCTTTTTCGCTTGCATCGGTCCTGGAGAAAGGGATGGGAACGGGGAGGAAAGAATGCGAGATCAATCCAGGCCGGACGGCCTCACATCACGTCGAGGACGTTGGATCACGACCGACCGGCCTCCGATCGGCGACAGTAAACAGTTCGGCTGCACACGTACAACCATAGCGACGTCCGCCGCCATCTTATTTGACGCGGTCGACAGCGGCCATGTGCCGTAGCGAACGGTAGTTCCTAGATTAACTCCTCCCCATAAATCCCTCTTTGCATGGATGCTCTGCGTGAAATTCCCTAAGAGAGATAGGGATTTTCGCGCGAACGGGGAGATTCCGTTATTTACAGAGAGAAATATCCTTCAACTGGGCAGTACTACCTTGCGCATGCCCACTAGTTTCCTCCGCCCTCTCAGAAGAATCCACTTCCACAGTGTAGGGTGGAAAGAACAAAATGTCATGGGTGGAGAGCAATAGTGTCTCCTTCATAAAAAGATTTCAAAATTTGTAATCACGGTGTTTCTTATCTTTTTTTTTTTAATTTAATTTATTTTATCCTACTCAGTTGAATATCAAAAAAAAGTTTCAAAAATATTTGTTTATTGAACGGTTTGAAACGTTTGTTAATAGAATATATACGATTACTTTTCGTTGCTTGTGTTTTTCTCAGAAAGCGTAACATTAAAAGGAAAGGTTAAAAGTCGTTTTATATCATTATCAAAGGTATCCACATGGGAGGCAGTGGGGTTTGATCCCTCCCCCTCCCTCCAGCCGTTGTTTAAAAAATTTATTTTTCGGATTCTGCTTTGCATAAAGTACTTTCGAAAGTTTTCAAGTCACATTTTAAAATAAGATAATCATCACTAATTACACAGGATTTGTTGATTTTAAGGTTTTTGATGTGCCGAAATCAAAAATCATATTAGTTTTCATGTATCATGTCAAGTTTTTTTTCTAAAGTATTTTGAATGTCCAAAAAAATGAGCAAAAAGTGGGTACTTTGTTAAAATGCTTGACAGCCTTGAAGGAGGTAAAGATTTTTCTCAATCCCTCACGAATTGCTTACTCATCATATGGGCGCCACTGATTGTTACGTTACTGAAGAAAAATATAAATAACATTAATATTATTGCTGATACTTTTCGCTGCTGCATTGCAGGAAATTTGAAATAACTGGCTTTCTATTTTGCTACATTTCACTGCCTTCATCAAACTTGCAAATTGTAGCATAGTGAGTTCATTATTTCCACTAGAGTTCGCTCTTTAAAAATAATAATAATACTAATATATATGCAGTAGCGCACCCAAGAATATTCCCAAGGTGGGGGGCGGGGCAGAGGGAAAAAATGGTCAGAGGCCATATCAAGTACTTGTGCAAGTGGATTCAATAAGGGGGGCATGGGCACTGGGTTCCCCCGAGCTGGGATCATATCATGGAAAATAATATGAAAAGTACGGGACACTTGGCTAAAAGTGGGAATAGGGAACAAACCACAGCCCCCCTCCCCCGCTGAAAAATTTCGGGATCCGCCCTTGTCCTTTTGTGTGCATTTATCATTATTAAATTACTAATAATTCTACAGTGCAAGATACTTAAATCATTAGAAGTAGTACTAGATTATGTTCGTAAAATTTTACAATGGCCAGCCCTTGTTCTCCACAAAAAAATTACCGTTTTGATAATAGGTTTAAGAATAACCCTATTCTGCAAAACTTGCTTTTGCTTGCCCTCTGTCTATTACTTCATCCACAGAAGCATTTTTCTCTTCCACGACCCTTAAAAAATCATCGCCTATGAAAACCGAATCCTTACGATAGAGAAAAATTTCATGTTGGTTGAACTTCTTCTAAGTCTTTCAATTATTAAATCCCTTTGAAACAAATTGATCCTTGGCTTGTGTCGATCTTAAATCGACTTCATGGGGTGAAAAGAGAACACAAAATTTTCAATAAGCACTGTCTTCTTTCTTTGAGTAAGCTATATACTTATGCTTACTCATCCAAGGTAAGCAGAAATTTCGCCTGTGGTGAGGTGTTCCTTGACTTAATGCAGCACAAGTGATAGTCGTGGGAAAATTTCAATTTGCATATGGTTCCCAAAGATTTTCAGCACTGTTATCCTACCTTCTTCAGTGAGGTTAGATTTCTTCACATAAGTAAAAATATCTGCAGTCAGAATTTCCACTTCAACTGTGTTTGATATTATGTTTTGCTCTACCTTTACCTCTTACAAAGTTGTTTGAAGACAGTCGCGGGCCACTGCTGTTGCTTTTCTCAAGAGCAGTCTCATCAATGTTACCAGAGTTCAGGGAAATGTCGTTGGGATCGTCACTATTTTCTGATTGAAAGATATTAAGTAGAAAGCCCAGTTGTGCTTCAGGACTTTCTTGTGGAGTGACGGAAAGCCGGAAGTGAAATTGTCGGACGCCATCACAACAACAATCGTAAAAAAACGAAAAACAAAATCAAGATATAAGCACTGAAATACTGATACAGAGTTCAAAATTTTCAATATTTAAACTAGTACACGAGCGCCCATATGAGTACTTCTAGGTGCGGGAAAAATTATAACCTCCTAGGTGCGAGAAAATTTAACCTCTAGGAGGTCTTCTCGAGAAAATTTTAACCTCTAGGTGCGAGAAAAATTATGACCTCCTGTTCAAGGCTGTTAAACATTTTAGTGAATATACGTTGTACTAGAATGCTACAAAAATAATTGATACTGCTTGACAATTAGTAATAAGCTAAAAAGTACCTTATTTTAAAATGTGACTGTACACTTTTTGAAAATAAATGCATAGCAGAATCAGGCAAATAAAACTTTCGAACAGCCAGTGAGGGGTTGAGACCCCTCTCCTACCCCATATAGGCACCCATGAACTAGTATTGAGATGTATTTTAGCATTTAGTGATGAGGTACAATTGCCTCAGTTTTATTAGAGTTTTAAATATTGTTAGTTAAGTGAAATAATCGTGGATGAATCCCCCCACATTCAAATAAAATAAAAAAACTGCAATGTGTGTGTGGCAAAATGAAAAGTGGAAGTAACCAATAGTTGTATTATGGTTATTAGTATAGGCATGCGCAGGTAATGACTGTAAGAATACTTGTTATGGGAAACACTGAATTATTTGTTTTTCTTTTCTCATGTCTAAATTATATGACATTTAAAATGCTTTCTTTGTCACAATTTCTGGGAAATTATACAAGCTTTGTTTCAGACCTTGATAAACAAAATCTTGAAGTACGACTTTGTCGCTCCAAAACTTTTTCTTAGCTGGTTAATTCACGAGGCCCCTTTGCAGGCTGAACTGTAAGAAGACGACGACGCCCACTCCTGACCTTTAACATTAAAGGTAACATATTGCCATGGGCAATTCTTCATCATTCTAAATCTTTTCCGTTTCTTTCCGCAGATTCTATATCATAACTCCTACGTATGCAATTTTAATCAGAAGGAAGAAATGGAAAATAAAAATTTAAAAAAAAAATGCAGAAAAATATTTTTACAAACCATTTAACATCACTGAAAAAAAAAAAAAAATCTTTCTTTATTCAGCGAGTGGAAGTTAGTTGCGAAATAAGGAAACGAGGGAACAAGCCCAAAACTAATTTAGAGTTCAAAGGTCGTCAAGGTTTAATTTCCGTTGTGTATTAATCTTCAAATTTAAGAATTTGTGGTACTACCCTTAAGACGTGCCTGGCTTGCAAATGTCGTGACTTGACCCACATTGGCAGACACACATGTACAGGAGAAAAAAAAAAGGACTTTATTTCTGGCAATCTGTTATTTTAATGTGTTCTTATAAGCGATGCATGAATTTTAAGTAGCCCATTTGGCAATAGGAAGTTTCTTAAATGTCTAATTTGTGTTCCTGTCATTCACAAAATTCTGTGATGGCGACTTCATGGTCCATAATTTTGTTGTATCATTACGACATGAGACAAATATTACATATAATAATAAGAATTAAAGACACGTAGCACAGGGGCGGATTTAGAGTTCGTTCAAGAGGGTGGGCAATTAATGACGATTTTTGGAAATTATATCTCATTGGACCTTTGCCTCGTATCTTTTCAATTTTAAATTTTCATTCAAGGCGGGGGGAGGGGGGAATCGCAACCCCCCCGATAAATCTGCCCCTGATGTGGCATATGGAAAGAGTTGACATAATACCTGTCATCTTGTCAGCCACAGGTCTAATACGAATCACACTACACAGAAGCTTGAAAACACTTGAAATCGACCCCATCACTTTCATTGTGCTACAAAAGGCCACGATTTTAAACACATGCCGAACAGCCAGGAAGTTCCTAGATACAACACCTGAATAACCTACTGCCATGGCGTAACTAGGTGGGGGCCGGGGAGGGCCAACCCAAAAAATCCTACTAAACCCCCACCCACAGAAAATTTCCGGCATTTCATTTTTTTTATTTTTTTATTGTGAATAAATGTAAGGCGGATTAGCGTTAAAGCTCCAGCTTTCCCGCCAAAATTTCCTAAAAATACAAGTGTCTGTCATGTATGCGTAAACACGTGGGGAAAGAAATCTTCCCAGTGACTACTTCCTATTACTGGATGGGAAGATAGCCATGTGTGCAACGTTCTAAGTTAGAAACTTGACATCTTTACGTGACACTTGCGGGGTACGTGAATGATGACCAGGAGCGAGAAATCGATCAGTAGGTATCAGATGCTGTCTGTGTGATGAACATTCTATCCAATCACATCACGTGGGCAGACCATTCGAATTAAAAACTTTCTAACCTCAATTCACGTTTTCCGAAGTTTACACATGCACACAAACAACACAACAACAACGAGCTGGGCTTCTAATTTGATAAAACGCATCTTCTCATCCGTCGCAAATTTTTTTTCTTGTGTGATATTTCAACTCGCAACCCATCATTCGGACATAGTCCCCACTACAACGTCCTGAATTTGGTAATCTATGGAGTGAAAAGCAAACTCCGTTTTCTTGTCGGACCCTTCTCACTTCATGAATGCGAGTGCAAAGCATCTATGCTCCACTAATTGACTCTAACGCAGTGGTTGGCGCAGTATAGCCCAGATGCTCTTGCGCCATAAAAAAGCCAAACAAACAAACAAACATCTAACGCAGTGGTTTCCAACTGGTGGTCCGCGAGACGGATTATTA
>QLNU02015270.1:116124163-116147648 GCA_006491805.2 Dysdera silvatica | reverse complement strand
TTATAAGATTTTGTGTATGTTTTGTAAACATTAGTGGCACGAAACATGTGTGACGTCAAACTTGAGGCTTAACGGATCTTGTTGATTCACGCAAACGTAACAATTAACCTTTCAATTTTCCATCCATTGATAAGTAAGGGCAATGTATGAGTGGGTTGATGTATGACAACAATGTATGAGTGGGTTACAGATGACGCTGACAAAACTAAAATTGGGTTCTTTTTTCATCTTTGTGAAATAATGTTCTCTTATTTGGTAAGAAATATGCAATACCACTCTGATCAACATTAAATATTTGGTTCTTTAATCAAAGCCTTTACTTAACTTAGCTGGCTTTTACTACAGTCTTTGATTTTACCGTGTTTGGCGCAGTATAGCCCAGATGCTCTTGCGCCATAAAAAAGCCAAACAATCAATCAATCAATCTTTGAGTAATGTGCAAATGCATTACGTGATGTTAACACGAATTTAGTTGCTGTGTTTTCTACGGCTTCTTTATTTTAATTTTGTCTAGCATTATATGTTTCGTAACTTTACGAGAATATATACTCATATTTTTATTCTGTATATAAAACTCTTTGAAATCATACAGTTCCTAATGTTTAAACCCTTTTCTTTATGATAAGCGCATCTCTTTTAGTCTGCATCATGTACGAATATACACTTACACAGTGTGTTTGAATTTTTCTAACAGTGTACGTTGAATTAATTTATATTTCTTCCTATTTGTCCCAAATTCCGTAATATATTTTTTAAAATGACTTATTTCATAATCCACTGCTTTTCGACATCGTCTTTGATTCTGTTGAGGTTTCATTCTTTTGCAGGAATTGTAAAAGCTCGCAGTGTTTCTCATTTCTTCCCCTTGCCCCCCCGCTACCCTACTGTAAACGGTACTCTTCTTTTTAAAAAGTTTGTTGGTTTTCCGCGAGCGAGCATTTCATAAAACAATATATTGCCCCTTTCTAAAGTGGGTGGCGATCGCCCCCACACCCTAGAATCCGCCAGTGCTGTATATAACTTCCCATATATCCAATGTCTATTATTCGTATTGGTTTTCTCTCTTAAATTCAAGGTGTACCAAAAAATAAACATGATTATTTCTTTGTTGTTTTTATATTCAGAAAACAATGAACGACCGTCTACTATAAAAAATAATAGGCTATTTGGTTAAGTGAAGTTAAGATAATCGGGGCTGCACTTTATATAAAAATATATTAAAGAAAATCCCTATTATTGAGAGACCTAGTGCCCGCCCTTCCAATAATTTTGAAAACTCTACCCTTGCACCATAAAACATCCAAACAAACAAACAGAAAACTCTACCCCTATATACTTGATAGAGTCTTAATGCTAGAGTTTAAGATGTTGTTTAGAGTGCTAGTACATTCTAGAAGCTCTAAAGGATTGTGGTGAACAGTGGCTTGTTCAGTTTCTATCTTCTAGCTTAAGGCATGACAGTGATGATGGATTAGATGTACAAGTTCTGCAAACTACTAGAAAACAGACGTTGTATTTGTCGAGGAATAGTCCGGTTCCTAGGTTTGTGTTCCCCTTGGATTAATACGGTAAAATTTTTTTGCTGTCAACGTTGTGTAAATTATAGCGTTACAGTGTTGCTTGAAGGCCTGCCTATTCACTAGATTTCAAAGAAAGGGGGCATTCTCGATAAAAAAAGGGGGGGGGGAGCGGTGATAAAACAAGTGTTTTTTTTCATAGGGAATTTTATTCTACGGCTAATAACATTACTCAAATAGGAGCATATAACCAGTTATGTAGCAATTCAAAATTCAAAAAAATGGAGTGTATGTTTGTGTGTGTGTGGGGAGGCTCAAATGGCT
This sequence comes from Dysdera silvatica, assembly GCA_006491805.2. Lineage (NCBI taxonomy): Eukaryota > Metazoa > Arthropoda > Arachnida > Araneae > Dysderidae > Dysdera > Dysdera silvatica. Next base: position 116,145,807 of record QLNU02015270.1, on the reverse strand, counting down.
TCGAAGAAGATTAAGGCCGCGGCCTTAAAGAAAAAGAATGTGGTTTGATTTCAATGGGGGGGTTGCCTGCGCAATCCCCTCCCCGCCCTTGCCTATGCCACTGGGTATATCTCCAATACCCTCTACTTGCATATGGTTTGTACTGCTTCCCTGAATTCTTTAATCTAGCCAAGGTTTTAATTATTATACAGTGTACATAATGCTAAATTAAAAGGTGGTTGTATCGTTACATGTAAACTCCCATTTGTAAAAATTGCAACACCATGAAGGACTCGTCCGAATTGAATGAAATTTAATGTACAAACGACCTGTGTTGATACAAATAAACGATTAAAATTACAAAGCAAAAAAACAATATTACATGTCGAAAATCAGTATTTGGTGAAGCCACCACGCGCTGCAATAAGTGATGCTATACGACGTGGCATGGAATCAAACAGATGTTGAATGTGTGCCTGAGGAAGAGCATTCCAGATTGCTTGTATGCGACCCCAAAGTTCATCTGTAGTAGCTATGGGACGAGGATCACGAGCGAGACGCCGACCAACGAAATCCCACACATGTTCAATCGGCGACATATCCGGCGAATAGGCAGGCCAAGGAAGAAGCTGTATCTGTTGTGATGAAAAGAAGTCTTGAACATTCCTGGCAATATGTGGGCGGGCATTGTCATATTGAAATACAGCTCCGGGAAGCGAGATTTGAATTTCCATAACACTTTTAGCATTAGGACCGATTTAAATAATCCCATTGGCTAAGGTGATGCGCGACCGGGTTGCAAGATCGAAATAATTCCCGTCAAAAAGAATTGGCGTTATTTTTTTTGGCGAAATTAGGATTGTATGTGAGCCAAAAGAACCGTTGATAATTACGAAGAACGTGATGTCCTTGTCAAAACCTTCTGCTTGCTGCAGATGGTCCAATATAAGAAATGTAATTGAGCAAACGTTTTTAAAAGTAATGTATTTTCTAACTATTCAAATCATTTAATGAGTTATTAAATAATGGATTCATATAGACTTAACTTGGATGCAGGGCAAACAGGGTTGGCAAATACCCGGGTTTTTACATGAAAAACTCAGTTGGGTTTTTTTCATGGTTTTTGGGGTTTTACCAGTGTTTTGAGAGTTTTTTGCGGAGCTTTATGAGTTTTAGGAGGGGTATTTTTTTAGGGTTTGGGTATTTTTAGATATTAATTAATATTGGCATTTTGATAAAAGGGGAGAGGTTTACAGAGCTATAATTCACATATACCTATGTTGAATATGTAACATGTTATTGCAATGGGAGAGCATCAACACACCCTGCATACGCCAATGATTGAAACACTCCCTTATAATCCTACAAGAATGTTTTGACAAATACACCACATTTGGAAGCTATATAACGGTAAAATTTCTAAGTGGGGAAGAGGGAAGTTCGCAGATTAAAAAATTCTGCCCTTTCTCTCAGAAAAAGTGCCCACAGGGGAGGTACTTGATCTTGTGAAAATGGTTTTTAAAATAATCTTTTACATAATTACACCTTTTAGTAGTAATGCACAATTATGTATGATACATACCTTATACCTTGTTTCGAATGAATAATGTATTACCATTAGGCGTAACTTAAGTGTTAAATATAGTTAACTATAGTTAATTATAAACTGGAGGGAGGGGGAGAATTGTATAGGGAAAAAGTAGGATTTTGCACCTTTTCTAAAATAAAACGAACTTGGGGGCAAGTGCCCCCCTACTCCCGTCAGATTACGCCAATGGTGTATACGTCATGTTTTGTTTTTTTTTTAAATTTCACTGCATCCAATGTAGGCCATATACCCTCTCATATTTAAGCACAGTATACCCTCTGCTGATTCGTGATCTACAGTACTGCACATACAATAATGAATACTGATGTTGAATGACGACTTTACGTGAACGTGCATCTATGAATGCCGTGTTGATCGGCAATCCATCTCCCCCTCAGCCGCCTCGGCGGCTGATTACGCTGTTCAAGCGTCCTGTCTGGGATTACAGCGCCGCCCCCGGCGGCCACCCTTCCCAATGAAACCCTTGCAAAAAGAAGAAGAAGAATGAATACTGATTGATTTGGAGGATTCAGACCCATAAGCCTTTACTCTCACTAGGTCCACCTAGAGTATACACTAGGTATACATAACAAGCAGATTGATTCTAGAAGGGAAAATAACAATTTGGTGTAATAAGATTTAAAAAAAGTACTAATTACGAACTTAATATAAATTTAAGGAATAAAGGCTCCCTTACTTTGTAATAAAGATAACATTAGTATTTATTATACCAATTAAGAATGTAAATCATGATAAAAAGAACCATTAATTTTTAAATACAGATGACGTTGAACAATTTTTGCATTGTTAAAAGAAAAAAATAAGATGGTATGATAACGTATTAAAAACGAGAAAATTGCAAAATCCATTGTGAAAATTGCTAAATATGTATTTTTCATGGGTACAAAACAACTCAGAAATAATTTAAATTATATACAGAAAACCTCTCTTAACGACCGCCTCCCTTAACGACTACCTTTTTTGGAAATGGATTTCCTTCCCCCCTCCATAGACCCAATTCTAAATTTAGCTCCATTCAGAGACCACCTCTCTGAGCGACCTCTTTTTCACGGAACCGACGATGGTCGCCTGAGGGAGGTTTTACTGTATTTCGAAAATACTAATTTTCAATTTCAATCAAGGAAAGCAATTCCAGGAATCAAGGGAGATACAAAAACTTTTTTATTTTTTAAATACGTGGTTACTACTCGGCGCACTCGATATGATCTATCCTTTTCTTTAAAATTTCAGCCGCCATCTACTCAAAAATTGAGGCAAAAGATGTTTTTTTTATAAAAATATAAGCTAGCAGCACAATATTTCAAAAATATTGTTTTGTTTTAAAGATTTCTAACTATTTATTACACTTTAAATTTAAATTAAAGAAAAAAAATCAACTCATGGTAATATTAAAAATTGTCGCCCTAAACAATTCTTCCGCGATTAAAATCTCATTTACGTAAATAACGAATGTGAACTCGGAAGTGGTGTAGGCGTTGATCTTTTGGTTTCGTGCTACATTGGCCACCAAAATTGCGTAGCAAACCTATAAGTGATGTCATCGTTAGCCAATCAGATTGCTTAAATCGGTCCTAATGCTAAAACTGTTTTGGAAATTCAAATCTCGCCTCCGGGAATGCCTTGAAGGAAGGGAACAACTTCAGGCTCCAGAACTTCATTGATGTACCGGTTGCTGTTAAGATTACCCACAATTCGTAGCAGCTGAGATCGTCCATGATACGCAATCGCACCCCAGACCATAACGCTGGGGGTTCGTCCACTATGACGTTGGATAACGCACTCCGGAAGGTGGCGTTCACCGGTATAGCGTCTAACACAGATGCGGCCATCACTGTACCCCAAATTAAAGCGGGATTCATCAGAAAACACCACTTGTTGCCAATCAGCACGCCAGTCTCTATGTCCATGAGCCCATTGTAGCCGCAGGCGCCGATGGTTTTGCGTCAGGAGGATCCTGTATAAAGGAACTCTTGCACGCAGTCCACGGTGCAGTAGACGCCGACGAATTGATGAAGCACACAATGATACACCTGTAGCAGTGCACCAACGTTCTGCCAACTGTCCAGATGAAGCAAAACGGTCCGTCACCGCCATGCGGACCAGGTGTCTATCATCCCGTGCTGACGTCACCTTTCGGCGTCCACTCCCGGATTTCCGAGTTGTCTGGTTCTCTTGAACCCACTGCTTCCACACTCGCATCACTGTGCTGCTGTTACGCCCCATACGAGCTGCTATTGCACGATAAGAAAACCCTCCTTCACGAAGGCCGATCATTCGTCCCCGTTCAAACTCCGTAACTTGCTGAAATGTCGCCCTCTTTCGTCGTAGAGGCATAGTGACGTCTCATGTAACGTTTACCACTAGCAGATAGCCATACACGCCCCGCTACAGCCCTCTATTTATACGGATCCATCAGCAGTTCAGAGGGTGCTGCTCAGCCCACGCATGCGTGATGACTCTGAAATTCTAATCATTTGAATAGCATACCCTAATTTGCATTTCCTGAAAGTTTCAGCTCAATCACATGCTTCCTTCATGGTGTTGCAATTTTTACAAACATGAGTTTATATCAAACAACAATATAAATCAACGTTTATTGGCGTAGTGATAACATCGGCGCTGGTATCACTACGCCAATAAACGTTGATTTATATTGTTGTTTGATTTAATCTGCGTAGTGTTTGATTTATATAAAAGTGGGTTTATATGTTTTGAGCGTATAAACATATTCGGTGCAATAGACATTGGCGAGTTAGCTTCTAAGTTAATAGGCGGGGATACCCCAAAGCTCCGCCCACAATCATTTATAATTTTGTAACAAATGATAATTGACTGATAGATGGCAACAGATAAATAATAGAAACTGAAAACGTTAAGATGATATGACTTTCAATTGACGCGCGAGAAAAGATATTCGAGTTATAAAACAAGATAGAAAATAAGAAGACAGTTAATTAAAATTTGACGGGAGGGATGAATAATATTTTTCTTCTTGTTGAGCTATCGTATGAATGTGTCTTACCAAGAGGATAACTCTATCGTGTTAACTTCGTTCGTTGTGTTTTTCTAAGATGAGAGTAAAGAGTATTGTTTCTAAAAATGACGCTCAACTTGGAGCGTGTGTGTTGCAATTTTCGTTTTTCTAAGTGGCCAAGACTCCTCCCCACCACCAGCTACGGCTATGTATATAGTCTCTCCATTATCTTCCACATTTGTCTCTCTCTCTCATTCCAATTTCTTTTTCCTCACTAACCTAAATTATTCCATGATCATAATAGATTATATTTATGATGTAAGAACATATAAAGCTATGGAGTATATAGTTTGATTGTTGGAAATAGCATTTCAGCCTACATACACATCTTTTCCTGTTTGTATTTTATTTATTTTTTATCGTTTTCTTTCATCCATTTTTGCGCTTTCTGTAAATGATTAAGGAAATTAATTGTGAGTGCTTTATTGTATTAGATTTAATTACTTCCTTTCGTGGTTTCTGCATTGAAGATTTTTCTTAGATTTTCAGCCCTTTATCGTTCGTTTTGTGCTTTAATTAAAGGTTACAATTATATTTATATACTAACAGCAAACTTCCATAATCAAACGGAAATTGGGGGAGGTGAGAGAGAGGAGGAGTTGATAAAATTTATTTCTTCATGTCCGTACATTCGGCTCAAATTAAAGGTTTATTTTTTTTTATGGTTCATGAAGATCTAGGAAATAAATAATCATAGCACTGCTTGGATCCGAACCAGCAACCTGAAAGTTATGGGCCTAATGCTTTACCAACTGTCATGCAATCAAACACGCATATGCACACACCCTACAGCTGGACAAACCGCATACGTACATAATATATTAAGTCCAAAAACTGGCCAAGAGTTTGGGCCAGTTTCAAAGCAAGGGTGGACGGTTCTTTTCACAAATTATAAGTTGTGTGATGTGAAACACCTCACGCATCTACTTGGGGGTTAAAGCCTTTCCCTCTGTGTTTCTTTCACCTTGCTACGTGTATGTGTGATAACAAAGATACCTCCATCCTGCAGTAGATTGAAAATGTTGATGAGGATGATTATCTTTAAAAGCATGACAAAGAGCGGAATGAATGCAATATAACAATATTAGTTTGAATTTATATACGCGTATATATACATACATTCCCCTCAAATGAAATTTTCTTGTCCAATGCATAAGTAAAAAGAATCGTGGCCCACATGAAATTATCTCTATCTGCTCTCCACAACGTTTTTTCCAATTCTCTGAAGAATCTTTCTAATTTTCTCCGTATCTTTCGTATTAGGGAGTTCTCGGTTCATTAAGTACAGAAAGTGTGAATTCTTTAGAGAAAAAAAATTTCTAATCTATCACAGATTTTACACTTAAGCATGTGTTAAGGCAAGCGTGGGCAACCTTCTGCACGCGATAATATTTAGAATGCACACAGAGCGATTTAAAAGCAAAAACATGATTTCAAACGTGGTTGCTAAAATTCAAAGGAACTATATATATATATATATATATATTTGGAAGAAACAGTTTTATCCTGAAGGGGAAATTGCCTTTATGTCTAAAAAGAAAAGTCTTCAACCAGTGTGTATTGCCAGTCCTCTCTTATGGATCAGAGACATGGAGTCTAACAGTTGGAGCAATACGAAAGTTACAGACAACGCAAAGGAGCATGGAGAGGTGCATGCTTGGAATAACTAGGAGAGATCGAAAAAGGAACACTTGGGTGAGAGAGCAAACTAGAGTAGAGGACATCATTGTTAAAGTAAAAGGGCTGAAATGGCGATGGGCTGGGCATATTGCAAGAAGAACTGATCAACGATGGACAACAGAAATTCTGAACTGGATTCCAAGAGACCACCGAAGACCTAGAAAACGTCCTCAAACTAGATGGGTGGATGAAATAAGAAAACAGGTTGGGGTGACGTGGAAACGAATGGCCCAGGATAGACTTGTGTGGAAAGCATTTGGAGAGACCTTCATCCAGCAGTGGATAGATAATGGTTGAATATGATGATGATGATGATGATATATATATATCGTTTACACGTAGCTTAAAGAGGTATATCGTGGAGGGATATCGTAAGTGGAAGACGTTCTCAAAACAGTAAATCGGCACTCGAATGGGTCTCGTAAACGACATTAGTTCGACATTAGTTTCCATCAGCTACGCAGTGCTTGCGTATGGTCCGTTCTGTGTAAGCAGGGCGGACACAGACTTTCATTTTGGGGTTCAAATGCAGAATTTGCCATGATTTTAATAAGTGGAGGGGTATCGTAAGTGGAAGAGGTTCTCAAAACAGTAAATCGGCACTCGAATGGGTCTCGTAAACGACATTAGTTTCCATCAGCTACGCAGTGCTTGCGTATGGTCTGTTCTGTGTGTAAGCAGGGGCGGATACAGACTTTCATTTTGAGGGGTTCAAGGGCAGAATTTGCCATGGTCTTGGAATAAGTGGAGGGATATCATAAGTGGAAGACGTTCTCAAAAAAAGTAAATCGGCACTCGAATGGGTCTCGTAAACGACATTAGTTCGACATTAGTTTCCATCAGCTACGCAGTGCTTGCGTATGGTCTGTGCTGTGTGTAATCAGGAGCGGATACAGACTTTCATTTGGGGGGTTAAGGACAGAATTTGCCATGGTCTTGGAATAACACCCTTCATTTATCATGAAAGTTGGAATTTTTTACAGTGAAAAATATAATTTTGGGTGTCACAACTCCTGTGACCCCTCCCCCTGTGCCTACCCCTGTGTGTAATTAATATTATCTCAATGCCTACTGCAAGCAAACTCAGAAAGTTACTGAAATTCAAAGAGCTTTAAAAACTTTACGAAATTCTTATACAGACGTCCATTTTGCTCAAGTTTCTGGCAACTTTTTTTTGGGGGTGGGTGGGAGTACATGTAGAACATGTCATCATCAATCTTATTTACTGTATTTTTACCTTTTTTTTCATGCTAAGCATTAATGTGAGACTTTTGTAGAAAAGTTCCCATTATTTTTAGGTTTTGTCGTCATGTGGGAAAACTCGTGAATTATGCTGCTTTTTAGTTTAACTCTTGAAGATTGATTCTGGTTCTGATGTTTTTATACCGTTCTTATACACAATTAAAAAAAATTCCTGGTTCACATTTAGTTTTTCCTCCCTCCTTTTGCAAATGTTATGAAGTGGTTAGCGTTTGATTTTCATAAATTTTAGTTCTTAATTTTTTTTAATATTTATTTGAGAATATCTTGTGTTTTACACACGACTGCCTTTAATGCCATCACAAATCTTTTCTTCGATTGCAAAAATTTAATGAAAAGCTAATGAAAATATTATTTTTTAATTATTATTTAACAGAATTTTAATGATAAGTTAATGAAAAGGCTGATGCCTTGGCAAAGTTGTCCTCTTATCTTAATGCAGACACATAAGTGTCCCTGCTTCCCTTCGGAGGGACTTTTTCAAGAAAAATTCTGTTTATTGGAAAATGCGGGATATCTTAAATCACCTAACGCTCAGTGGGTATTTCTCTATTTTAAGGATTTTCTCAGCAGCCCATGCTGGAAAATTGGGATGAACAAGGAAGAACGACAGAAATCAAATAAAAATTCTTTTCTTCGTTTTATGGCGCAAGGACAGCAAGTATCACGCTGTCTTCAGAAGTAAAATGCAAACAATCAATTTTCAGGTAAGATCTCTTTCTAAATGTGCTAAATAATTTGTTAATTAAAATCAAACAATTCACATCGTAGTAGATGACACGGTAATATTAGATGATAAATTATTTGTAAGGAAAAGAATTATTTCCCCATTCCTGGTATGGATCGAGCCCACGACTTTTGATAGCCGGTTAACTGCTTTGCCCATTGAGCTCCTGTAGCTCAATGGGTAACAGCACTTGATTAGTCATCAAGAGGTTGTGGACTCGGTACTCAGAGCTGACGAGTGGGGGCTGCAGCCCTGGAGCCCGGATGGAGTCTAGGGGCCCGCGGTGGCAAGGACTTATGCTGTGGGGGGGGGCCTGGCTCAGAGAAAGGGGGGCATGGGGCCGGTCGAAATGAGTCTGGGAACCCGCGTTGGCGCCCCTGTCGGTACCCACCAAGCACTGACAAATCGTCCTTTTCGTTGAGAGCAATTTTTCATCTAATGCTAACTAATGTCATCTTTATGATGAAAACGAGCCCAATATGATTGGGATTGTCGCTTTCTTGGGATCGCTAGGCTGGGTTCGACTCCCAATGAGTTTGGCTATGTGCAGAGATATCGCAGTTTAAATGTCGCGTTAAGATGTCAGTTACATCCCTTAAGTTTGATGACGCAGTTTTGGGGCATTAAATAAATAAATGCAAAACGCAAATGACAAAGGTTTCCGAAGCTGTATACTTAATATTGTACTTGTGAAAGAGACTAGGAATTCTGACATCCAACCCTTTATCTCAGAATATTTTAATGAAAAAGGACAGAACATGTCATGCTGCGCCTGAGGCATGTCCTAGACATGATTGGACGACGATTTAAAGTTGGTGAAAAGTACATACGATGTGCTCCTCGAAGTGATAATGAAAGGTAAGAAATATCGATATCGTCGATATCATGTAAGAAGTGCTTACTTTGAATAAAAGCTTGTTACACACTACGCCAATAAACGTTGATTGATTGACATTGTTGTTTGATTTAATCTGCGTAGTGTTCGATTTATATAAATCATTACTAATTGTTAAGCAGCATCAATTATTTTTGTAGCGTTTAGGTATCTTGTACATTGACTAAAATTCTCAACAGCTTTGAGAAGGAGGTAATTTTTCAGCCCCCCCTTTCTCACTAGAAGTACTCATTAATTTTTCTCAACCCTTCTAAAAGTACTGATTAATTTTTCTCATCCACCTCTAGAAGTACTCGTATGGGAGCCCATGCGTGATGAATGTAATCTGTTCAGTAGCCCAAAAATAAGTAAGAAAGAGCGTAAACCAGATGAAACGTAGTAGCCTATATCCATCCGGTTTGATATTTGGGTAAAGTTTCTGATGTATTTATCTTTCCGCATATACGCCTCACGTTATTCGCCTGTTGTTTGATCTTCTCATCTCAATGGATTTGTGGGAAAGCTCTTATGTGTAATAGCCCTGTAGAACGGCACAGATCATGCTGGTAATACACAGACGTGTACACTGCACAGTCTACAAGGAACAATTATCAGTGTACTAAATCGTTTCTGGATCAAATCGGCGAACGTTTCTGCCTATTGCCTCCAGTTTGACAGAATTGTTCATTCACTTGACCAGCATATTCTTTTGCAGACACTGGTAACAAACACGTTTCAACATGATTTAGTTGATTCATGAATCCTGATAGGATGCCACAATGCGTCACAGAACTTTGCTATACTTACAGTAGGTTCATGCTAGTCGGGCCCTCGATAATTCGGCTTCTCACTAATCTGACTCTGGTAAATGGGGTTATATTTCCGTATGACGTCACATGCTTACGTTACTTCATGTGACGTCACTAATGAAAGATTTATACAAGGTTTATTGTTCACTCTCTCTATCCAGGGGCGATTGCCCTCCCCTTGATTTAAATTTAGCATGGAAAAGATACGTCCAATGAGGTATCATTTTCAAAAATCAAGTCATTAATCGCCACCCTTGAATGACCTCTAAATCCGACTTTGTATTAGTCCCATTGGCGTACGCAGGAGGTTGTAGCCCCCCCCCACTGCTTTGAAATTTTGGCTCAAATACTTGGTTCATTACCCCCCTAAAACTAGCGCAATTTTAGCAGAATCTAGCATAGTGTTTCCAAGAACTCAAAATCTGGCAATTGGCAAACAGTGACTAGCTGCCATTGCTTTCTACGGCAGGAGAGTACTACTCCGTGCTTTACTGATGGTTATTTTTGGTGGCGGGGAATGTGGGGGCACCCCCCCCCCACTAGGCTTTAACTGAGATAGGAAAAATACTGATTCGCAAAAAATCCCCTTGCATCCGAGAAAAACATGACGCGTTCACTCACAGCTTGCTTGGGTTTCGTACATACCTACGTGACGTCACACTCTCACGTGAATCCAGCGGAGTTTGCAGCGTTTTCAAGGGAATAGAGTGAGTTTTGGGTAAAGAAGTGATATTGTTACCGAAATTTTGTGCATTTAACATAGGAATACGTGATTTGTAGCTCCATAATCCCCCCCCCCCTTACGAACTTTCTACGTACGCCTATGATTAGTCCGTGGCTATTTAGAAAGAAAGAGTACCACCAGCAATTATAAGTCCATTGTTAATGCCTATATTAATTTACGGTCCGTTTTCCGGGGTTTGATTCCCTAGGGCCTAAGCAACAGACGTCCGATTTCCCTGAAAAACTGTAAGTCCTTACAGGATATGATCGTAATAACTATAGATGCGCCCTAAACCACAAACAAGGTCATATTTGTGTTTTTCAAGCTAAAAGCTCATACAGAGATAAAAAAAAAACGCAGTTTATTGGAAGAGATCACTTCAACGCGCGCATGTGGGGGACTTTTTTCTTTTGCACTAATTTTTAAATTTCAAATTTTTTCTGTTTGAATGGGGCTCTTTAGGCCTCATTTTTGTCACCGTTTGAGACGGCACTGTTAATGTGTGTATATGATGTCTGTAATTTTTACCTAGTTACATTTTAACGAATAAGTTTAATTAACAAATGCTACGAAATATAAATGAAGCAAAAACATTAGCCCACAATCTTTATAACATGCGACGTAGTGTTAGAGCTCACATGGCGATTTTTGATGTGTTCTCTCAGGGGCGTATCAATTAAAAAATTACGAGGGCCGACTCTTTTAAAGAAAGATCATATGATGCAGTCCTTTAAAAGTCCCTTAATATCCACCGGGAGGGATTTGAGCCCCTGAGGGGGGGGCTTTTACTACTCCCCTGATTTCTTTGCTGGATACAGAATTTTAGCTTCAACTGATTTCTAGAATGGAAACGTCTTTCAAATCAACAAACCGCTGGTTTAGCTGATGGGTGATCAATTGTCTATTACCGAATATGTGTGGGCAAGAGGGATGAGAGATGTCTTATCTGAGAAGTTAATACGAACGTAACGCGTAGACTACTTATTTGTCAGCTATTCTGATACAGACATGGACATGCCCACGTATTGTCCTGTGTAAATACGGGAAATTCTCAATGTTTATACAGAAATGGCTGAGTTCGCAAGATTGCTGGAAGAGAGATTGTGCTGATGGTCGGTTCAGCTGTAATAAACAGCTTTCAAGGACACTAAGCTGATGGATCATCATCATCAGTTTCTCAGGATTCTACAGCTGTGTACTTCTGATTGTTCATATCGTGTTGTATATTCTTCGGTTTTGCAAATGTATGATAGTACATTCCTTTAAAGGCGGATCCAGAAATCTTTCAAGTGAAAGGGAGCGATTTGTTTCAGGTTCCCATCTTAGCCAAGTTTCTGGTACTTTCTATTTCATTTTCCATGGTATAATCCAGGCTCAAGTTGGGGGGGGTATCGCTCCATCGTCCACCCTTGGATTCGCCCCTGCATTTTTGGCGTTTAGTTGAAAATGGCAGCTTTTTAAATTCTTTAGTGTGACCAACAAACAGATCCTACATTTTCATTTCTTGGCATAACTCATATTTTTGGGCGCTTAGGGAAGAAAGCAATTTGGGCCCCTGTTTTTATCAAAATTAGGGGCTCAAAAATGAGCCCGAGATTTCGCTAGGGTCCCCGTAGGTTATTTTTTCTGTATGTGAGCTATGACTCTGTTCCTGGCTAAGATGAAATGACTGGTGTAACTAGCGAAGGTAAAGGTGGCCTAACGCCACATAGAAAAAATTTAACCTTCACTAGAGAATCAAAAGGTACAATTGAATGCTACGTGCCTAGCATTAAGTTGAGGGCTAAATATATAGCCCCCTCTTCTCTCCGCTTTACGCTAATGGATGATATATTCTAATTGATAATTGCGCTAAAAAAGAAAATATTCTATTAAGGATTCGGAATCAAGCTATCCTAAATGAGAATTTCTTACTTTATCGTAAACTATTAGGTAATTCACTAACGTCATTCATAAAATTATTTCCACAAGCACGGTAGAGTTCCGGTTATCTGATTATCGCTTATTCGGCATCCCGGATTATCTGACATTACACGTACACATTGACGTCTATATGTGTTTACTAAAGGAGTGCGGGGTAGTAAATTGTTTTCAAAATATAACATTTCGTTTTTTTTTTAAAAATAGGAATCAATTTAAAAAAATTGAATAAAAAAAAAAGTGCAACTGTTGCAGAGTGTTAAGTAAAGTTAATCAATTTCCTTCCCGTTACTCTCTATCTATGGATGCCTATATGGCAAAGTTTTTGAAAGAGTAACTATGTGATAAGTAAGGCCCTGATTTCTATGCACTTGAATGTTTTTGCATATTTCGCCGTTGTATGCATATTTTGAATATTTTGGCATATTTCTGCTAAGTGTGCATCAAATTTTCAAAAAGTGTGTATTTTTCTAATCCGCTTGTAATTCTTCAACCAATTAGATTAATTCGATTATTTTTAAAGGCCTAACATTTAAAAAAAAATTAAGAAAAAGTGCTACAGAATATGTTTCCATTACAACTGATATAATTAGATAATATTAAAGTTAGAAAAAAATAATTTTAGGCGTCTTCACATTTCTGTGGTGATATTTCTCAATATGTATAATACTTTCAAAGTCAAGACCAAGTGTAATATTTTCAATATGATTAATTCAAAGTCAAGACCAAGTGCAATATTTTTCAATATGATTAATTCAAAGTCAAGACCAAGTGCAATTTTTCAATATGATTAATTCAAAAGTCGACCAAGTGCAATATTTTTCAATATGATTAATTCAAAGTCAAGACCAAGTGCAATATTTTATAGCCCAAGCCATGGGTGCCGGCAGATATAAACAAGGGAAGCCCATCCTGCCATATTTTGATTTTCTTTGAAAAAAGTAAATTTAATTGTAAATTACAAATTTATTTGTAATAAAAATCCCCCACGAAAAACTCACAAAAAATCTCGCCCCGGTGGTTTTTCTGTGTTGACCATTATTTGGCAATTGTGTTATCCCTGTGAAGGGTAATAATATCTTACAACTTAATATACGGAGAAAAAGAGCGTTTGTTCTTGTCCTCATTCGTCTAGTAGGTCAAGACACCGCGGGCTCAACGCGGGGACCCTGGTTCGAATCTGGGATGAGGACGGCGTCTCTTTTTCTTCTAAACAAAAATAGCTCTAGTTTGAGCTACTAATACGTGGGTGTCAAATTTATTTGTAATAAAAAAAGTAAAATTAAAAAGATAGAAATTTTCATTTTTGAGGCCTTTGCCTCCTCGCCCCCCCATGTTTTCACCCTGCCGGCGGCGTCTTTAGGCCCAAGCTAATGCATATGACCATATTTTTAACAATATCTCCGTACGTTTGTTTGTTTGGCTTTTTTGTGGCGCAAGAGCATCTGGGCTATACTGCGCCAAACATGGTGACCGTACGTATTTCATACATTTGGTGTGTATTTTGTATTGATTTTGTGCATAATCATATTCAAGGATGTAACAAAGCGGTCACTTCGGTATGTATTATGCTATAATTTCAAGAACTTTCGCAGTATAACCCAGATGCTCTTGCGTCATAAAAAAAATCCAGACAAACAAACAAATAAACAGACAATTTCAAGAACATTTGCACTGTTTCAGTATATTGTCATTTTATACATTTCGAAATATCGCTTTGAGTAGGGTACAGATTTCTATGCACTTGCATATTTTTGCATATTTCCATGCATAGTTTGCAATAATTTCGTGCATATTTGCATATTATTTGGGCTAAATTTTATGCATAAAAATCCGGGCCTTAATGATAAGGCCATTGAAATATGTGATATGGATAATTATATGATAATATATTGAAACATCCCATATTGCAAGGGCGGATCCACAAAACTTTCAATGGAGGCGGGAGGGCTTGTATTATATATACACACCGTATAATTTCAAGAATACGTTATACGTGGAACCTCTCATATTTATTTTTGAGCATACGACCTATTGCTTTGTATCATTTTCCTTTATTCGACCTTCGTCTCTGGTCTCGTTTTGACCAGACAATTGGAATTTTTTCACGTAACTAGATAATATGTAACGATTCTCTCCTAAAAGAATACAAAGGCTACAAAAATGTACCCAAAGGCACAACATTGCAATACCTAGTCAAACCAAACCCATGAACAAAGGATATTGAAATGTCACGTAGGCCACGGCATAACATTGGCTTCTTACATTCGACAAAAGTAGTTTCCTTTTATAGCCCCTAAACTTTTCAGAAATCCTTTATTTTCTGTATTCCATTGTTTGCAGTAAAACTGTCCGAATAAAAATCTTAAAGAAATGCGGATGGCACGTAGAGGAACAGCAATATGTATGTTTCTCAACGCTGTCCTGAAACATAGTAAACATTACTGAAAATTCAATTATCAATAATAATAATATTACCGAAAATATTTTTGGTCATAGAACTAGTGCCGGATAAACGTATAGACTAAGTAGGTCTGGGCTTAGGGGCCCCACGATTTTGAGGAACCGCAGAGGCCTTGGAGGAACCTAGTGTTTTGGCATATGTATGTACATGGGGCCCAGACATTTTCTATTGAAGAATCTGGATATTGAAGATTAACCCGAAGAATTTATTTGAATCTCCTTATTGAAGGTTAACCTGAAGAATTTCTTATTTGAATTTTCTTATTGAAGATTAACCTGAAGAATTTCTTATTTGAATTTTCTTATTGAAGATTAACCTGAAGAATTTCTTATTTAAATCTTCTTATTGAAGATTAACCTGAAGAATTTCTTATTTAAATCTTCTTATTGAAGATTAACCTGAAGAATTTCTTATTTGAATCTTTTTATTGAAGATTAACCTGAAGAATTTCTTATTTGAATCTTTTTATTGAAGATTAACCTGAAGAATTTCTTATTTGAATCTTTTTATTGAAGATTAACCTGAAGAATTTCTTATTTGAAGATTAACCTGAAGAATTTCTTATTTGAATCTTTTTATTGAAGATTACCCTGAAGAATTTCTTATTTGAATCTTCTTATTGAAGATTAACCTGAAGAATTTCTTATTTGAATCTTCTTATTGAAGACGACCTTCAAGGAAAAGCTTATGGTTTATTTACTATCACGATAGCCGTGTTCTTTAAAGGCCCACGAAGCTTTAATTCGCCGTTGCATAGAACAGTCGCCTTATTTCATTACCTTCAAGAAGACTTTCGCCACGTGTGGTTTTCAACCTTTTAAAAGCAAAATACCGAAAGATGTGATAAGTAGTATATTTTCTTTACTTAGAATTCTACCTAGAGATTTCATGTTAAAACGGGTGGAATATCATTGGCAGAACAGTGAACCAGGCTTCCCTTTCGCTTATCAGTGATTAAACAATTTAAAAAAAAATACATTAGGCTATAGCATATTTGCTCAAGACGACGAGAATTTAATAACATTAGATTAGGATTTCCTATCCTTGAGAGGATAGGATGAAGGGCGGATCCAAAAATATTTCAAGGTGGGGGCGATTCGTTGCCGATTCTTATTTTTAGCCAAGCGTACTTTTCATTTCATTTTCCATGCTATAATCTCGGCTCAAGGGAAGGGGGGTGGGATTGCCCCATCGCCCACCCTTGGATCGGTCTTTGGGTAGGACAATGATTCAAGAAGCAAATGGAGGGTGGACATATTGGATAATAGTGAGGAATGAGAATGTGGGAAAGGTGGCCACGGGCAACATCTGTGTGTTTAAGTCCGGTAGCAAAATGCAAATCAGCTTGCATAGGAATGTTTAGGATCCATAACAATAATTGCTACCATACACTAACTATATAAAATTGAAATTGCGATACATCGAACTTCTATCGCCATTTTCCTGAAATTTTTCATACAAGAACGCAAACCTTGCTAAGGTATAGAGGACCACTAGTGGAAATTTCAATACTAACTTCACAGTTAAGCGACACACTGACTCTATTGTTGTCATGCTGATCTATGAAGCCATCTCATAGATGGCCAGTCATCAATAGTAACGGTACAAGAGACATTGGCCGTGTAGAGATCCATGTTCAGAAAATCCTGCATTCTGAAATGTTGGTTTTTATGGTAGGTCCTCAGCTATTTTTCAACGAGATAATGCTCGGCCATGGGTAGCTGGGTTGCACTGGAATAGCTCTGTTATTATCTGGATGGTTATTTCCCGGAATGGTTACATGGAAGCGTCTGTGGGTAAATCTGTCGTAGCCATAGAATGCAATATCTACATGACACAATACCATACGATATTGCCGCATGTGTCCAAGTTAGAGGAGACCCTACAATTTATTAAAGGAAACTGTAAATTGTACTGTTATTCAATTAGAGAGAGTAAAATTGTATCACTGGTCCATGGGCCCATATGACCCATATGAGTACTTCCGGAAGGGGGAAATAAAATTTATTACTTTCTTCTTAAGGCTGTCAAACGTTTTAGTGAATGTACGAGATACCAAAACGCTACAAAAATAATTGATACTGCTTGACAATTAGTAATGAGCTAAAAAGTACCTTATTTTAAAATGTGATTGTAAAACTTCTGGAAGTAAATGTATAGCAGAATAGAGGAAATAAAGTTTTGGGACGGCTAGGGGGGGGGCTTCAGCCCCCCATCTGCTTCCTATATGGGCGTCATAGCACTGGTCTGAATGTGAAGGAAAGAGAAAAGAAAAAGTTAGAAAGAAAATTAAGTAAAGTGGAAAAGTAAAATGAGAATAAGAATAGTTAAAGTAACTTAAGGAGGAAAATAGATTATAAAAACTTACTAAAATAAAGGAACATAAAGAGAAAAGAAGAAAGCTAAAGAAAAGGAAAATTAAGTGGAAAGAAATAGCAAAGAAATAAGAATAAGCAAAACTTACTAATGGCATAAGAGAAATTTCGCATTATTCAATTATGCTTTTATCAATTGTACTGTTATCTCAGACAGTGGACAATTTTCCTATGATATTTAGCCACTTATTGTCATCATTTATATTGTCATCATTGCGACCACACATATGTCGTTTTATTTAATTCCAACATACCTTTCCTATGTGGATTTCTTTTATCACGCACTGTATATGAATACCTTTTAATTAGTATTAGTCTGTCGTTTCTCACACTTGTATAATATTTGAGAGTTCAGGCAGATTTTCTGCAAAATCTACTTTTCCGCCTTTATAGAAAGCTTTTGCTTTCACTTATATTTCATCCATCAGAAATGTATTTTTTCTACACTTTGTTTCCTGATACTTTGAGGCAATGCTTTTAAATAATATCTGTAGAGGTGTTAGTTTCAGCAAATTTCTCACAGGTTGATGTTTCGCAGGATAGCTAAAATAAGATTTTGTTCCTTGACGTTTATTGCTTGTTAGTTTTATGGCGTAAGCAGAGTAAGAGTTATGTTGTGATGATGTTTGCCTGTAGGCGTTTAGTTGTTGTTAACTGGAATTTTATTATTTGAATAAGGTAATTAATAATATAATTGGTATAATATCTTTATACCGCTGGTTGTGGGAGTAGATATAATAAAATTTGAATTACGAATTCGAGTAAAGATACTTTAGTTGTCTTCGCCAACTTGGCGATGATTAAACTACAACCACAGCCCAGGTTTATTGACAATGATGAATACTTCAAGGTTTGATTTCCAAATTCTACATGCAAGTTCGATTCACAGAATATAAGGCTGGGTTCAGTTCCTCAAATCAATAAACGTGGGTTTGATTTCCAAATTGTTAAATTAGGAAACTAATTTCTTAGTTCCAGCACATCCAGTTAACAGAAATATGAATAATAATTTATAAAGGCACGTGATAGGTTTGTATAGGGTAGAACAGAGAATTATGGACCGCGAATAAACCTCTCGGTAAGGCGCAAGTTGGCAGGCATAATATTAAAAATAAGTTAAAAACAACGAAGGCAAATTTGATGGACTTACTATTTTTCTACGGGTAAGTTTATACCCTTGAGGGTGCTTATCGACATGCGGCATTCTTATCCCTTTTTTCTTTCTAGAAAAAAACTACCATATCAAGTGTAACACATACATAAAAACAAAAAGAGAGAGAATTCAGATGGCCAAATATATATTTAATTCTTGACGAAAGTGGAAGAAGAATTGCATGTCCAAGAAAGAGGAAATGGGTGTATACAAGTAACTTCAAGAAGAATTTATGGCTAGAACCTTCGCCGAAAGAAACTGACTAAAAGCACTGTAAGTGAGATAAAAAGTTATTTGACAAAGTAAATGATTAAAGTTAAGTCAAGTGGATTAAACACAAATTTGTAATAAACAATGAGATATTATAATAATTATTATCTCTGAGAATTCACCACTACTTCTACTGATGAATAGCTTCTCTTGATTGACAATAATGAAAACAAAAAACAAACAATAATTATAGTTAATAGCTCGTCATAAATAATGAAGTTCACTGATCATATCTTCCTCGCTATAATCTCTTTTAACTTGCTTGAAAACAACAAAGTTAATACTTAAATTCTTCTTATGTGACTTGAAAAAAGTTCCTGGATTTTAGTTCATTTCAAAATTGGAAATTTATACTATAGTTGTACATTGTTTGTTTGTTTGAATTTTTTATGGCGCAAGAGCATCTAGGCTATACTGCGCCAATATAGTTGTACATAGAGTCTATTTTATTTCTTCTCTGCATGGTATTTTTTTTATCTTATTTTCTTTAACTTGCCATACACTTGGCACCAGCTGAAAAGGAAACGAAGACAGAGACAGACAGAGTAATAAAACAAAAAAATGGACATGCTTTTCCTTGTATTTTTTTTTATCATGCGTTAAGTGAAAGGTCATGGCCGGTTTATGGGGGTTATTTTAATGGGTTTAAACATTTAATTTAGTTTGTTGAAAAAGATAATTTTGTTTCATAAATTGTCTACTCAACAGTTATGAGATTCCTACTTTATTGTTTGTGATTTTTATGGCGCAAAGACAGCAAGGGTTATGCAATTCCCACAAGTTTATTGTTTGTGATATTTACGGAGGAAGGACAAAAAGGTCATACGATTCCGAAAAATTTATTGGTTGTGATTTTATGGCGCAAGGACACAAGGGTTATGCAATTCCCACAAGTTTATTATTTGTGTTTTATTCGGAGCAAGGACGACAAGGGTCATGCGATTCCCACAAATTCATTTCTGTGATTTTTTGGCGTGAAGACAGTAAGGGTCATGCGATTCTCACATGTGCATTGTTTGTGATTTTTATGGCGCAAGGATAGCAAGGTTAACCCAATTCCCACGGGAGAATACAGGACTAATAAAGTGAAAAGAATATTGTAAGTAATTCCAGCTGATTAAAAACGTTTTCGTTTCCTTGAAAGGTTCCAATTTAAAGAAACCAATCTACGAAACCCCTTCACTCCGAATTCTACAATAGTTGTATGGTCAGTGCCGTATAAAGGAGCTTTTGGGCCATAGGGTGGAAGGGGCAAATGAGCCCTCTAAAGCAGGGGTCGCCAACCTTTCGGACCTCACGGAAAAAAAAGCATATATATATACGCCTGCAAAAGGGTTGCTGGTATCTAACTGGAAGGAGACCCACACGCTGAACGTATGTGACGATGTGTGGAACCGGCCGGGCCAGTAACCTAGTGTCCTACCCCGCCTTCAAGTGGTGCAGGCTGGGCTTTCTATCCAAGAGGCAAATTAATATTTGCTGCACGGATGGAAAGGCGGAAGGGGAGGGCTAATTCACCAACCCGTCTAGCCAGCGTGGTGAAATGATGGCTAATTCCTCCAATATGCTAATACACCAAAAACCATGGCCCCTAGTCTCCAGGTGCTGGAGTGCTCCTGATCAAGGCAGCGGTCAGCGTGGCATGAAAGCAGGGGGTGCTAAGAATCACTGGAATGGCCCAGGCTGCCGTTTGTTATTGACCTTGGCAACGTATAATGGACGATCCCTTGCTTCTGAAGCAAAACTTCAAGAATTGGAAGAAGAACTTGACAAGATCAAATGGGACATTGTAGGACTCAGTGAAGTTAGAAGAAAAGGTGAAGAGTTGGTGGAACTTAAAAGTGGACATTTGTTTTATTATAGAGGAACGGAAACTGGAAGAACAAGTGGTGTTGGCTTCTTAATCAACAAAAGAATTAAAGACTACCTTCTTGAAGTCGAAAGCACGTCAGATCGAGCAGCGAGGCTCGTTGTTCAACTAACCCAGCGATACCAACTTCAGATAGTACAGGCATATGCACCAACATCAAGCCATACCGACGAGGAGGTTGAGGAATTCTATGAAGAAATCAAACAGCTACATACCAAGGGGAAACAACACATCAAGCTCATCATGGGAGATTTTAATGCAAGAATTGGACAACAGGAACAAGGAGAGACATCGGTTGGTAAATACGGATACGGGGAAAGGAATGAACGTGGCGATCAACTCATAGAATTTGCCGAAGCTGAAAATCTTAGCATCATGAATTCATTTTTTAAGAAGAAACTACAAAGAAAATGGACATGGAAACACCCCAATGGAGGAACCAGCGAAATTGACTATATACTGGCAAACAAGAAATCAATTATTGAAGATTGCAGCGTACTGAACAGATTTAATACTGGAAGTGATCATCGAATGGTGAGATGTAAAATGCACTTAAATACTAAACTAGAAAGGCAGAAGCTCATTAGGAAACAAGTATGTAAGAGGGTGGATTTAAAGAAATTAAAAGAAAATACCGAGGCATTCAAGTTGGAATTAAAAAATCGCTTTTCTGCACTGGAAGGACTTATTGAAGAAGTTGACATCTCAGAAGCAAATGAAAACATTGTTAAGACAATAATTGAAACTGCTGGGGAAATTGGTGGTGTAATATGTAAAAAGCAGAATAGCAAATTATCTGAGAAGACGAAACAACTCATGAAAAGGCGAAGACTTATGAAGGTGGACAATCAAAATACCAGTCGCAAGATCGAGTATGTAGAACTTTGCAAAACTTT
>QLNU02015270.1:116094199-116106205 GCA_006491805.2 Dysdera silvatica | reverse complement strand
AGTAGTGGACAAAATTGTGGAAACCCTTTGAAAAAAGATTATTTTAGAGGTTTGATGGCTAATAACACCACTTTTTTTTGTACCAATACTATAAAATTATATATCATTAGAAAGGTAATTTAATAAAGATTGTAATGCAATAACATTTGTTCAATTATCTGTATTCTATCAAAAGTTATAGCCAAATAACCAGAAAAAAGAAGCACAACTTGCTTACATTTATATGAAGTAGCTTTCCTTCATTTGAATGTGGCCAATGAGCATGAGTGTTTACAGAGCCAATCAGGTGTCATCTTGTTTTGGCAATGAGCCAATCATGTTTTCTCTTGTTTTGGCAATGAGCCAACAGGTTACAGGACATTTATCAGTGTGTTCTGTAATTGCTATCAAGTTGGTTGTTTTTTTTTTTGTGCTCTTTGATTTAGTGTGCTTGTAAAACGTAATAAAATTAAAGAAATGGCGCAAAGAGTTGACTGGTCACCTAGGAAGCGATGTAAAATAGTAATATTAAGTGAACAAGGGTACAGTTATGAAGAAATTAGAAGAAATATTGGGGGAAACTTAACTAAAGGTGGCATTCCTAAATTTTTGAAGAAGTATAAGGAGACTCAGTCATTACAAAACCAGACTGGTAAAGGCAGAAAAAGGTGCACAACAGCAAGTGATGATAGAAGAATTAAAAGACAGTGCCTAGGTGACAGGAAAAAATCATCTCTGTGTATACAAGGTGAAATGGCGCAATGCAATGTGAAGTTAAGTGCAAGGACTGTTCGGCGCAGACTGCATGAATGTGGTCTAAATGCAAGAATTCCACGAAAAAAGCCATTTTTGTCTGTCAAACAGAGGTTGAAAAGATTAAACTGGGCTAAAACCCATGTTAACTGGACAACGGAACAATGGGACAGTGTAATTTGGAGTGATGAGACCAAAATCTCACTGTTTGGTAGTGATGGCGTAAAATACGTATGGAGAAGAATTGGAGAAGATTTCCATCCTGAGTGCATTACACCTACCGTGAAACACCCAGTTAGTGTTATGATTTGGGGTTGTATAACATCAAGAGGTGTGGGCAGAATTTGCGTGATCAATGGGAATATAAATGCCCAAAGATACATAAATGAAATACTTGAGCCCAAGCTGCAGCCTTCTGCATGTGATCTTTTCCAAGATAATGAAGCATTTATATTTCAACAGGATTCAGCTCCATGTCATGTTGCTCGTGTGTGCAAAAAATGGTTTCAAGATCATCATATTCAACTGCTGGAATGGCCTGGAAATAGCCCAGACCTTAACCCCATCGAAAATCTATGGAGCCGGCTAAAGAAGCTTGTTAGTCGGAAGCAACCCAGCAATAAAACACAATTAACAGAAGCAATAATTCAATCTTGGTTTCATATTATAACAGCTGCAGAACTAAAGAACTTGGTTCACTCCATGGGAAAGCGTTGTAAGGCCGTAATTAAGGCTAAAGGTTACCCAACTAAGTATTAACTGGTATGGTGAACATTTTTGTATATCTCATTTTTTCTATGTATATCACCTTTCTTCTTTATGAATGCTGTTCTATTAAAATACGATTCATAAATGTTATTGCATTACAATCTTGATTAAATTACCTTTCCAATGATATATAATTTTATAGTATTGGTACAAAAAAAAGTGGTGTTATTAGCCATCAAACCTCTAAAATAATCTTTTTTCAAAGGGTTTCCACAATTTTGTCCACTACTGTATATATATATATACGTTCGTAAAGAGATTATATGTTGTCCTTCGTAGCTCAGTGGGTAGAGCCTCCGCCCGGCAAGTGGAAGGTCGTGGGTTCAGGTCCCACCGAAGGCAGAAATATTTATTTTCTTTCGAACGTTTCACCATCTAATCACGCCATACCATCGGCGTTGGTATCACTACGCCAATAAACGTTGATTGATTGACATTGTTGTTTGATTTAATCTGCGTAGTGTTCGATTTATATAAAATAAATACATATGCTGCAACGGGCTTTTCGATCAATTTAATACCAGTCTCTTTGCAATTTGGTTTAAATAGTAGTCTATGTACTACACCATTCTGCGAAATAACTGGCAACAATATATATACGTTCGTAAAGAGATTATATATTGTCCTTCGTAGCTCAGTGGGTAGAGCCTCCGCCCGGCAAGTGGAAGGTCGTGGGTTCAGGTCCCACCGAAGGCAGAAATATTTATTTTCTTTCGAACGTTTCACCATCTAATCACGCCATACCATCGGCGTCGGTATCACTACGCCAATAAACGTTGATTAATTGACTTTGTTGTTTGATACATGAACATGTTATAATATGAAGATAATCCGTGATTATGAATTGTACTCTCACTTATGGTATTTAAAATCAGTTTCATAGTATGATATAGTACACTTTATAGTATACCATAATGCAATTTATAAATAATATACCATAGTACGTTTCATATAATCTCATTATCGCTTATCCCACATATAGTAGAGAAGGGGCGGCAATCTTTTAAAGGTATTGTGCTAAATTAATACTGCAATTACATAATTATTATGCCAAAATTAATACTGCAATTACATAATTATTATGCCAAAATTAATACTGCAATTACATAATTATTATACCAAAATTAATACTGCAATTACATAATTATTATACCAAAATTAATGCACCATTTCATAATTATTATGCCAAATTAATACTGCAATTACATAATTATTACATAAAATTAACACTGCAATTACATAATTATTATACCAAAATTAATACTGCAATTACATAATTATTGTAAAAAATTAACACTGCAATTACATAGTATACCAGGTAATACTGCAATTACATGGTATTATGCAAAGAGTGTACTGCAATTACATAATTAGTACCAAAATTAATACGTTACATGAATTATTATACCAAAATTAATACAATTACATAATGATTATACCAAAATTAATACTGCAATTACATAATTATTATACAAAAATTAACACTGCAATTACATAATTATTATACCAAAATTAATACTGCAATTACATAATTATTATACCAAAATTAATACTGCCATCTCCTTCCGCCTACCAGCCTAAGCTCATTCAAATTGTGAAAATTTAGTTTACTATCTAACTATTAATGCAAATTTAATATATAATTCAATATTTATACGGTTATTTATGCATAATGCAATATGTACGCCTTCCTTAATATATAATTCAAAATATATAGAACCTCTATAGCAGCGGTTCTTTAACTTTCCTAGACCGCGGACCTCTTTCAAAGATCATTCGTTCTCGCGGACCCCCAAGAATTAACTCAAAGTTTAAAGCCCGAAATTTGCATCATGAATATTTATTTCTAGTATTTCGCCACTGAGTTTTACTATTTAAGGAAGGAATTTGTCGTTTCCTCATAATTTATTCTTAGTATTAAAGAGTAAATGCTTTTGCTTAGTATTTCTCTGAATCTTTGTGGAACACTGCGATTGTCTCGAGGACCCTCTAATAGGGTCTCGCGAACCCCAGGGGTCCGCATAAGTTGAAAAACAGCTGATCTATGGCAACAATGGCTATCATCGTTATTTTTATTGAAAACCTTTACCTTACCCTTCCTTTTGTCGACAGACAGACCGATTGACCAATCAAAAATAATAGAGGGTGCAATATCTATTGAAACACTTTAATCAATAAATACACATATACACGAACTTTGCCAATTTGTGACTTTTGTTTTAGTTAGATTCCCGGATCTGGGCCCTTTTGGCTCGCCCGTTACGTCAACGCTGGTTAATATAAATAACTTTTGATTTGATTTGACACTATAACCAGCATATATTAAATTAAAATTTACTGTACCGTGCATTATCCATTTCCGTAAGCAATATCTAGCTTCATCAAGTTCACTGAAGCGTTTTCGACTTTTAGAGAAGTTTTCATCGGTTCAAACTATTTAATTAGATTACGGAACATTGCCAAGCATCAGCAAATTAATCGCCGGCATTGGGAAGGTGAGAAGAGTCCGTGAATTGCTCAAAAGTGTTAACTCATCAAGTGAGTCAGAGTTGTATAACTGACTCAATGAAAAGAGTCATGACTCACGCTAGATCTGGCTAATTTTGAATTCTGAACTCCTGGAAAATATTCTCTCTCAAAATAAATTATTCCAAACATTCATTTTTTAATTTTTTGTTTCGTATAAAATTGTACGCGACAATGGAACTGGTACTTCGTTGGCAAAAATATACTGAAAATAGATAATTGCGGTGAATCTTATGTACATCAGGCTTTCACGGACGTTTGAGTACGACAGTATTGTGGTGGTCTCTGCAATTGTAGAGGTGGTGACTGGGTTGCCACTTGTGGAAAGCTCCTATTGTAATGGCGTTACCGTGCGGCAATAGCGCCGTCGTGACCAATTTAAATGTCGGCTGTTATGGGACCGATAATATGCGGGACCTCTACAAATATGATTGGTTATCGTTCTTTGATAGATTGAAGAACGATGGGGTGGCGATAGACTCCATAATATCGCCGATAGTTTAGCTCCTGCGACAACTCACGTGGAATGTTACCCTGGAACCTTATCTCAGTTAAGTCAGGGATACCAAGAATCGAATGAACTATGTAGACAGCATTGTCACTCTGGGTTAAACAATTTATTCACAATCAAGTAGAAATATAAATTAAATCGTTACGATTAAGAAGTAACATCATCATGACTGAATAAAATGGTGAACATTAAATCATGATTAAACCTTTTGGAAATGTGGGTTCATGTATCAATGATCGTTGATTCATGAGTCCCTACAGTATAGATCTACTCTATGCTAAGGATAAGGGAAATTATAAATTTTAGTTTTCAATGCAAAATTTATGTTAAGAAATTTATTCATTGTTATTAAATATCTTCTGCTTAGATATTTAATATTCTTAAACATATCAACAAAATACAAAACATTCATGAATTTTTAGCCCCCTGTAACTTTTAGAGCCTTCTATACAAAGCCTCTAGATACGTCCCTGACATATGACAATATACAGAGAGATACTATATAAACATACTTGCAACCAGGAGTGAATGTTTCGAGTGTGTTAAGTGTGCAGCGCGCACACATTGAATGGAAATATCACTGATATATTTTTGCATCCATTGTTTTTAACGATTTACCAAATCGTTTGCTGGCTTCGTCTGATTCCAAAAATTACACGTCATTGAAGAACATTTGCTGGAACCGTCAATATTCTTTTGATCGGTGCGGACTGTATTTCAAAATTTTAAAATTCAACTTTTCATGCAGATCTCCCTTCAGAGTTTTAATTGAATCTATGTTTCGAGAAGTAAAATTAAATCATAACATCGGGATGCCTCGTTTTGATAAACTCAAAGGAAAGTAGTTACTTCAAAAATGCAAATAACTTGAAAACTCAGATTGGAGCTACAAGAAAACAGCAATGGTTGTTATACGTTATCCTGTTTTCCCCAAACACAGTTTAGATATTCCCATTGTACGAATTCCGATCGTATCCAAATAACATCGCAAAAATCGCGGAAATGAAATTTAATTGCAAAATTCCTGAGAAGTTTAGAATCGGAAACACACGCGAAATCTTTATCTGAAAGGGTTTTGAGTATAAAGTGAATATAAATGATGTCCAAAGTCGTAAGTTTCTCTCGTAGGAGAAAACGATGCTTAATAAATTTCATCGAAGTTTATCTCCTTCGGTTGAACGAGAAAACGATTGGCTCATTCATCTTTAAACTCCAATCAATCAATCCCATTTGCATGGATATTTAGTTCATGATTATGCATAAGGCGGTTATTAGCGTATTTGCATATCCTATGCACTTTCGTGCCAAACAATTTATCTGAATCTTACAAATGGAGGGGTGGGGGGAAGAGAGTTACGTGACTTCAAGCCGCAGATGCGGACATTATTATTAGACATTGGCGCATAGGCGTAGAGTTATACGGATCCGTGGGACCCAAGTCGCCAATAATTTTTAATATCTTGCAATTTTTCATATGCTGTGCTATATAAATATTTAAAATATGTGCTTGCCCTCTGCCTTCCTCAATAATTTTGAGAACTCTACGTTGATGTAGTGGCGTCACTAGCTCCAAGTTCTAGGGAGGAGGAGGAGGAGGAAAGCTATAGCTTCAATTCTATTCTCGGCACATAGCTTTCATAAAAATTTTCTGACTTCAATATCACGTTAGCCTTGCGTTTGCTAGAGGGCATTCGCTTCTTTGACGTCGATTTGTCTTAAAAAGCAGTCCAAGCATTGCCTCATTTCAAAACTCGCCCATAGTAAAGCCTCATACGCGTTCGCAGAGGGGAGGATGATCGGTCGCCTGTAGCTCAGTTGGAAGAGCACTTGTCCGGATACCAACAGATCGTGGGTTCGGTTCCCGCCAGGCACCATGAAATCATTCTTTTCTTTGTGAGCAATTTATCATCTAACATAGCATTCATTCATTTGTAATTTTCGTTTTTCTAGCGGGATGTTAGCGAACAAGTATTTTTGGAATCAGGATTTAGCGAGAAGATTTTTTTGTGGGAGATTACTCACTGTCTAAAGTCAATCTATGCTCCTGCCTCCCACTCTATGCATCCATCCAATCAAGTGTACTTGAGAATCGTATCCAAAATCCGACGGACCTAAAGGCTGTAACCACTAAATTATTGAGACGCGTAGTCACCTAATATTGTGTTTCTGTTAAAATTAACGATAAATAACTACAATTTAACTGCGAGTTAACGATATCCACGATTCAATGATTATTTTTATTGGTCCGAATTGAGTTACATCGAGTCCAGTGTTATGCTTTCCTCGATATAAGGATAGATTTTCGTCATGAGACTGTAGCTGCAAGTAGAATTTCAGTTAGAAAATCAACTGTCATCAGAAAATCAACTTCAATTTAGTTTACTCAATTGAAGAAACTGCTGGTTTACAGTGTGCAAAGAAGTATTTACTACATTTTGACGTCAACAATGATGCTTTCGATGCATTTGAAAAAATCGAAAAGGCAATGTTAAATGCCAGGAAAACTAAAAACAAACGTCATTCGAAGATTTCTTTTCGAATTACAAATTACATACGTACTTATATCTTATGTTTATTAAAATTAACATGTATTCTTCAGAATGCTGGTAAGCATTTTTATTGTTCTCCTTTTCGATAATTTCTTATTTCAGTTCCGATCGATAACGCGCCCATGATGTTTGTTCGGAGGAGGACCGAAAATATAAAAAAATACTGTTATTTTTTAAGGCAATAGTTGTTAATTTTAAAGTATTTTACATGTAAATTTGCAGCCCAAAGAAGAGTCCGGGATCGTCCCCCACGTGGGTACGTCATTGGTTCCGATAAATGTATTCCCCCGATTTAAAGGTCATTTTCACTAGTCTCGTGAAAACTGTTAAATCGAGGATAGGCTGCATTTGTCATTACACCGATAGTTTGACCGTTGGTCACCGAAGGATCGAAGATTCGGAACAGTAAATAATTTAAGACAATGCCTTTGCAAAGGAATGAGATGGCACATTGTAACACCTTCGTATTTTGGTTTTAAAGCGCTGGCGACGAACAGTGGCGGATTAAAGTTTTTGAGGCCCCTGGGCTACTTGTATTGTGAGGCCCCCAGTAAAATAGTTCAGAAGGATCATCTGCAAGAGAACATGTCTCTGGTGATCCTCTAGCTGGCCAGCCCCTAAAGCCCATGCGTTAATCCGGCGACGAATGAAAAATTCAGCCGTAATGAAAACGAAAGACAATTTTTCTCAAAAATAAAAAAAATGAACTGAAATTAAATTTCGTTGTCTATTTCGTCCATTCGCTTCCATTCTGAGACATTCGTTTTTTACCTCATTAAATTTCCCCAAGTTAAAACCACGTTTTTCTATTTTGATTTCCACTATTTGCAATGCCAGCCTTTCCTTTACTTTTTTAAGTTTAATGAAAGTAAAATGTGGAATTTCCTAAGCAAAAGCATTTTTCTCAAAAAGATTTGGGAAGAAAGAGACAAAAAATTGATTGCATTTAAGTTTTGACTTACAATCGCTAGCGGCATTTATTACTCTTGGGCCATTTCAAATTAAATGGAATGAGGATTATCCTTCAATGAAGATTTGATTATGGAAATTGACACTACTCCTATTCACATTTAGTATAACTGTTTACATATTAAATCCATCATTAGAAAGTTGTGTAATTATAGAAAAAAAAAAAGGAAATGAAAATAACCTTTCTTTAGTAAAAATAGTGTGTGAAAGGACAAGTACATGCTAGATCGATTACTGAAGACTAGACTTTAATTAAACCTACCTTTCCGGTGTAAATTCTCACATATGTATATGATCGTATGTGTGCGTACATGAGTCGTATGTTATTGAAAAATTAAAATTTTTTAAAGGTAAAAAAGTATTTGGTCGGCTGTGAAAAGTGATTAGTTTGAGCCAATTATGCAAGTGTAACGGAAAAAGTGTGAGAGTTTATCGATCTATTGGAAAAGGGAAATTGAAAGATAGAATAAAATATCAAAGTGAAGAAGAGAAGAACGACAGCAAGAAGAAGAAATAAGAATGAGAAGCAAGTGACAGTGAGAAAGAAAGGCAGAAAGAATGAGAAGACAGTGACGGAGAAAGGGTGAAAGGAAGAATGAGAAAAGATATATATAGCGTGATGGGAAAGGGAAAGAGAAGAGGTTCAAAATGAAATAGAAGAAAAAAGGAAAATGTTATGAAAGGGAAAAATAAGAAAATTAAATAGGGAAGAAAAGTAAAACGAGAGGGAAAACTCTAGGTCGAAGACGGTGTCTTTTTTCCCCTATACCTAAACGCTCTAGTTTGAGCTAAAACATGGGTATCAAAAATTATTAAGTATAAGAAACAAGAAACATCTATGAAGGAGTTCGCAAGAGTGCTCGAACATTATGAATGTGATATGAAATTTTCATCTAAATGAAATTTAACTTCAAAGCTGTGAAATACAACGAGGCCAAACCAAACTATCGAAGAACAGTTCATAGCAGTGCAAAGTATTAACAATCACAAGGTTCAACCATCATCAGTGGGGTAGCAATTCAGAAATTACGGAGGAAGAGTTCAAGTGGTTTCAAGGAAAATAGAAATATGTATTACCGACGTCACGGACATAAACAGAAGTTGCTATGCTCTGACGAGGATAGCCATAATGTTATCGATATAACTATTGGCAACGTTGTTTTTAAATTATTATAACATTTTATAAATTAACTGCAGCAATAAATTTGTGATTTTTGCTTCTATTAATATATCAAGCCAGTGAAAGAAAATCGCCTGAGGTCGATATTTAAATTTAGCGGGTTTCAATTAACATTAATCCCCAACTTTCGATTTATACACAGTCCCCCACTTTATACACACCCCCTAAAACTCCTTCCAAATTTTTTGATACACCCCCTTAGTGAAATTTAAACACACATCCCAACACCCCTCCAGATTTTTTGATACACCTGCCGGAGTGGCTTATGTCGTCGTGACGGTATGATTGACATGATTGACTGTAATTCTCAGAAGATAAATATTTTGAAGAGCCTTTAAGAGACGTTTTGCTTGAACATTACCATTTATTAAACACTTCACTATATACAACATGCGAAAACGGTATTGATTATCGGAGCGTATTCTAGCGTGCTCATTCCACGATTGATGGAGCAGGAATGTGTGTCTTAAAAATAATGAAGTTAAAAGTTCAACAGAGTATTGTAAACGCCCACACGATTCGATTGGTCAGTTCGTTTGTGACGTGGGAGGTTTTAGTCCTTGATTGGGCCGAAAGAACTGGTCGAACATCCATCAGGGCCAGGCACCTAAACACATAAAGATGTCAAGTTTCTGTAGTTCGTGTGAGAAAAGCGGAAACATTCGCCATGGGGTGCCTGCATTTCTCAGGATTTTAATTATCCAGATGCCTCAACTAGTCGTTAAATTTCTTGGGAAATACTAAAGGAGGGCATCTGACCGTGAGAACGAGAATCGCCTCACACCCCCTTAATGAAATCTAAACACCCTCCCCCGTTCAATTCTACTAATACCTAAACACCCCCACCATAAAAAAAACCCACCCTTCTCGCCAAAAATCAGCCAAAAGTTATCCAAAAAACAAAAACGTAAATAATCGATTATCTCCAATCCACACCCCCTAAACATTTTGTACACCCCCAGTTTATGAATCCTGGATAAACCCCTGCTCGAAATTCCCACTCTCGAATTCCTCAATTCTCGAATCCCAAACTCTTGAATCCCCCACTCCCGAATCCCCAACTCTCGAATCCCTTCACCCTCGAATCCCCTAACTCTCGGATCCCCAACTCTCTAATTCTCAAGTAACTCGGTAGGTTTTCAACGTTAACAATAGCCATCATTATTGCATTTACGGAAGACCTTTACCTTACCCCTTTTATCGACTACAGACAGACGGAAAAATCAAAAGCAATAGTGGGTTCGATATCTATCGACACTTGCTAATAATTCACACAAAGGATAATCTTATCGACTTTATATAAAATTGTATGCTATAACTATTCCTCAATTCTAAAGGGATGCCTGATATTATTCATTAACGCCATTAGAATTTTTTGTTTGTTTTTCTAAAGCTCTGTTCAAATATTCGTACGAGCTGTGAAGGTTTTTTAATTTGTAGAAATATTTAAAAATTAAATTATAGATATGAAAATCATTAAGGAGAGGCTTTTAAAGGTAATTTCAAAAGATCATGATTAAAGCGCCTGCAATTTGCTTTTGAACTTTCGAAACTCTGAGATGTAGACATCGAAAATGGATTTCTCGTTCAAAGGACGAAAATGGGAATGCCATTAGAAATTCAGTGATTTTACGGAGCTTCTATTTAGGGCTTTAAATAATGGACGAGAAACACGTGGCGCAGATAAATGACGATGCTGACTTTGCGCCATTCCAAGTTACTGGTCAATGATAATCAATGGAATATTCCTTCTCTTTTGGCCCTTGCCCAGTAAAACAAAGGGTGATTGAAGGCGGACGAAAACGTATTTAAAGTTCATGCCTCTCGGAAGACTGAATTCGTTAAAAGGGCGTCGAAAGCCGACATGGTATTAATCGAATTCCGGAGTGAATTACTGTTCTGTTATTGGCATCAGATAAATCTGAAAATGCGTTTGTTGCTTTTAACTATGACGTAACGATTATTTTAGGCGTATGTGGCTTTGATTTATTTACAACAAATCGATCGTTCGGAAATTTGCATGAAACTTAAATCTATTCGTGATTTGATTTCCGTAAGGCTCCTAAAAAAAAAGGAGCTGGCTCATTTCCCATTTTGATGCCATCGTATCACGTGATCTCATTCACTGCTGCGTTAAAGTTGAGTGATTTACAAGTGTGTTATTTTTAATAAAATATCGCGAAATGGGTCGGTGTGTCGCTGTAAGTTATTCTATCACCCCAGAATGTTCAAATTTGCAACAAATGTTGTAAGAAGAAGAAAATGGATAATTAATTTTCCAATGGTAAACGTTGTGTTATGAAACCGGAAATGTACAACAAAATGGCGGGGCAAAATTCTAGGGGCTCTGAATTTCAGTAAATGGTGAGACATGGTTCAAACAAACAGATGCTTATGTAGTTATATAAATATATAATAAAAATATATAAAAAATACCGGTCTCTTCGCAATTTGGTTTAAAAAGTAGTCCATGTACTACACCATTCTGCGAAATAACCAGCATCAGTAAATAGTCTTTATATACGTTCGTAAAGAGATTAGATATTGTCGTTCGTAGCTCAGATGGTAGAGCCTCCGCCCGGCAAGTGGAAGGTCGTGGGTTCAGGTCCCACCGAACGCAGAAATATTTATTTTCTTTCGAACGTTTCACCATCTAATCACGCCATACCATCGGCGTTGGTATCACTACGCCAATAAACGTTGATTGATATTGTTGTTTGATTTGTTGTCTACCATGCCAATAGTTTTTACAAACAATAATTATTTTTTTA
>QLNU02015270.1:116081469-116094099 GCA_006491805.2 Dysdera silvatica | reverse complement strand
ATAAAAATTGTTTCTTAACTATATTGATAGCTACATAAATTTAAAGAACGATAATTAAAAATAAAAAAGCAATAATTTTAGAATTCGACCCAGACTTCAATTGCAGAATCAAATGACGAATTTTATTATTAATTTCTTGTTAATTAAAGTATTTCTATTATTCGAATTCCTCGTGTCTAAATAGCGCTATGTAACCTAGAAATCGTGAGACCCATATCTATTTATAAAAGTTCTTAGAAGTTGTGAATGGACAATATACAAGAGATCCCTATTATCGTAAAAGATTTTAGATTTAACTCGAATATACAAATAATATCCGTGATCGCATCTATAGCAAGAAAGACGGTGCAGTGCGCCTAAGACGTTTGCTAGAAGTTTATCTTTTTCAGTTGGACGAAAATGTGATGGATTCACTCATTGTCAAATTTAAATCCATCACTCTGTTAAGAGTTTGATTTCGGCTCCGGTGGCGTGCGGACGTCTTTTTGCTGAGGTCCGAGCCTGGCGGGCCTTGGTTCCTGCTCGTACGACTATGTCGCTTATGGTGGGGTTTGAATATGTCGGAGTGTATGAAACATTGGCCAGGCCATTTTTTTCACCAAAAATTCCCTGCACCAATGGGCCTCTTCCATGGGAATATTCTGGGTGCCCGCGGAGATGCTTGCCTGCAGATGGGACACCGGCTAGACGCTTGGATGGGATGGATGACGCTCCGTGCGCTCTGGTTGCAAGGCCGGCTCGTGCCCGTTCCCTGCCGCTTTGTGGCGCTCTGCAACTCTTCAACGGCGTCCAGCGGGCTTCCGTAGCAGCATCGGCCGGCCCAAAATGTGTTCTTTCGTGCCATCATTTGCTTTTCGGGGCGGATTGATCGTGGATTGGTTTGTGCTGACGTTAAATGACGACACCAGTGCGTTCCTGTACGCCAGTACGGATCGACAATTTCCCCTTTGTCCATCGGCTGTCAAGATCTCTTGATGTTCAAACCTGTCTGGGATTATAGCGCTGTCTTTCGGCAGCCACCCTTCCCATTGAAGTCATTCATAATCTAATCTAACTCTAATCAACCTGTTAACGTTATTTTCCCCATGAAACGTTTTACTCGGCATTAGGTACAAACTATGTGACGTTCCCAAGAGGGTATTTTTACTCATACATGTTTATTAAATATCTAATATAGTTTAACATTTTTACATAACAGTTCTATTACTAATGTATCGGGAGCAAATCAGGTGGAAACTTAATGATTGAAATAACAACAACGACCTTTCTTACGAACCTTAAAAAAAAAGACGACTTAAAATCACATTTATTTACTTCGTATTTCGTTCTCCTTTTCCCATTAAAAAAACATTTTTATTTTACCTCATTAAACTTTTCTAGGGTGTGCAAAATATCGATGTTTGGCTTCCTATATTTGTGATGGAAATTATTTCTGCTGCCATTTTAGTTTAGGAAAATAAAATTGGATTGGAAATGAAAACTTTAAATTTTTCTGAGGAGAGAAAACTTTCAAAAGGATTTTGGAAAGTGAAGGTAAAGAAAAAAAAATTGATCGCACTGATATTTTAACGCACGTTCGTTACGTTAGGGTCCGCAGAAAATTCATAGTTGGAGGTTTACAGAGCTACAACTGCTTATAGTCATATATATGCAAAATTTTATCGTAATGGGGAGTTTTGACCCCATGAATCCCCCCTACTTACGCCTGTAACTTCTTAACAGTATTTGCTGCTATTGGATCGTTTTCAAATGAACAAAATTCGTGTTGAATTCGTTTAATACGATGTAACTATGGCTACCGTCATTTCTCCAGTAACCCTCATCGTAAATTTTTTTAACTACAGTTGAACCTGCCTGAAGTGACCACCTTTGGGATTATACTGCATAGTTACCATAGACAGGTGATCACTATATGCAACAGACTTTGATATAGGCATAACCAAGTCTTCACCAGTTCTCTCTTATAAAAAGTAGTCATTTTATTTAGGTGATTACTTTACCAGGTTTTATTGTATAGGCATACTGAACTTATGAATTATAAACGTTTGTCGTCCCAAAATATTTGATATACAAAAAGTAAAGTTTGTTAGAATGATGGTTATGCATTAATTGCAATGAACAGAGACACATGATGAAACTGATTTCGTAAATCTAATGTGCGTGGAGCGCAGTGGGGCAACAGCAAAGGAAATTGGGAAAGGAAAAGTTAAATTAAGGTCTATAAAAACAAATATATATGACACCTGGTTATATTTTTTGAAACTATTTATTCAAAAACATCTTCCTTACTATCTTTTTTTCTGTATTTAGTGTGTTTCTTAATTCCTTAACTTGTCGTTTTTATACCATGGACAACCGAGTAAAGGAAACTGTAATTATAGGCAACCAGTCCTCCTTCACCAATCCTGTAATTAGTCCATTTCAAATCCCGGAAAGATGCTTTCTTTGACATTTCAGTCATTTTCTCAAAGGCCAAGAGTGTCAGTATTAATAATGAGAAGCAATGAGGGCTTCAGAATTGTCATTATCCAGATCGCTTTTAATTAGGGGAAACAAACGATTCTCTAATTAAAACGGAACTAGCCAAATCGAGTTTCAAAAGTAATTTTTCGACGCGGCCGAATACAATTGGTTTCCCCTTGTGTTGCCAATGAGCAAACAAAATAAAGATGGAGTCGAATATTTCAACATTCGCTTCGCATCTTTCCTTGTCAGCTTAACAAAACTGCGTCAGTTTCAGTTGCTTCAATGGCGAGGCTAAGAGGTGTGGCCGTTTTATTTAGAATCTATCAATTTGGATAGAATCTAGCCATTAATTAGCGTACTACGCAGAAAGTTCATAATATACAGAGCTACAACTCTATACATTCATATGTGCATATAAAAAATCGCATAGCAATTAGGAGGTTATGGCCTTTATCATCCCCCCCCCCTCTTGCGTACAAAAATGGGTCTAACCCCTGCTATATTTTTTTTGGAAGAGAAAGTGATCTAGACCCCTGATAGTTGGCGCCTCTGTCTATTCGTCATCATGCTACGGTTTGGAGGAAATGCCAATTTAATTCCTTTTTCTGTTAAATAGAAAATCCGAAATGGAATAACGACCGGATAGAAATGAATATTTATGAGAAGAAGAACTCGAAAATGTTTGTTAATTTCATTGAAATATCAAAAAAAATAATTTTGCTCTTGTTTAAGATAAGTTGAGGTAGTTTGCCATGATTAAAGATGGAGGAGCAGTTGTGGTTTTAATCAATGTTTATGGATATCGTTTGCCACCACCGTTACTTCCATAGATTTTCTTAGAGCCAAGCGGTGTTTCTTGAACTTTAGATGATTTTTAACTGCGGTTGTAGGCCACGCATAATTTCTACAAAGTAATGGAAAAACGGTTATAAATTTTGTCTGGGAAATTGCTGCAACGGCGGTTTCTATCTGCGGTCTTCCAGACGGCATCACCCATTCCACCAGCTGCAGCAATGCATTAGCATTTCGCCTCCAAAACTGTTTGAGAAAGCTTTTAAATTTCGCGTTGCTTCACCTTACTGCCCATAATTTTTTAAGACGCTCTTCTGTGAGAGAGTATTTTGAATTAACGTCCAAGTTTCCGGGAATTTATCTTAATGTGCAGCACTTTTGTTTTGACCATCCGTTTTAGGAGCTTCAGAAAAATGTCTCATCTATTCTGCCCGCACGTTTTCAATATTTTATGTTAATATGAATCTCACTAGAATAAAATAAA
Organism: Dysdera silvatica; assembly: GCA_006491805.2. Lineage (NCBI taxonomy): Eukaryota > Metazoa > Arthropoda > Arachnida > Araneae > Dysderidae > Dysdera > Dysdera silvatica. Next base: position 116,090,357 of record QLNU02015270.1, on the reverse strand, counting down.
GGCAGGCTATTCCAGTTTTGAGGAATACTTAAAGTCAACCACGGTTATGCCAAACAGCAGGGAAGCTGAAGCTTTTCCTCACTGTAATTATAATCATCGCTTTAATACTTGTTCGATGTTATAAAAAAAAGCATACTTTTATATAAGCGTCAAGATGCACAATTTATGGATCATTATACGAAATCGACCGGTATAATTTTTAAGGATTTAAAAGAGATTAATATGTAATGAATAAGATCATTATTAGAATTATGGAAGTTTTCAGTTCTTCAGGACTGCAGCAATAATGCGTTACGTTTTCAATGTGAGAATAGTCTGAACGTTACTGAAATGCACTTTGTAAGCATTTCATAGGAAAAGTCGTACAATCTTTAAAATCTTTGAAAGTAAATCAAAATTTTAAAATCTTTGAACTTAAGGTTAAAACTGAAATTAAAGACGAATACTTTGGTTCGTCATATTCTTGATATTCCACATACACACATATATACGGTAGAGACAATTAATCAAGCATTGCGAAATATAGATATGCGTATATATCGATTGTAACATGGTTGTAGTACTAATGTCTACTGAAATTTACAAGTGTTGTAATACGTTCTTCCTTGTATGCCTCCGTGTTCCTCCTATAAGCCTTACAATATAATACGTATGTGCTCCTCCTATAAGCCTCATAATATAATGCGTATGTTCTCCTCCTATACGCCTTATAATCAGGACTGTCCCCAAAGTGTAGGCGCTGTTTGCATCGCGGTCTCTTAAAAAATTTTGGAAAATACCGTGTACTCTCCACATATTCTCAAGGTCTCAAAAAAGTTTTCGTATTTGTTGGTTTTTGGGCAACTTTCAACAAAGTTCTTTTTTTTGCTAGTCATTTACAAACTTGAATGGAAACAAATGAGGGAATTAAGAAAAACCACTGACCCCCACCTTCAAGTCTCAAAATAATATCCTGCGTACGACCAAGGGAGGAATGAAAAACTGATGAAAGTGGCAACTGCCACCTTGGGCTTGGATAGACGATAGACGACCAGTCAAATGTCAGTCAGGGCGGCGCAATGACGTCACCAAGTCCAGTAACCCCGCAATTACACTACTCTTTAATTAAGACAGCACCGCTTACTCTTGATAAGTTTCTTCAGGACAGCCCTGCTTATGATATGATACGTATCTGCTCCTCCTATAATATAATACGTATGTGTTCCTCCTATAGGCCTTATAATATGATACGTATGTGCTCCTCCTATAGGCCTTATAATATGATACGTATGTACTCCTCCTATAAGCCTAATAATACGTATGTGTCCTAATAATACGGCTTGGCCTACTCACAGCCACAATCTATTAATTGAACATCGTTGGAATAAACTGAAAGCCGCCGCAGTGGCGCATTGGTAACGAGTTTCCTAGGTTTAGTTCCAGGTTTAATTCCTAACGGTTCCAAGAGAAGAAAGCACGGTTACTGACTAACTATTTACTGCAGTCTAAGGGTTGGTTCCCTAATCTTTACGAGGTTTGGATTCCTCTGAGAAATGTAGGCGCAATGTCCGGCGTTCGGCAACTCATTCATTTATCATTTCATGAACACGGGCGCGATTCCCGATGGTATTTGGGAAGGGGGTACCATTTTGCTGCCCATTGTGGTCCAAAGTTTGGTTCTCTTATACCAGAGGTTCGGATACCTCAGAAAACGGTAGGTTACGGTGAAGCAACACCTTTTAATGTTGCTTTGCCGTAAAAACACAAGAAAACTTAAGAAACGACGACTCTGACTCGGACCACAATGACTTCCTTCAAAATCATTACTGGCAGTTGCTTTGCAAGAGGAACCAATGACTATTCTGCCAAAGTTTTCAGAAATTTTTATTTATTAATAACACTCTGGAAGACCAGGGTGAACGAAAGCGAGGCAAAATCGGTTGGTTGTGCGAGAGGTTCGAGCTGACACAACAGCATCATTGTCCGCCATCCAGCGTGCTACAATTTCTTCCATACCACCCGTGGCACCTTCCACCATCTCACGACGCTTGGCTGAGTTGGGGTTACACTCACAGCGGCCTTTAAGATGCCTGCCTTTAACACCACGTCATCGACAAAGTCGTCTAGAATACTGCCGTAGCTGATCATCATGGCTGCCAGTAGATTGGCATCGCATAGTGTTCAGCGATGAATCCCGCTTCAGTCTTGGAGCAGATGACCATCGGATCCGTATATGGAGGTGCGAGGGACAGCGGTTTAAACCAACATTTTTTTTACAGACACACACAGCCATTACTCTTGTTGTGATGGTGTGGGGTGCTATCTCATACGACAGCAGGACACCCCTAGTCATCCTGCATACAACTTTAACAGCTCAACGATATGTTGATGACATCCTGCAACCGTTTGCGTTACCCTTCATGACACAACAGCATGGGGGCATTTTCCAACAAGATAATGCCAGGCCCCATACGGCTCGCATATCTCTGAGCTGTCTCGTGCTGTTGATACCCTTCCTTGACCAGCAAGATCACCAGACCTTTCGCCAATCGAACATGTATGGGACATGGTAGTCCACCAGACTCGTGCACCACAAAATATCGCAGATCTGGGGCAACAAGTGGGGAATGTCCGGAAGGATGTATCGCAGGATGACATTGGGAACCTTTTTTGTTCTTTACCTAGACGTATAGAAGTATGCATCGCAGCTAGTGGGGGTTTCATTAACTGATTTGAACATTCAATGTACAATTCCTAGCCATTGATGGACTCTACGGCCTTAAATTTAAATAATTTCATTATTTTACCCTTTTCTTGCCTGTGTATGTGCTGGATATATATTTAATTTTAATAAAAACAGATAATTTCCTAATGGTGCTTTTTTTTTTGAAGAAGAAGAGTGTGTCTGTGATATCACCACTTTTTTTTTAAATCTACACCTTCCAAACCTTTACTAATCAACTAGTTCTTTTATCTTATTTGATTTACTTATTAATTCCACTTCCAATAATTATATCCAATTCTGGGCAGCAAGGGCTTTGTAAGACCACAAAGTCTTTACCTTTTGCTGCCTAGATGGATTAAACTAAATAATAAATTGGAAATCAGTATCACGTCATGTAAAAAATTCGTATCTGTCTGAATAAAGTTTGATTTGATTTGAAGTTTGGCAGAAAGCACGTCAATACAAATTTTCATCGTAATCAAAGTCAAAGACGGTTCTACTGATTACTGAAAAGCCAAATCAATCCACATTTTTAAAGAGAACAAAGTGTACGGCAATTGTTTTTGACAATGACTTGTATTTGGAGAAGCAAAGTAGGAGCCCTAAGTACAAGGGTACTTGCTTTCTTTTCTATCAAATAATTGAATCTAAAATATTCATTCAAAATTGTGCCTTATGAAAAGGTATTTGATTAAAATTAACGAAATACCTTATTTTTTTTTAATTTTGGGCTTTATTACTATGAACCTCTAGAAATCGTCTTGCTTATTAAAGAATTTAAGATCTGATACTGAGTTTGAGTCAAAAATGTTGCCTTCCAATTTTATTTTCTTTAATTAACTTCCTCGCGAACATCCACTTTAAAAAGAGAGGTCCTAAAATTGATTTCTTATTAATGTATTTGACTCGTAATTAAATTCTAAAAACTCAGTGGTGATTCAATTAGGAATAGAATAAAAGAATAAGAATAAATTTATTCAACGTATGTGCATTTTTTGGTGATACATCTATTGCGTTATATTTTTATGTTACACTAATTGTTATGAGATTAAAAGACGCTGACTGGTGGTTAGGTTAGAAATAGAAGAGAGCAGGAAGCTATAGCATGTTATATGGCTCTCCTCCAAATGTGCAAAACATTGCACAAGTATTCTTTTTTACAGTTCACTTGGTTTGATATTTTTGATGAATTTTTACAAATTTAATGATGAGAAGAATATTAATTTTATGTTAATTCATGGCCCAAGCTGTGATAATGGACAGAATGAAGTTTGGGCTACGCATGTATTTTAATTTAAATAGAAATCGATGGAATTTTGGCACGGGATATATATATTTTTTTTTAATTATATTTATGAACTTGTGTTATATAATTTCGGCATGTTTGCAATGGAGCTCTAGTGCTTATAATATTCTGTGTATGTCCTCTGCTGTCTTCAGTGAATGAAATAAAAAAAACCCCGCGAATGTGATGGGGCGAAATGAATTCTTAATGTCTCTAAATTTATCCCTTTCAATGAAAGAGTTAACCCTTACTCCAATAAGCCAAAACACAGAAAATGTGAATAGAGGACATGTTGAACAACATTAGAACGCAATGTATGCCGTCTGCGTTAATCGTCCGGTGATATATCTGTGTGATCGACACTTTCCAGGCAGGGGACACCTTACTGGTGTCATTATGTTCATGTCTTTGTGATATCGGGTTTAAAAGCTGGACTGAGTGACCGGCTGCTTTGTGTGGTTTAACATGGAATATCCAGTATAGTAATAGAAGTACAGTAATAGAATATCATTGCTGATCGATCCAGTTCCACAAGATGTGACCAATCTCCTTCCTGATGGCAATGGATAGCTCCTACAGGCAAACCTATCATGCCCTTACTGCCCATGTGTGTTCTACGGCTTAAAAAGCGACGAGGACTTTCTCTGTTTCATGGTCTGTCTCCGTCCACATACCTTAATTAAGATGGACATTTGAGGGACGAAGGCAAAGGAGATATCGGATGGTTAGACACACCACCATCCACTCCTTTTTGATTTCAAAGGCATAATTAATATGCGTGAACCAAAGTTTAACACGGTCCTTACTGAAGCTTAGTCAACATCATATCCATGATCCTTTCGATCTTTTGTCAACATCGTTCCATGAGACATTTGGTCTTTTGTCAACATCATATCCATGGTGAGACTTTTGGTCTTTTGTCAACATCACATCTATGAGACTTTTGATCTTTTGTCAACATCAGATCCATGAGACTTTTGGTCTTTTGTCAACATCAGATCCATGAGAATTATGGTCTTTTTTACAGTAAGAGGTGGCCCTCTCCATGAAATACTGAACAGAAGACTCTAATGCATTAACCAGGTGCTGCATAAGCAATATAATTCCATCTTTTTCGAGAAATGTTTTCATGGTTCATTCAGGGAAAAATTTGACAACATAGTGCAAATTTGTTTAATTAAATTTGTGAGGAATAGGAGAAGAAAATGTATCTTCACTTGTTTCGCATTGAAGTGCCATTATTTATCAAGACCGAACACAACAGTATAGTAAAGTATTGGGCATACTTCGATCTTGACGAGAAGTAAAAAAGGGGGAAATTTAGAGACAGGAAAGATTAGAGGTCCTATGGGAACGTTAAAATCCCCTTTTCGTATTAAGTCCTTAATACACGATGGGGACACTTAAGTAATATTTACTGGCAGAGTGCCCCGGCTAAGAAAGGCTAGATGTCCATTAACTGCTAGCTATTACAAAAAGTGCCCTAACTTTGATTCTGGCGACGTGATAACAGGATAGCCATCACTGTCGTTAGCAGGCGAAAGAAAAAAAAAGCGGAGAAAAAAAATATAAAAGTAAATTCCTTAATGGCTTGGAAATTCTGCTTAATGGGACGCACCTCAGCGAAACGTAATGTGAAGCGATATATTTTTTGATGCTATTAATACGTCAATGTAAACGACACGTGCTTCTCATTAGTCAATTAGAAATTTACAGAGTTTACATTTGTCAGCTTCTGTGTATTTTGGTCGTAAATTTCTCGGCGAATGTCTTAAAGGACTCTCTCTCTCTCTCTCTCTCTCTCTCTCTCTCTCTGAGACATTTGCTTTGCATGAACACTAAATTTTGTAAACGCAGGCTGCGTTCGTCCTTCGTTTATTTTAAAAAGCGGAAACTTTATTTTAAATATTAACCATATTAAAAATTAAACATTTTTTAATTAAACATTTTTTTTAATTAAACATTTTTTTAATTAAACATTTTTTTAATTAAACATTTTTTTAATTAAACATTTTTTTAATTAAACGATTTATTAAGTAGCAAACAATTTATTAATTAGCAAACAATTTATTAATTAACGAACAATTTATTGGTAACAAACCAATTTTATTAATTAACAAACCAATTTATTAATTAACAAACCAATTTATTAATTAACAAACAACCAATTTATTAATTAACAAACCAATTTTATTAATTAACGACAACCAATTTATTAATTAACAAACAAACAATTTATTAATTAACGAACAATTTATTAATGTGGGGCTTATGCTTTAGAATGAAGCAATATGAAGAACTCTATGGATAAATATTATGTCCTTTAATGAATAATTGCTACAGCTACTTCACATAGTTACAATGTTGTGTCTTCTACATTAAAGCACATAACACAAATTATCCTAATTCTTCATAAGTATATCGTCGCGGTGGTAATCTTCGTTATATTCCTACATCATCGTAAGCGTCGCTGCCCTGCGTCCAACCTCCACCTCGGTTGCTTCACGTCTCCCAATCTTCTCCGTTTCCACGTATGCACTACCGTCACTGTCTACACACTCATGGCGTCTGGTGTATAGGGATGGGTGTCCCAACCCACATTAATTAACCAAAAATGAATTATTCATTAGTAAACAAGTGATTTATTAATTAACAAACAACTGACCTATTAATTAACAAACAAGTGATTTATTAATTAACACAAAATTTTATTCATTAACAAACCAAAAATTTATTCATTACCAAACCAGAAATTTATTCATTAACAAACCAAAAATTTATTCATTAACAAACCAAAAATTTATTAATTAAACATATTAAAAATAGCTTAAATGCTAAAATAAGTGGAAAAATTATTGGAATTGGTTTTTTTCCTCCAATAGCTGGTAGAAGACATCTGAAGACAACCGGAGGTGGCTACAGAAGATGTCTATGCGTCCATTCAATTCTTTGCTTCCCAATACCGTTCCCACGGTGAACTGAAGTGAGCGTAGGTAGTCTAAGTTCATTTCTTCTTCCATTTCTTGTTGCAGATTGCACAGTACACAAAAAGGAAACACCAGTGTTCCACTGCAGAATATGGAGAGGGGAGAAGAGCCGTATTGCCACTTTGCCGATAACGCGTTTCCAGGGTGCACCAAATGGAGGTGGATCTAATTTGCACAAGGCGTGACAATGTGGGCAGAAGCTTTACAAGCTCCTGGAGCTAAGATACATCCAGATGTAAAATTGTCAGTTCACATACGGCTTTTTAACTCAATCTTCAGAACTGCAAAACCTAGCTCAAGAGCTTTTAACCAGAGGTAGAAAAGTTGAACTCAGTTTGTTATTGGATTGTTGATAAGCTTAAATTTCTTGGTATAACACTTACTAACAAACCAAACCGGAAAGACCACGTCAATCCCAGCTGCAATAAAATTGGCAAAGGAAGTGGTATGATCAGAAGAATTTCGAGTTGTTTATCTAGAAAAAATAAAATAATATTATGCATTACTATACAGCAAAATACTTTATTGTAATAGTGTTTGGAGAAACTTGAGGAGAGAGAGAGAGAACCTTCAAAGACTGGAAGGATTAAAAAAAAAAGATTTATTAAGTTAATATATTGAAATTCACGATTACGTTGGAGAACTCAAGCTAGAATTTTCAAAATAATGACTATTGTTAAAATTCATTGATACTGTGTATGTGTTAAAGTGTTTGGAAGAATAATGGAGAACAAGTATGCTGAAATAATTGAAATACAAAACAAGCAAAACTTTAAGATATTTAGAATAATGCAAGAGTTGCAATTACCCAAAATAAGAAAAGCGACAGAACATGATCGCATAATACATAAAGGGCCAAACACGTGTACTAAAATTCCAGAAAGGATGATGTCGACGAATCATAAAAATATGGAGCAATGACTTAAAACATTGATGACTAGGTACAGGTCAAAGGCCACCAAACCATAAATGTTACCATCAGAATGTCGGACAATTTTTTTTATAATCATTTTCAGGGTTCAATATAAAAAATAAGTGTTGTTAATTGGTTATAATCTTAATAAGATGCCGATGATTAAGCCTTTATCTATAATTTGCAGAAGTACAATTTACATTTTAATATTGATTTTATCTGGCATTTATTGAATTCAGTAGAATAAACTGTAAGTAATCTACGCAGACTGGACTAAACAGATTGGCGGGCCGAATATAGCCATTTAGTCATTACATATTTATAGCATTTGGCAATGAAATTTCCAATATTATAGTTATCTATTTTTTAATTTTTAGATGCGATAATTGCCTTAATCTAATAGCATCTGGGAGCCAAAATTCAGCTTCAAAGGATCGAAAAAGTAATTAAAAAATTTTCCAGGAGTATTCATTTTTTTCAAGTTTAACATCTTAAAGCCACAAAAACAAAAGAAATTTTTGGCGAAAAGAATCTTTGTTTTAGAAATAAAAATACCACATTTGTATTTCTCACTTTAGTGGCATCGAACTTTGGGGGCAAAAAAAAACATCGGGCAGATTTCCAAACCAGAGAAAAAGAGTGGATAGAAATGCGGAAAGAGAAAAAAACATTAGAGAGCAAGGGTCCATTGAATTCGGCACTCGAACGCTGAAAGCACTTGGAACAATCATTATGGTTCAACTAAAAATGGGAAAAAATATATTATTTGTTACTATTTTAACCGCCTGATAACCTTTTCTCTCAATTTTGAGAGTTTTCGTTTTGCTTCGCCACTTCCCTCTTTTTCCATGGCTGTCAAAACTCGCATATCACTTTCAGGAGTCCTCGTTCGCAAAGAAAAAAGTCATTTATTTTATTGCAGCAAGGGTCTTGTAACAGAAATAGTTGACTTTTAGCAATTACTAGCAATTCTCTCCACAGAAGTTTTATCTTATTTAT
>QLNU02015270.1:116065122-116081369 GCA_006491805.2 Dysdera silvatica | reverse complement strand
TCTTTTATAATAGGTAGCCAAACATGGCTACCTATTATAAAAGAGGGCTTTTTTTTTACGGATGATGTTTTTGTTTTCCTAATTTCATTTTCCTGTTTTGGCTTTTAAAATTCCATCTCCATAGTGTAATTTTCTATAATATTATAGAAAATTATTATGACACTTCTACATATAATATCTGATATATATCTTTTAATGTAAGTAAATACTGTGTCCGTAAGTTAAATATATTTGGCAAATTTCTTATATAAATTTTTATATATGATGTATATTAATTAATTATCTTTATATATAAATTTGTTCGTTTGACGATGATCCGCAGAATTCAGATCGAAACGTTAATTTCGAAACGTTAATTTGTTGAGCAATGAAAGTTGTTTTCCTAATACGCAACTGATGGCCTAAAAAATAATTTTCTTATTAAAATGTGCTGTGAAAGTTTACCTGGAACTACTTATCAAAAAGGTTACATAATTTTGTGGTGGAAAACTGTTGCACAATTTCTTGACGTAAAATTTTTGCAAAAAAAAGTAACGTGATCATAATTTAGAGAGAACTTCAGTAAAAATATTTTCATCAATGATAATGATATCGCTTTGCGGACGAACATCACTGGAAGCATTTGAACGATGAAGAAAGAATACGAGAGAGAGAGAGAGATGAATGTTAAAAATAAATAAAATACCCACTCAAAGTGAATGAGACAGTTTTCTGAAATTTGTTAAACCATATTTTAGATAAAGGAGCTGCTCATTAATATAAATTTCTAGAAGCTTGAATGCTAATCTAAAAAATCACATATTTTTCAGAACCGCATCTTATAAAAAGGAGGGGTAGGGAGTAAAGCAGAACAACGGAAAATTTAAAACTTTTTCAAACAATTTTAGACGCGAAATGCAAATGCACTGTTGTATCCGATAAAATGTGTGTGCTGGTGTCTGGAGAAACGAAAAGAGAAAAGGGAAGTAGCGATCATTTTTCAGTCTAAAGTTATAACTACTTTCTTATTGCTTTTCAGAATTATGCAAGGCAAGAAATAGCAGTTAAAAATCATCTGAAATTTTGGAAAGATTACCTAACTCAGCAAGAGTCTACGGCAATAGGTATGACGAACAATACCCATAAACGTTGATGAAAACGCCGACTGCTGCACCTCTAATCATGATAAAAAGTTCCAGCTTGTCTTACATAAACTGTGGAAATCATAATTTCTGATATTTCATTCAAACTAATAATCGTTCTTTATATTCTTCTCTTCATAAATCCTCAACTCGTTTATCGGACTTCACAGACATTTAATCCCTTTTTTAAGTAGGAAATTATGCAAAAAATTAAGTTAGATGTGACAGACATGTTTCTTCACTTCTTCACATATTTTACACATATTCCTATCGTATAGCAATTATTTAGTACACGTGCTAACAAATATCAACATTGAAGTTTTCGCAAATTAACTGTAACAACCTATGTCATACTTTTATAAAACTACAATGTGAAAAAGGAAAGTGACAATCTTTTGGTCAAGCTATATATATAATTCATCAACGAAATTCATCAGCTTTTCAATTTTATAATATAATTCAAGTATATATGAAATTAAATATACATTAATAATTAAGTAACAATGCATTATTAATTACATAAATATGACAGGAGGTTTAAATTAGATGTAGTTGTCATTTAATTATAATTTACATATTTTGTAAAAAATTCAGTGACGCAAATTAGTTTTTTTTAAATAACCTTTTCATCCGTAGATATATTTATTCATAAATTCTCACTACGAGCAAAATTTTGCAGCATCGAACTCAGTTGAGTATATAGCAACTTATGGAAATTTTATTGCATCTAAAATATATTAAATTAATCACCTCCTTGACCATGCAAGTGCATAACTTTAAAGTTCAAGTTAAAAGTACAGTACAGGGTGCGCGAAAAGTTCGTAAAAACTTTAAAAAATCATTAAAAAGGAACAAATAATGATAAAAGTGTGCTATTTGCACGAAAGGATTTTTAGAAAAATCGAATTTTTTAATCGCAAAAAACTTTAGATTAAATAAATTAAAAATTTTATTAAAAGTCATCTGCAGACGGGGCTAATACGCAAGGTATTCAGCAGAAGCATGCAATGCAGGCTTGCAATTAAAGACCTCTATAAAGTGGACTGTTCATTCGAATCCAACATAATACTGAATAATTGGAAAATGTTATCGTTCGTAGATCAAGCGTTGCTTATGAAGTTCTTCTACCTGAATGTTGAATTAGAAGCCACTGCGTTGCGAAAATTTCCCACGGTGAAACAACTGAAGACGAGAAATGTCCACATGTCTTGTTCGCCTTAGTTCTGTTATACAAAGTTTTGGAGGTCATATTGAACAACTGTTGCAATAATAAATCGATGGAATGCACAGTTGTCCTGTCCATTGTCTTTTGGAGTTTTCAGCACCATTTGTAGGTGATTTTTTGAACTAAACATTTTTTGCTACTAAAAAAAACAGATTTTCCTAGAAAAATCCCCATGCCAACCGCTCTTCTTTATCATTATTTGTTTCTTTTCTATGATTTGTTTTAAAGTTTTTATGAATTTTTGGCGCACCCTGTATATAAAAATCTACTCCTGTTTGAATCTTTGAAGACATTTCAAAGTACATTTTATTCGGAAGGTTTGAAGAGAACGGGGAAGCCGAAAAGTGTGGAAAATCTTATTTAATATAGATTTTTAATTTAATATAGATATATAAGATATAATATTATTTAATATAGATATTTAATTGAGACCATCAGTTGCGTTTCAACGTACGATAGCCTGAAGGTCGGATAATGTCAGAAATCGCTATCGTGGCGTGGGTGGTTGTTCCCGGGATATCTGGTTAGAAACTATTCACAAAGGAACGGTTTCAAATATATTTTTTTCTTATACGGCTTAATGTTTTGCTATAAAATATATACAGTCACGAGCAGAATTTTTTGTAGGGGAGGAAAAAGATTGCTTCAGCAGAAATAAAAAACCTTCATTCAAAAATACCATAATTAAATTATTTAAATAAGTATTTAATTTGTTTAACTAAATAATAAGACAATTTAGTTCAAATAGAATAGAGGGGTTGCATATTTTTTTCTCTTGAAATTTTTTTTTAAATCCAAGGAAGGGCAAGTACCCACTCTTGCCCTATGCTGCCGACGCCTATGTATACAGTACATATTTGCAATAAAAATAATGCATAGATTTTTGGAATTTCAATGTCTGATAAATATTTCTATTACGCTCGAACCTCTTTAAGACGAACACCGCACGCAAGGGGAACAGAAAATCTGTTCGTATTAACAGTAATTCGTATTATCCGTAAAGGATGGAGAATCGCGTATTGGTAAGTTATTTATCCCAATATGGTTACCATATACACATTTTGCTATAATATATATGCTATTAACTTGTTATTGTATTTTATTATATTCTATCAGTATTATTATTTTATTATAGAATACAAATTTTGTAATAAAACCACAGTATATATGTACCTTTAACGTGGATATTATGTGAATTTGATGGATTCGAAAAATCCTTATTTTACAATCTGTACATGTTATGATTCAGTAAATATTTGTGTTTGTTCCGGATTACACACTGTGTCAAAAATAATTTTTAAATTATAGTAATACAATTAAAAATTCAGTAATTTCAGATTATTTTCGCTTTCCGTTGGCACAACCTTTCTAAAAGTCCACTAGTTTCTTTACAGTTTCTGGAGAAGCGCAAGAATCTTCCTTCCTTTTGTATAACAAAAACTACGTACAGTTTGCAGCGCAGTTATCTTCAAGGATACATTTTACCGATAAAACAGAGGTACTGCTATGGTGTCGCCCATTTCTAGTATGGTGGTAAATTTGTGCATGGAGACGTTTAGAAACAGTGTTTTAGATGGGTGCGTTTACCGTGTAAACGTGTGGAAACTATATGTTGATGATACGTTTGTTATCCTACCAAGGTCTTCAGTTGCTGATTTTCATCTCTATTTGAACAGCTTGAACCCTCATATTCAATTTACGTTATAGGAAGAAGATTGCGTTTCATTACCCTTCTTAGATGTTCGGATAAATAGAGATGGGCATGGGCGACTGTTGACTACGGTGTTTAGGAAACCAACGCATACTGATAGGAATCTCGACTTTCGTTCTCATTATTCAGCGGCGCACAAAGCGTCTGTAATTAGAGCCTTGCATTGAAGAGCCTTTGTACAGTGTTGTAGCGATGAGCTTTGAAATGTTGAAATGCGATGCAACAAAAGCGCGTTGAGAAAGAGCGGTTAACAAAGAAAATTTACCGCTTGTGACCAATGTGGTGTTAGTGGTGGAAACAGGAATGTAGAAGGTGAAATCGGGAAGCCATCAGTGGGTTTATCCCATGTGGCAGGTGTCTCAGAGCGGTTGTCCTGAATTCTCGGTCGTGTGAATGTTAAGACCTACTACAAACCTGTCTACACCCTGCGTGATCTATTACTTAAAGTTAAGGATCGCGTCCCTGAGGAGGAAAAATCTGGTGCTATTTACCAAATACCGTGTGGAAACTGTTACAAGGTGTATGTTGGACAGACGGGAAGATCGATACGTCTACGAGGGGAAAGGGGTATATGAGTGCGGTAACCAGACGGAACAACTCGTCAATTAGCTGAACATATTTTTAGGGAAGACTACAAACCAGATTGGCATTCGATGAAAGTATTACATCAGAATGTGACGAATCTGGGGAGTAGACTTTTTCTGGAATCATGTGGGACTTACAGCTTAAGGAGTCATGCTATTAACATCTCAAAACCTCTACCAGAACCTTACAGGATTTTTGCAAAACCTCGAGTTGGGGTAGCTATCTAACGCCGTCGGGTGCGAGTGTTTCCCCAGCCGGGACTATCCCACACTAGATGATGTCTGATGGGGATTCCCAATATGGGAGTACATAAATTTAGAATTTTCACTCACTCTTCATTCCTCCTCTACTTGGTAAAGGGAGCAGTTGGCTCTCGAAACGTCGTGTTTTTAAACCTTACGCCAGTGCTGGGAATGAAATCTCCTGATGAAATTTGTATTGCTTTGTTAACGCAGTTAAAGCCTCCATCAAGCTAACAAGATTTTCATTTGGAGGGGCAGAGTTCATGGGCGTCTGTATGGTGGGCAGGAGAACTTGTGCTCCTCCAACCGTTATTTAAAAGTTTAATTTTCGGGATTTTGCTATGCATTTACTTTCAAAAGTTTTACAGTCACATTTTAAAATAAGGTACTTTTTAGCTCATTACTAATTGTCAATTAGTATCAATTATTTTTGTAGCATTTTAGCATATTCTGCGTTTACTAAAACGTTTGACAGCCTTGAAGGAAGTACTGCCTTTTCTTAGAGTTAAGAAAAGGCTTCCCTCTCCACCCTAAAAGTACTCAGATGAGAGCCACTGGTAGCCGGCACACGGTAAGCCTAGTAAGCGTGGCGGGGGGGGCACATCAAAGGGGGTGTTGGAGGCGTTTTAAACCCGGAAAAAATAGAAAAAGAAAAGGAAAGGAAAAAAATGCATTGATAAACGAAAAAAGATTGTTGTCAAGAAGTTTGCAATCCACCATTTGGCAACACAAAATCTGATCTTTTTTAGTGTTTTGATATATTTCTGACCAACGGCGGCCGGTGCTGAATTACATTTGCATTGGGGCACCAAACACACCAACGCCAGCCCTGGTAGGAAGAATTTTAAGGGACAAAACCGAAGAAGAATTTGCAACTACTGAGGAACAGAGTGGTTTTACAAAAGGAAAATCATGTATAGACAATATCTTCATAGTTAGACAGTTACTTGAGAGAAGTAGAGGACGTAACAAACATATGGCCTTTATTGATTTGAAAAAGGCATATGATAACGTCCCACACTTAACGCTTGGGAAATATTTTGAAAGTTCTGGCATCAACAAGAGTATTGTTCTCGCAATAGATAATTTATACTGGCAAAGCTACGACAGACAAAATAGGTAGGAAAATTTTGGAGACTTTTCAAATTACTAAAGGACTCAGACAGGGCTGCTGTATGTCACCCACACGTTTCAAGATATTTCTTCAGCATGCTGTAAATAATTGGAACAAGAAATGTAGAGGCATGGGAATTCCAATAGGGAATGATGTTTTACACTCATTTTTCTTTGCAGACGACCTGGTACTCTTTGCGCAAGAAAAAGAAGACATAGAATATATGCTAAGAAAATTAAATGGGGAATATGAGAAGAAATAAGAAGGAATGAAAATTAACTTTAATTAAACTGTATATCTCGCAGTTGGGGATACTCATAAAAAGGAATTGGAGGTTGGGGACAAAAAAGTTGAAAGAAGCTCTAAATTTAAATATTTGGGATCCACAATGTAAGAAGGTGTATGTAATAATCAGGATATTAAGAACAGAATCTGTCTTGCCAGAAAGGCAATTCGTAGTCTACACCCAGTGATCTGGAACCAAGGAATTTCCCTGAAAAATAAAAAATTAATTTTTAAAGCAATTATTGAAACCATTCTTACATATGGCAGTGAAACCTGGGCTATAACAAATAAATTAGAGAAAAACATTGAAGCAGTAGAGATAGACTTTTGGCGTAGATGTTGCAAAAAAAACAAGACTAGACAAAGTGAAAAATGACACCATTTTGAGGTTAGTGGAAAAGAATAAAACCATTGAAGAAAAGATCCAACAAAAGGCCCTTAGATGGTTTGGGCACTTAATGAGAATGAACGATGAAAAATGGCCGAAAAAGTTGTTGCAGTATGAGCCAGTGGGGAGAAGGAAAAGAGGAAGACCACGTAAAACATGGTTGGCAGGGATAAAAGAGGCAATGGAAAAAAAGGAATATTGTTGCAGACACTTGGAGGGACAGAGACCAATGGAAGAAATGCATTGCATGATGGAGGGTACCCCCCCAAATATGGAAAAGTTCTGTAAACTGAACTTCAAGATCATAATCAGCGAAACAAATCTGCAAATTCCACCAAAAATTATGCCAAAGAAAGAGCAGCAGTGTTAAACAGACCCATGTTTAGTGTTATTGGGTGTTTGTTTTTTTGTCTAATAAAAACGTTTTAATTACGCAAATGTAAAAAAATTTTAGCGGTATGGTACATTTATATGGGATTATGAAATATTGCTTTAATGAAGTAAAAAAAAAAAAGGGAAACGAAAGCAAAATTACAAAATGCCGAACAAATAAGAAATGCACTCTTTGCATTTTCACTTCAAGCGTGTTGCAAAATGCCAAATTATTTGCACAATCGTATTTTTAACATCAATCAAACAAGCTTTGCTAAATAATTATTATTGGGCGCATAATTATTAAAGGCGCATAATTAACATTACGCACCCTTTCGTCAAAAGGCGTTCAACACATTTACGATAGTGTATACGATAATAATGCAGTTTCGCATTCGTGTACCATACGACCCGTCATTGTAATGGATGGTAGAGTGTTACCAATATTTTTACTCATACCCCAAGAAAAAACAGGTACTTTTGGCCCTCGTGCTCGACAGAAATTATTCAGACCACTATACGTAGCACTTACATGTACAAAAATGGGGAAATCATTCAGCGATATTCATGAATTATTTCTAAAAGAAATAATTAAATCACAAATAATAGATCAAAACGATTTAATTTTATTAGATTGCTGGATAGGACCGAAAAATGAGGAGGGAAAAATAATTTTGGAGACAAATCATCTTTTGAATTATTATATATACCTGCAAGCACCCCTGCGTTAATGCAGTGGTGCTTGCATGCATATAATGCATATACATATGCAGGTAAAATACACGTCGCAAGGTTGAACTAATTCAACTTTGCGAAGTGAAATTTTCAGGTAGTGGAAATATTTCACAAAAACTATCACACAATATTTTATACTTCATCATTTTAATAACAGTTTACACGAAAGAAATACCATAACAAAATTACATTCATTAATCATTAATACACAACCAATTATCAGCTCCAACGTTCAGTGACGTGATTAAATATGCTTGGTATAAGAGCACATAACCAGTTCTCAAACCAAATACATTTTGCTATAAAAATTCATGTTACACATTAAATTGTGAAAATCCCTCGTTTATTAGTTGCAGTCATTGTTCAAACCCAATTTGTTTTTGTTTGTTTGTTTTTGCATTTTCTTGTTCATTTTCACACACATTTTTAATTTTTAATAAAGCCAAGTAGGTATGATTTTAATAAAGCCAAGTAGGTATATTTTTAATAAAGCCAAGTACGTATATTATAGCTGGCGGACCGTCACAACAGCTAAAACCAGACATCTATCCACTAACAATAATTAGTTCTAAATATTTAGGCAAATAGATGCATAAATACTTACGAAATTAAATTCAATAATATTTGATAGCGAATGAAGGATTGTTTATTAACTCCCTTTCGGCGAAATCGCTTCAAAAATGTATTTCTGTTCCTTCTGTTAATGAGAAACGCATTAAGCCAAATCTGGCGAAAATAACCTTTTTTTTTGCCAAATTTCATGGGGTAATAACTCTCCCCCTCAGAGAATTTAGGTAAATTTTGTTTATTTCATATTTCATATTAAAACGTTTATACTTTATTATAAAACTGAAATGAAGCACATTTTCGATTCTCACTTCGTGCACTCTCCTTGTAAGTGACATGTGAGTTTTGACAGCTACAGAGCGATAAAAAGGCGGTGTAGAAAAACGAGAACTCTTACGATTACCAGTAAAGGTTATCAGGCAATAAAAAAATAACAAATAATATATTTTTCCTATTTTTAGTTGAACCGTAATGACCGATCCAAGTACTTCTGAAATTGGAGTGCCGAATTCAATGGCCTCTTTCTTCCAGAGATTTTTCTTCTCTTTCCGCATTTTTATCCATTTTTTACCCTGGTTTGGAAACTTGCCCGATGTTTTTTGGTATTCTCAAAGTTCGATGCCACAAAAATGAGAAAATAAATGAGTATTTTTTTTAAAATAAAGTATTTTTTCCAAGATATTCTTTTTTTTGAAGGATATTAACCTTAAAAAAAAAAAAGAAAGCGCCGAGATGTTAAATTATTTTTTATTTCATTTTATGAAATGGAGTTTTGTCCGCCGACTGCCATTTAAGTAAATATACAGGGGTGATTCGATTATGAAGACGATCAAGACACCATCGATATTCTGACGTCATGACCTATAAATAATTTCAAAATGTTGGTACATGGTGTTACGAATTTCATAAATGGCATTTGTAAATATGTGAATTTTTATTATAACGTGTTTTTGTTTTACTTTGGGAGAAAATACAGATTAATATGACTACGAATCGACTGGTTAAATATATCGTAGTGTAACACTGAATCGTAAGAAAAAATAATAGAAATTACCCCGCCAATTTTTTCGAAGAGAAAGAAGTCAGAAATTTTAATATAGAATAATAAATATTGAAAAACGGAGAAAAATGGAAAAATTAAGAGGAATATTTATATGCTCTATAAAATCACCTCATACCCTATGTGCATTGTTAGTATTGTGCTATTCTGGTTACAAACTAAAATTCTATTCGCATTCTTGTGCCTTATTTGCCTATCCGATGCATACTATGATCTTGAAATGATGTTATTTTCTTACGCACGTTTGTACGTAAGAAAATATCATTATGTGAATACAGAGAAGTCGGAAAGTAATAACGCCAAAAGTTACATTTTTGACAGCTTTAAGTCATGGCCTCGAAATATTATTATTGGAAAAGACTTTTAAATTTTAATTAAAAAATTAACAAAATATTCTTCATAATCATACCTTTTAAAGGGTTTAGAGAAACTTTCTTTTTTTTTCACCTTTCCAGTGTGTTTCACTTTTCTCTTAATTTCTATTTCCTTAGCTTTAGATATCGTTTAGAAAGGTGACTTTCCGTCCCACGATATCTCCACTCTGGTATTTGCTTTATTAGAAAAATACCTATTAATTAATATTGATGTCCTAAGGCGATAGAATGAAGAAATGAGAAGATCTGACTGAGATTCAAAAACGAAGGCAGCTCATATACAAATACTGAATTCTTTTTTAAGTAGTCGCCCCCCCTCCCTCTCTCTCTCTTACTCTTCCTTTCTTTTTCTCTTTAAATCTTTCATTTACAAAATAGTTAAGTACATATAGTTGTATAATAAAATACAGACGCTATTTAAAATAAATGGAGAATATACACAGTATGTATTTATAAAATTTATGTGCGTGTGAAGCAAAATGGGACTCACAAAGGTAGAGAGAGGGAGAGTTGCTTAAAGCATTGATCGTGAAATTTACGATCAAAGTACGTAAAAATTGGTAAATGAAAAAGGTTCTAAATTTTTAATTGACTAACGAGGTGCTCGTGTCGTTTACATTGACGTGTTAATAGCATCAAAAATATATCGCTTTGCATTACGTTCCGCTGACGCCATTAAGCAGAATTTCCGAGCCATTAAAAAATTTACTTTTATATCTCCCTCCCCTCTTTTTTTTTTTTACCTTCGCCTGCTAACGACAGTAATGGCTATCGTGTTATCACGTCACTGGGCTCAAAGTTAAGGCACTTCTAGTAATGGCTGGCAGTTAATCGAGACATTTAACATTTCTTAGTCGGGGCTCTCCGTCAGTAAATTACTGAAGTCACCTAATCGTGTACCATGGGCTTAATACCTAGACATTTTTTTAAAGTCCTTAGAAGACATCTGATCTTTTCTATCTTTTAATTTCTAATTCTTAGTTTTTTAAGATCAATACATCATCAATACAGTGGGAGCTTTTTAATCCGGCACGTTCGGGACCATGGCCGTGACGGATTAGCGTTTTGCCGGATTATCGAAAATTATCGTTTTAAGGGAAATATCAAATGAAGTTAATATAGTTCAATGATATTTAAAACAAGTTGTGATAAGCTGCTCTATGGCAATTAAAAATACACATGAGCGTTACTGCTTAAAGAAGTCTCTGATCTTACGTCGCCTCCGTGAATCGGATCTTTTTATCAAAAAAACATTACAGATTACACACAATCCAGATAGCACAAAATGTCCCCAGGACGTCCTTTTTTGGTCCCTTCTGTCCATACGCAATGCGGACATAGTTCGGAAGTTCGCAGGACGTCCGTTTTGGAACGTCCGTAAGATGTTAATTTCGGACATCCCTAGGATATTGATTTCGGACGCCTCTAGAGTGTTCATTTCGGACGTCCCTAGGATATATATTTCGGACGCCCCTAGGATGTGGTACAATACGGGCATATTTCGCACGTTCGTAAGACGTCCGCTTTGGAACTTCCGTGGGATATTCATTTCGGGATTCCGTAGGACGTCTTTTTGGAACGTCCGTAGGATGTTCATTTCCGACGTTCCTAGGATGTTTATTTCGGACGCCTCTAGGATGTAGCAAAATACGGACATATTTCGGACGTTCGTAGGATATTCGTTTTGAAACTTCCGTATGATGTTCATTTCGGACGCCCCTAGGATATAGCACAACACGAACACATTTGTGATATTCATGTTCTTTTCGGACACCTCTAGCATTTGCGTACGCAGGGGGGTGTTGATGGGGGTTTAACCCCCCCCCCATTGCAATGAAATTTTGCATAGGAATATGTGAATTGTAGCATTGTAACCCCCCTTTGTAACCCCCCTTTCGAACTTTCTGCGTATGTCTATGGTCCGTAGGATGTAGCACAATATAGACATATTTTCGACGTTCGTATGATGTTTATGCCCACCACGTGACCAAAATCATGCGCTATAACGCGTTTCTATAACGTTATGCTGTTCTCACTCTACATAGTATTGGTTCTTCTAGCAGCCGTAACGTCATGGCCGTTCTCTTATATATAATCTCTATGAATGCTTACATTTATTTAACATCCAATCGCCATCTTGTTAATGGGGATAGCAAAATCAATTTCTAAGCTTGGGAATATTTTCTGTATGGAATCTCATGAAAATTGTTTGACTATTTGTTGTTGTTGTTGTAATGCTCAACACAGTTTTATGTTCCTAATTTATAAAACATTAGTCAACTTACCCAGAGTTCGGAAGTATAATTCAACGTGGACTCCGAACCACGGCTTAACTTCACTATTCACTTATAGATGGGAATTTTGACTACAGGTGAGCAATTCGGCATTCTCAGTAGAGCGCGGTCGAATTTTGACTGATGAGGTAACACCGGATTTACGTACAGGCCAAGTAGGCCCGAGCTTAGGGCCCAACAGAACCCTCTTGTGTTTAAAATACTGACAATTTACAGCATCAGATATTTCTACCGCAATTTTGAGCTTTATTAGAGACTATATAATTATATATATATATACAGGGTGTTTCAGAATAACGTTTGGAAAATTTCAGGGTTTGTAAAGGACGTTAAATAAACAATATTGGTGGAACTCGCACGGTTCGCAAAGAAACCAGCTTGTCTGTACAGAGAATTTATGTTTTACGTCCATCTTCGTCGCGGCGTACGCAATTATACGAATTAAAAACAGTTTTTGAAACAGATTTTAAGTCATTGGCCTAATAATACAGAAGAGACAAAAAAAAAATGCGAATTCCTAAATGCATTTCCTAATCGTAATCCGTATTGCCCTGTTATAAAATAAAGCATGAAAATTACTTTTTTTAATCACACTGTACACATTTGGGAATTTGTAAGCATGTGCAATCGGTAAATGACTTATAAATGAACATTTTTGTCCCAACAATTTTTTCCTAAAACGCGCCGTTACGGCGCTACAATCATTTAATTGCTTCCATCAACTGCGCATAAGGTAGCAAGAATTGGCTACGAAGCGCCATTTGGCGACTTTTTAAAATTGCTTAATAAAAATGGACGTTTGTGTACGTAACATCCAGACGTTGGTGTACGTAACATCCACCTTCAAAGAGAAAAGAAGAAATAACTAAACTATAAGTGAGATAAAGTAAAATATAAACACACAAGAACATACATTTTTTAATTCGTTAAACTGCAATTTTTAATTCGTTTCAGCTGGTACTCCGTTCGCTATATGCGACTTGTTTGTTTTATCGGTTATTAGTTCTTTTTATAAGTTACTAGTTTTCATCAATAATTACGTTTTTATAAATCATTAGTTTTTTATGCTTGCTTTTATTTTTGTGTGTAAGAACTAAGGTAAATAGACGCTGAGGATGACATTTTGTAAAATTAGTATCTGGAAGCTAAACAATTACATACTTCATAGTGCCTTCTATTCTAGAGATTAAAATGCGTTTTTAGTTTTTCTAACTACTTATTTATATTATTTTATTTGTATTTTTTCTCGAAACTTATAAACACGTATATGTTGACTTTGCAAGAAAATAAATGTTTTTTAACCTGTTCGTTAAGCCACATTTTTTTCAAAGTTAGTAGCTTGACCACTGGGCCATCGCGATTTGCTTGGCAATTACTACTTCCCAACTTTTTCTTATTTAGAGTGGCAACAGAAATTTACTACTTCATGCCTCTTGAGGTAAACAAGTATATTTATCTCCTGCCGCTTGTTGATGATACGAGAGTGATATGATCTATAAGTTTCATTAAATTTAAAATTTTCTCAATAACGTCTATGCTCTTATGAAAGAATTTCAGCATTAGTCTGTTCCGTTTCAGTAAACATTAATTATCAGCCCTACTCAGTACAACGCTGGAAGATTTTATTCTTACCGCGTGCTGGCTGGTTTCTTGTTGAAGTCTGGATGGTATACTTGAAAATAGAAAAGATTCGTTTGTGGGAATTTTAGTTACGCTTTGTGATTATTTTTGTCAAGTTTTGAATTCGCTTTTTACGAATTAACTTGAATTCAAAGGTTTATTGATGAATTACGATGACAATTGCTTAAGTGAAGTATAGTGATTGAATATTACGATTTGTTGATGAGAAAATTTTTATGAACGAGTAAGAGTTGCATCAGGGTGTCCACAGATTGGAAAAATCAGGGAATTTGGTATTCCCGGAATTATTAGGGTATTTGTCAAAGAGTTGAAATTAATCAGGGAATTTAAAAATTAACTGAAAAGTTTACTAGTTTTATTTAGCTGTGTTTTTATGGCCCTGATGGTTTTTGTAATTAATTAGGGGAAAAGTTCGTAGTTAAAAGAAATTTCAAAATAACTTCTTTGTGTTACATATATATCTTAAAATTATAGGGAGAGAAATAAAAATGGAATTTAACGTATTACATTTTCCATTAACATGTTACAAACCCTGAAGTGTGGATTTTGATGAAAAATATGATTCTTTTGAGATTATATGCAAGTAATTTATAGTAAATATGATTCCGCCTCTTAAGGGGGAGGGTGAAAATGTGAAGGAAGTTGTCAGACTGAAAGAGAGCAAATTATAGGTTTACTAAAAAATGTTTGGCAAACAAACTTCAGGTAAATAATTTAAAAGTTTATTGTTATAAATATTAGCAATGAAATCAAGAGGTGAAACACAGCAGAAAGAACTTTCACTTATTAATTATTCTAACCATACATATATATGGAAATATAGTTTTACATATATTCAGGCGAAACATGATCTGAAGAAACCTATATATCTAAGATAATAGAGTTAATGCGCTATTTTCGTCCCGTGCACAGCAATGAAAGATCCAAATAATATTCATAAAACATCCTAAAAGAAAATCCAATTTTCTCCCAATAAATACCGTAATACGTCCTGAAAATATCAAAATAAAGTCCTTTAAACGTCCTAAAAGGAAATTGAACTATTGTCCTATAAATATCCAAACAATATCCTTAAAACGTCGTAATAGTGAATCCAAATTTCGTCCTAAAAGTTGCCGTAACACGCCCTATAAATATCAAAATATTATCCTTAAATAATCCAAATTTTATCCTAAAATCCGCAGTAACAAGTCTTAAAACATGCTAAAAGGAATTCCAGTTTTTGTCCTAAAAACCTCCGAAATATGTTCTCCGCGGACATCCTCAGGACCCTCAAAGGACGTACTTCACGCTTGCATATATATATCACCGTAGGGCGCCCCACGAACGTCTGATAGTGTTTTCGAATGTCCTGGGGATGTTGGGACTGTCCGCGCCAGACGTCCAGAGGACGTCGTCGGGACGTTTTTGTGCTATCTGGGAAGTATATGAGTTCTGCAGAATTATATCTGTTGGATTCGGCGAATTTTATAAATGTATTTAATGATTCAGAAGCCTGTTTCCACGAGACTTTAGCTTCATCTTCCACGTCTCCTCCTTCATCCGACTTGGCGGACAAGGTCAACGAACGCCTGAATCCACCCGAAAAAAAAACAAAAACGAACGCGAGCAGCTCGATCGATGCCGGATTATAGAATGTGCCGAACCAATGAATATCGGATTGAAGAGCTTCTACTGCACTTTACGGTACTGCTATGTTCAGTGTCAATAAACAAAATGGTGCACGTTAAGATCCAATTCTTACCACTTTTATCGAAAAATTCTTTCAATCAAACCACTTTAAAACTTCAATCGAAAAAAGTGTCATATAGTAGCCTTTCTCCCAGTGGCGCAGAAAAAGGGGTTTCAGGAAGCTTCAGACCCCATTGGATATCAAAACAAATTTTCTCAAACCACATCACATAATATTCTTTAAAGTGACTTGAGCCCTCCCCCCTCCATGAGTTCTTAATCGCTACGTCACTACTTTCTCCCTAACTGTCAAATGACGATTGCGCTCCAAACTTAAGACAATGTATCACGTATATATTGAGAGAGCATTGTATTAAAGCAAGCTATCTAATCCCCTCAGTTGATGATCATTTTCCTTAGCAAAGAGGTTCGCATTTTGGCGCAGTATAGCCCAGATGCTCTTGCGCCATAAAAAAGCCAAACAATCAATCATTTAGAATTAATAAAGGTGCGATGCCGTTTCAATGTCATTTTGGTCTATGCATATATTGGAAACGTTTTCACATTCTTAAGGATTGGCAAGTCGATTCTTATAGGTCTAAGTGGTCTAGGCATCTGATGTTTCATTTGACAGGGCCACATGTGCTTCTTTGAATTGAGATCTTGGGAGTGAGATGGTCAATGCAGCTTAAAATTTTTCATCATATTTCTCGTACTGCCAAAAATTTGTATCAGCTATATAACATTAGGCGTTGTTCTGCCGTAAGTGTTAATATCTATTAGAATAATGACTATAACTAGAGTAAAATTGGAATGGCAATACTAAGATTAGGGATACAATTCGTCTAAAACTCATGCACAA